>JBAMNC010001465.1:0-250391 GCA_037902135.1 Cetoscarus ocellatus
AAAAACACTAAGGCTAACATATGACTTTTTTGCCATGTGGGACTCCGACAAAAAATATGCTCAAACATGACTTTTTGGGTGTAAAACAGGCCAAAAAACATGCTAGTGCAGATGGTTTGGTCATATTTGGCTTCAAAATGGAGTTATAAGGCTTTTTCTCTCAGCTCAGGGTGTGAAAAAACACTTAGTCTGACATATGCCTTTTTCACCATTGAGGACTCCGACAAAAAATATGCTCAAACATGACTTTTTGGGTGTAAAACAGGCCAAAAAACATGCTAGTGCAGATGGTTTGGTCATATTTGGCTTATAAATGGAGTTATAAGCCTTTTTCTCTCATCTCAGTATTTGAAAAAACATTAAGGCTAACATATGACTTTTTTGCCATGTTGGACTCCGACAAAAAATATGCTCAAACATGACGTTTTGGGTGTAAAACAGGCCAAAAAACATGCTAGTGCAGATGGTTTGGTCATATTTGCCTTAGAAATGGAGTTCGAAGCCTTTTTCTCTCATCTCAGGATTTGAAAAAACACTAAGGCTAACATATGACTTTTTTGCCATGTGGGACTCTGACAAAAAATATGCTCAAACATGACTTTTTGGGTGTAAAACAGGCCATAAAACATGCTAGTGCAGATGGTTTGGTCATATTTGGCTTGAAAATGGAGTTGTAAGCCTTTTTCTTTCATCTCAGGATTTGAAAAAACATTAAGGCTAACATATGACTTTTTTGCCATGTGGGACTCCGACAAAAAATATGCTCAAACATGACTTTTTGGGTGTAAAACAGGCCAAAAAACATGCTAGTGCAGATGGTTTGGTCATATTTGGCTTGAAAATGGAGTCGTAAGCCTTTTTCTTTCATCTCAGGATTTGAAAAAACATTAAGGCTAACATATGACTTTTTTGCCATGTGGGACTCCGACAAAAAATATGCTCAAACATGACTTTTTGGGTGTAAAACAGGCCAAAAAACATGCTAGTGCAAATGGTTTGGTCATATTTGGCTTCAAAATGGAGTTATAAGCCTTTTTCTCTCAGCTCAGGATTTGAAAAATCACTAAGGCTAACATATGACTTTTTTGCCATGTGGGACTCCGACAAAAAATATGCTCAAACATGACTTTTTGGGTGTAAAACAGGCCAAAAAAACATGCTAGTGCAGATGGTTTGGTCATACTTAGTTTTAAAATGGACTTATAAGCCTTTTTCTCTCAGCTCAGGATTTGAAAAAACACTAAGGCTAACACATGACTTTTTCACCATTGAGGACTCCGACAAAAAATATGCTCAAACATGACGTTTTGGGTGTAAAACAGGCCAAAAAACATGCTAGTGCAGATGGTTTGGTCATATTTGCCTTAGAAATGGAGTTCGAAGCCTTTTTCTCTCAGCTCAGGATATGAAAAAACACTAAGGCTAACATATGACTTTTTTGCCATGTGGGACTCCGACAAAAAATATGCTCAAACATGACTTTTTGGGTGTAAAACAGGCCAAAAAACACGCTAGTGCAGAAGGTTTGGTCATATTTGGCTTAAAAATGGAGTTGTAAGCCTTTTTCTCTCATCTCAGGATTTGAAAAAACACTAAGGCTAACATATGACTTTTTTGCCATGTGGGACTCCGACAAAAATTATGCTCAAACATGACTTTTTGGGTGTAAAACAGGCCAAAAAACATGCTACTGCAGATGGTTTGGTCATATTTGCCTTAGAAATGGAGTTCGAAGCCTTTTTCTCTCATCTCAGGATTTGAAAAAACACTAAGGCTAACATATGACTTTTTTGCCATGTGGGACTCCAACAAAAAATATGCTCAAACATGACTTTTTGGGTGTAAAACAGGCCAAAAAACATGCTAGTGTAGATGGTTTGGTCATATTTGGCTTGAAAATGGAGTTGTAAGCCTTTTTCTTTCATCTCAGGATTTGAAAAAACATTAAGGCTAACATATGACTTTTTTGCCATGTGGGACTCCGACAAAAAATATGCTCAAACATGACATTTTGGGTGTAAAACAGGCCAAAAAACATGCTAGTGCAGATGGTTTGGTCATATTTGGCTTCAAAATGGAGTTGTAAGCCTTTTTCTTTCATCTCAGCATTTGAAAAAACATTAAGGCTAACCTATGACTTTTTTGCCATGTGGGACTCCGACAAAAAATATGCTCAAACATGACATTTTGGGTGTAAAACAGGCCAAAAAACATGCTAGTGCAGATGGTTTGGTCATATTTGGCTTCAAAATGGAGTTGTAAGCCTTTTTCTTTCATCTCAGGATTTGAAAAAACATTAAGGCTAACGTATGACTTTTTTGCCATGTGGGACTCCGACAAAAAATATGCTCAAACATGACGTTTTGGGTGTAAAACAGGCCAAAAAACATGCTAGTGCAGATGGTTTGGTCATATTTGGCTTCAAAATGGAGTTTCTAAGGCTTTTTCTCTCAGCTCAGGGTGTGAAAAAACACTTAGTCTAACATATGCCTTTTTCACCATTGAGGACTCCGACAAAAAATATGCTCAAACATGACTTTTTGGGTGTAAAACAGGCCAAAAAACATGCTAGTGCAGATGGTTTGGTCATATTTGGCTTATAAATCGAGTTATAAGCCTTTTTCTCTCATCTCAGTATTTGAAAAAACATTAAGGCTAACATATGACTTTTTTGCCATGTTGGACTCCGACAAAAAATATGCTCAAACATGACGTTTTGGGTGTAAAACAGGCCAAAAAACATGCTAGTGCAGATGGTTTGGTCATATTTGGCTTCAAAATGGAGTTATAAGCCTTTTTCTCTCATCTCAGGATTTGAAAAAACACTAAGGCTAACATATGACTTTTTTGCCATGTGGGACTCCAACAAAAAATATGCTCAAACATGACTTTTTGGGTGTAAAACAGGCCAAAAAACATGCTAGTGCAGATGGTTTGGTCATATTTGGCTTGAAAATGGAGTTGTAAGCCTTTTTCTTTCATCTCCGGATTTGAAAAAACATTAAGGCTAACATATGACTTTTTTGCCATGTGGGACTCCGACAAAAAATATGCTCAAACATGACATTTTGGGTGTAAAACAGGCCAAAAAACATGCTAGTGCAGATGGTTTGGTCATATTTGGCTTCAAAATGGAGTTATAAGCCTTTTTCTCTCATCTCAGGATTTGAAAAAACACTAAGGCTAACATATGACTTTTTTGCCATGTGGGACTCTGACAAAAAATATGCTCAAACATGACTTTTTGGGTGTAAAACAGGCCAAAAAACATGCTAGTGCAGATGGTTTGGTCATATTTGGCTTGAAAATGGATTTGTAAGCCTTTTTCTTTCATCTCAGGATTTGAAAAAACATTAAGGCTAACATATGACTTTTTTGCCATGTGGGACTCCGACAAAAAATATGCTCAAACATGACGTTTTGGGTGTAAAACAGGCCAAAAAACATGCTAGTGCAGATGGTTTGGTCATATTTGGCTTCAAAATGGAGTTATAAGCCTTTTTCTCTCAGCTCAGGATATGAAAAAACACTAAGGCTAATACATGACTTTTTCACCATTGAGGACTCCGACAAAAAATATGCTCAAACATGACTTTTTGGGTGTAAAACAGGCCAAAAAACATGCTAGTGCAGATGGTTTGGTCATATTTGGCTTCAAAATGGAGTTATAAGCCTTTTTCTCTCAGCTCAGGATTTGAAAAAACATTAAGGCTAACATATGACTTTTTTGCCATGTGGGACTCCGACAAAAAATATGCTCAAACATGACTTTTTGGGTGTAAAACAGGCCAAAAAACACGCTAGTGCAGAAGGTTTGGTCATATTTGGCTTAAAAATGGAGTTATAAGCCTTTTTCTCTCATCTCAGGATTTGAAAAAACACTAAGGCTAACACATGACTTTTTTCCATGTGGGACTCCGACAAAAAATATGCTCAAACATGACTTTTTGGGTGTAAAACAGGCCAAAAAACATGCTAGTGCAGATGGTTTGGTCATATTTGCCTTAGAAATGGAGTTCGAAGCCTTTTTCTCTCATCTCAGGATTTGAAAAAACACTAAGGCTAACATATGACTTTTTTGCCATGTGGGACTCCGACAAAAAATATGCTCAAACATGACTTTTTGGGTGTAAAACAGGCCAAAAAACATGCTAGTGCAGATGGTTTGGTCATATTTGGCTTGAAAATGGAGTTGTAAGCCTTTTTCTTTCATCTCAGGATTTGAAAAATCACTAAGGCTAACATATGACTTTTTTGCCATGTGGGACTCCGACAAAAAGTATGCTCAAACATGACTTTTTGGGTGTAAAACAGGCCAAAAAACATGCTAGTGCAGATGGTTTGGTCATATTTGGCTTCAAAATGGAGTTATAAGCCTTTTTCTCTCAGCTCAGGATATGAAAAAACACTAAGGCTAACACATGACTTTTTCACCATTGAGGACTCCGACAAAAAATATGCTCAAACATGACTTTTTGGGTGTAAAACAGGCCAAAAAACATGCTAGTGCAGATGGTTTGGTCATATTTGCCTTAGAAATGGAGTTCGAAGCCTTTTTCTCTCAGCTCAGGATATGAAAAAACACTAAGGCTAACATATGACTTTTTTGCCATGTGGGACTCCGACAAAAAATATGCTCAAACATGACTTTTTGGGTGTAAAACAGGCCAAAAAACACGCTAGTGCAGAAGGTTTGGTCATATTTGGCTTAAAAATGGAGTTGTAAGCCTTTTTCTCTCATCTCAGGATTTGAAAAAACACTAAGGCTAACATATGACTTTTTTGCCATGTGGGACTCCGACAAAAATTATGCTCAAACATGACTTTTTGGGTGTAAAACAGGCCAAAAAACATGCTAGTGCAGATGGTTTGGTCATATTCGGCTTAAAAATGGAGTTATAAGCCTTTTTCGCTCATCTCAGGATATGAAAAAACACTAAGGCTAACATATGACTTTTTTGCCATGTGGGACTCCGACAAAAAATATGCTCAAACATGACTTTTTGGGTGTAAAACAGACCAAAAAACATGCTAGTGCAAATGGTTTGGTCATATTTGGCTTCAAAATGGCGTTATAAGCCTTTTTCTCTCAGCTCAGGATATGAAAAAACACTAAGGCTAACACATGACTTTTTCACCATTGAGGACTCCGACAAAAAATGTGCTCAAACATGACTTTTTGGGTGTAAAACAGGCCAAAAAACATGCTAGTGCAGATGGTTTGGTCATATTCGGCTTCAAAATGGCGTTATAAGCCTTTTTCTCTCAGCTCAGGATATGAAAAAACACTAAGGCTAACACATGACTTTTTCACCATTGAGGACTCCGACAAAAAATGTGCTCAAACATGACTTTTTGGGTGTAAAACAGGCCAAAAAACATGCTAGTGCAGATGGTTTGGTCATATTCGGCTTCAAAATGGAGTTATAAGCCTTTTTCACTCATCTCAGTATTTGAAAAAACACTAAGGCTAACACATGACTTTTTTGCCATGTGGGACTCCGACAAAAAATATGCTCAAACATGACTTTTTGGGTGTAAAACAGGCCAAAAAACATGCTAGTGCAGATGGTTTGGTCATATTTGGCTTCAAAATGGAGTTATAAGCCTTTTTCTCTCAGCTCAGGATATGAAAAAACACTAAGGCTAACACATGACTTTTTCACCATTGAGAACTCCGACAAAAAATGTGCTCAAACATGACTTTTTGGGTGTAAAACAGGCCAAAAAACATGCTAGTGCAGATGGTTTGGTCATATTCGGCTTCAAAATGGAGTTATAAGCCTTTTTCACTCATCTCAGTATTTGAAAAAACACTAAGGCTAACACATGACTTTTTTGCCATGTGGGACTCCGACAAAAAATATGCTCAAACATGACGTTTTGGGTGTAAAACAGGCCAAAAAACATGCTAGTGCAGATGGTTTGGTCATATTTGGCTTCAAAATGGAGTTATAAGCCTTTTTCTCTCAGCTCAGGATATGAAAAAACACTAAGGCTAACACATGACTTTTTCACCATTGAGGACTCCGACAAAAAATATGCTCAAACATGACTTTTTGGGTGTAAAACAGGCCAAAAAACAGGCTAGTGCAGACGGTTTGGTCATATTTGGCTTCAAAATGGAGCTGTAAGCCTTTTTCTCTCATCTCAGGATTTGAAAAAACACTAAGGCTAACATATGCCTTTTTCACCATTGTGGACTTCGAAAAAAAATATGCTCAAACATGACTTTTTGGGTGTAAAACAGGCCAAAAAACATGCTAGTGCAGATGGTTTGGTCATATTTGGCTTCAAGATGGAGTTATAAGCCTTTTTCTCTCAGCTCAGGATATGAAAAAACAGTAAGTCTAACACATGACTTTTTCACCATTGAGGACTCTGACAAAAAATATGCTCAAACATGACTTTTTGGGTGTAAAACAGGCCAAAAAACATGCTAGTGCAGATGGTTTGGTCATATTCGGCTTAAAAATGGAGTTATAAGCCTTTTTCGCTCATCTCAGTATTTGAAAAAACACTAAGGCTAACATATGACTTTTTTGCCATGTTGGACTCCGACAAAAAATATGCTCAAACAAGACTTTTTGGGTGTAAAACAGGCCAAAAAACATGCTAGTGCAAATGGTTTGGTCATATTTGGCTTCAAAATGGCGTTATAAGCCTTTTTCTCTCAGCTCAGGATATGAAAAAACACTAAGGCTAACACATGACTTTTTCACCATTGAGGACTCCGACAAAAAATATGCTCAAACATGACTTTTTGGGTGTAAAACAGGCCAAAAAACATGCTAGTGCAGATGGTTTGGTCATATTCGGCTTCAAAATGGCGTTATAAGCCTTTTTCTCTCAGCTCAGGATATGAAAAAACACTAAGGCTAACACATGACTTTTTCACCATTGAGGACTCCGACAAAAAATGTGCTCAAACATGACTTTTTGGGTGTAAAACAGGCCAAAAAACATGCTAGTGCAGATGGTTTGGTCATATTCGGCTTCAAAATGGAGTTATAAGCCTTTTTCACTCATCTCAGTATTTGAAAAAACACTAAGGCTAACACATGACTTTTTTGCCATGTGGGACTCCGACAAAAAATATGCTCAAACATGACGTTTTGGGTGTAAAACAGGCCAAAAAACATGCTAGTGCAGATGGTTTGGTCATATTTGGCTTCAAAATGGAGTTATAAGCCTTTTTCTCTCATCTCAGTATTTGAAAAAACATTAAGGCTAACCTATGACTTTTTTGCCATGTGGGACTCCGACAAAAAATATGCTCAAACATGACTTTTTGGGTGTAAAACAGGCCAAAAAACATGCTAGTGCAGATGGTTTGGTCATATTTGGCTTAAAAATGGAGTTGTAAGCCTTTTTCACTCATCTCAGGATTTGAAAAAACACTAAGGCTAACATTTGACTTTTTTGCCATGTGGGACTCTGACAAAAAATATGCTCAAACATGACTTTTTGGGTGTAAAACAGGCCAAAAAACATGCTAGTGCAAATGGTTTGGTCATATTTGCCTTAAAAATGGAGTTATAAGCCTTTTTCTCTCAGCTCAGGATTTGAAAAATCACTAAGGCTAACATATGACTTTTTTGCCATGTGGGACTCCGACAAAAAATATGCTCAAACATGACTTTTTGGGTGTAAAACAGGCCAAAAAACATGCTAGTGCAGATGGTTTGGTCATATTTGGCTTCAAAATGGAGTTATAAGCCTTTTTCTCTCAGCTCAGGATATGAAAAAACACTAAGGCTAACACATGACTTTTTCACCATTGAGGACTCCGACAAAAAATATGCTCAAACATAACTTTTTGGGTGTAAAACAGGCCAAAAAACATGCTAGTGCAGATGGTTTGGTCATATTTGCCTTAGAAATGGAGTTCGAAGCCTTTTTCTCTCAGCTCAGGATATGAAAAAACACTAAGGCTAACATATGACTTTTTTGCCATGTGGGACTCCGACAAAAAATATGCTCAAACATGACTTTTTGGGTGTAAAACAGGCCAAAAAACACGCTAGTGCAGAAGGTTTGGTCATATTTGGCTTAAAAATGGAGTTATAAGCCTTTTTCTCTCATCTCAGGATTTGAAAAAACACTAAGGCTAACATATGACTTTTTTGCCATGTGGGACTCCGACAAAAATTATGCTCAAACATGACTTTTTGGGTGTAAAACAGGCCAAAAAACATGCTAGTGCAGATGGTTTGGTCATATTTGCCTTAGAAATGGAGTTCGAAGCCTTTTTCTCTCATCTCAGGATTTGAAAAAACACTAAGGCTAACATATGACTTTTTTGCCATGTGGGACGCCGACAAAAAATATGCTCAAACATGACTTTTTGGGTGTAAAACAGGCCAAAAAACATGCTAGTGCAGATGGTTTGGTCATATTTGGCTTCAAAATGGAGTTATAAGCCTTTTTCTCTCAGCTCAGGATATGAAAAAACACTAAGGCTAACACATGACTTTTTCACCATTGAGGACTCTGACAAAAAAATGCTCAAACATGTCTTTTTGGGTGTAAAACAGGCCAAAAAACATGCTAGTGCAGATGGTTTGGTCATATTTGCCTTAGAAATGGAGTTATAAGCCTTTTTCTCTCAGCTCAGGATATGAAAAAACACCAAGGCTAACATATGACTTTTTTGCCATGTGGGACTCCGACAAAAAGTATGCTCAAACATGACTTTTTGGGTGTAAAACAGGCCAAAAAACACGCTAGTGCAGAAGGTTTGGTCATATTTGGCTTCAAAATGGAGTTATAAGCCTTTTTCTCTCATCTCAGGATTTGAAAAAACACTAAGGCTAACATATGAGTTATTTGCTATGTGGGAATCCGACAAAAAATATGCTCAGACATGACTTTTTGGGTGTAAAACAGGCCAAAAAACATGCTAGTGCAGATGGTTTGGTCATATTTGGCTTATAAATGGAGTTATAAGCCCATGGAGTTATGAGCCTTTTTTCGCTCATCTCAGTATTTGAAAAAACACTAAGGCTAACATATGACTTTTTTGCCATGTTGGACTCCGACAAAAAATATGCTCAAACATGACTTTTTGGGTGTAAAACAGGCCAAAAAACATGCTAGTGCAGAAGGTTTGGTCATATTTGGCTTCAAAATGGAGTTATAAGCCTTTTTCTCTCATCTCAGGATTTGAAAAAACACTAAGGCTAACATATGACTTTTTTGCCATGTGGGACTCCGACAAAAAATATGCTCAAACATGACTTTTTGGGTGTAAAACAGGCCAAAAAACATGCTAGTGCAGATGGTTTGGTCATATTTGGCTTAAAAATGGAGTTATAAGGCTTTTTCTCTCAGCTCAGGGTTTGAAATAACACTAAGTCTAACATATGCCTTTTTCACCATTGAGGACTCCGACAAAAAATATGCTCAAACATGACTTTTTGGGTGTAAAACAGGCCAAAAAACATGCTAGTGCAGATGGTTTGGTCATATTTGGCTTAAAAATGGAGTTATAAGCCTTTTTCTCTCATCTCAGTATTTGAAAAAACATTAAGGCTAACATATGACTTTTTTGCCATGTTGGACTCCGACAAAAAATATGCTCAAACATGACGTTTTGGGTGTAAAACAGGCCAAAAAACATGCTAGTGCAGATGGTTTGGTCATATTTGCCTTAGAAATGGAGTTCGAAGCCTTTTTCTCTCATCTCAGGATTTGAAAAAACACTAAGGCTAACATATGACTTTTTTGCCATGTGGGACTCTGACAAAAAATATGCTCAAACATGACTTTTTGGGTGTAAAACAGGCCATAAAACATGCTAGTGCAGATGGTTTGGTCATATTTGGCTTGAAAATGGAGTTGTAAGCCTTTTTCTCTCAGCTCAGGATTTGAAAAATCACTAAGGCTAACATATGACTTTTTTGCCATGTGGGACTCCGACAAAAAATATGCTCAAACATGACTTTTTGGGTGTAAAACAGGCCAAAAAACATGCTAGTGCAGATGGTTTGGTCATATTTGGCTTCAAAATGGAGTTATAAGCCTTTTTCTCTCAGCTCAGGATATGAAAAAACACTAAGGCTAACACATGACTTTTTCACCATTGAGGACTCCGACAAAAAATATGCTCAAACATGACTTTTTGGGTGTAAAACAGGCCAAAAAACATGCTAGTGCAGATGGTTTGGTCATATTTGCCTTAGAAATGGAGTTCGAAGCCTTTTTCTCTCAGCTCAGGATATGAAAAAACACTAAGGCTAACATATGACTTTTTTGCCATGTGGGACTCCGACAAAAAATATGCTCAAACATGACTTTTTGGGTGTAAAACAGGCCAAAAAACACGCTAGTGCAGAAGGTTTGGTCATATTTGGCTTCAAAATGGAGTTATAAGCCTTTTTCTCTCATCTCAGGATTTGAAAAAACACTAAGGCTAACATATGACTTTTTTGCCATGTGGGACTCCGACAAAAATTATGCTCAAACATGACTTTTTGGGTGTAAAACAGGCCAAAAAACATGCTAGTGCAGATGGTTTGGTCATATTTGCCTTAGAAATGGAGTTCGAAGCCTTTTTCTCTCATCTCAGGATTTGAAAAAACACTAAGGCTAACATATGACTTTTTTGCCATGTGGGACGCCGACAAAAAATATGCTCAAACATGACTTTTTGGGTGTAAAACAGGCCAAAAAACATGCTAGTGCAGATGGTTTGGTCATATTTGGCTTCAAAATGGAGTTATAAGCCTTTTTCTCTCAGCTCAGGATATGAAAAAACACTAAGGCTAACACATGACTTTTTCACCATTGAGGACTCTGACAAAAAAAATGCTCAAACATGTCTTTTTGGGTGTAAAACAGGCCAAAAAACATGCTAGTGCAGATGGTTTGGTCATATTTGCCTTAGAAATGGAGTTATAAGCCTTTTTCTCTCAGCTCAGGATATGAAAAAACACTAAGGCTAACATATGACTTTTTTGCCATGTGGGACTCCGACAAAAAGTATGCTCAAACATGACTTTTTGGGTGTAAAACAGGCCAAAAAACACGCTAGTGCAGAAGGTTTGGTCATATTTGGCTTAAAAATTGAGTTATAAGCCTTTTTCTCTCATCTCAGGATTTGAAAAAACACTAAGGCTAACATATGAGTTATTTGCTATGTGGGAATCCGACAAAAAATATGCTCAGACATGACTTTTTGGGTGTAAAACAGGCCAAAAAACATGCTAGTGCAGATGGTTTGGTCATATTTGGCTTATAAATGGAGTTATAAGCCCATGGAGTTATGAGCCTTTTTTCGCTCATCTCAGTATTTGAAAAAACACTAAGGCTAACATATGACTTTTTTGCCATGTTGGACTCCGACAAAAAATATGCTCAAACATGACTTTTTGGGTGTAAAACAGGCCAAAAAACATGCTAGTGCAGAAGGTTTGGTCATATTTGGCTTCAAAATGGAGTTATAAGCCTTTTTCTCTCATCTCAGGATTTGAAAAAACACTAAGGCTAACATATGACTTTTTTGCCATGTGGGACTCCGACAAAAAATATGCTCAAACATGACTTTTTGGGTGTAAAACAGGCCAAAAAACATGCTAGTGCAGATGGTTTGGTCATATTTGGCTTCAAAATGGAGTTATAAGGCTTTTTCTCTCAGCTCAGGGTGTGAAAAAACACTTAGTCTGACATATGCCTTTTTCACCATTGAGGACTCCGACAAAAAATATGCTCAAACATGACTTTTTGGGTGTAAAACAGGCCAAAAAACATGCTAGTGCAGATGGTTTGGTCATATTTGGCTTATAAATGGAGTTATAAGCCTTTTTCTCTCATCTCAGTATTTGAAAAAACATTAAGGCTAACATATGACTTTTTTGCCATGTTGGACTCCGACAAAAAATATGCTCAAACATGACGTTTTGGGTGTAAAACAGGCCAAAAAACATGCTAGTGCAGATGGTTTGGTCATATTTGCCTTAGAAATGGAGTTCGAAGCCTTTTTCTCTCATCTCAGGATTTGAAAAAACACTAAGGCTAACATATGACTTTTTTGCCATGTGGGACTCTGACAAAAAATATGCTCAAACATGACTTTTTGGGTGTAAAACAGGCCATAAAACATGCTAGTGCAGATGGTTTGGTCATATTTGGCTTGAAAATTGAGTTGTAAGCCTTTTTCTTTCATCTCAGGATTTGAAAAAACATTAAGGCTAACATATGACTTTTTTGCCATGTGGGACTCCGACAAAAAATATGCTCAAACATGACTTTTTGGGTGTAAAACAGGCCAAAAAACATGCTAGTGCAGATGGTTTGGTCATATTTGGCTTGAAAATGGAGTCGTAAGCCTTTTTCTTTCATCTCAGGATTTGAAAAAACATTAAGGCTAACATATGACTTTTTTGCCATGTGGGACTCCGACAAAAAATATGCTCAAACATGACTTTTTGGGTGTAAAACAGGCCAAAAAACATGCTAGTGCAAATGGTTTGGTCATATTTGGCTTCAAAATGGAGTTATAAGCCTTTTTCTCTCAGCTCAGGATTTGAAAAATCACTAAGGCTAACATATGACTTTTTTGCCATGTGGGACTCCGACAAAAAATATGCTCAAACATGACTTTTTGGGTGTAAAACAGGCCAAAAAACATGCTAGTGCAGATGGTTTGGTCATATTTGGCTTCAAAATGGAGTTATAAGCCTTTTTCTCTCAGCTCAGGATATGAAAAAACACTAAGGCTAACACATGACTTTTTCACCATTGAGGACTCCGACAAAAAATATGCTCAAACATGACTTTTTGGGTGTAAAACAGGCCAAAAAACATGCTAGTGCAGATGGTTTGGTCATATTTGCCTTAGAAATGGAGTTCGAAGCCTTTTTCTCTCATCTCAGGATTTGAAAAAACACTAAGGCTAACATATGACTTTTTTGCCATGTGGGACTCTGACAAAAAATATGCTCAAACATGACTTTTTGGGTGTAAAACAGGCCAAAAAACATGCTAGTGCAGATGGTTTGGTCATATTTGGCTTCAAAATGGAGTTATAAGCCTTTTTCTTTCATCTCAGGATTTGAAAAAACATTAAGGCTAACATATGACTTTTTTGCCATGTGGGACTCCGACAAAAAATATGCTCAAACATGACGTTTTGGGTGTAAAACAGGCCAAAAAACATGCTAGTGCAGATGGTTTGGTCATATTTGGCTTCAAAATGGAGTTATAAGCCTTTTTCTCTCAGCTCAGGATATGAAAAAACACTAAGGCTAATACATGACTTTTTCACCATTGAGGACTCCGACAAAAAATATGCTCAAACATGACATTTTGGGTGTAAAACAGGCCAAAAAACATGCTAGTGCAGATGGTTTGGTCATATTCGGCTTCAAAATGGAGTTATAAGCCTTTTTCTCTCATCTCAGGATTTGAAAAAACATTAAGGCTAACATATGACTTTTTTGCCATGTGGGACTCCGACAAAAAATATGCTCAAACATGACCTTTTGGGTGTAAAACAGGCCAAAAAACACGCTAGTGCAGAAGGTTTGGTCATATTTGGCTTCAAAATGGAGTTATAAGCCTTTTTCTCTGATCTCAGGATTTGAAAAAACACTAAGGCTAACATATGACTTTTTTCCATGTGGGACTCCGACAAAAAATATGCTCAAACATGACTTTTTGGGTGTAAAACAGGCCAAAAAACATGCTAGTGCAGATGGTTTGGTCATATTTGCCTTAGAAATGGAGTTCGAAGCCTTTTTCTCTCATCTCAGGATTTGAAAAAACACTAAGGCTAACATATGACTTTTTTGCCATGTGGGACGCCGACAAAAAATATGCTCAAACATGACTTTTTGGGTGTAAAACAGGCCAAAAAACATGCTAGTGCAGATGGTTTGGTCATATTTGGCTTCAAAATGGAGTTATAAGCCTTTTTCTCTCAGCTCAGGATATGAAAAAACACTAAGGCTAACACATGACTTTTTCACCATTGAGGACTCTGACAAAAAATATGCTCAAACATGTCTTTTTGGGTGTAAAACAGGCCAAAAAACATGCTAGTGCAGATGGTTTGGTCATATTTGCCTTAGAAATGGAGTTATAAGCCTTTTTCTCTCAGCTCAGGATATGAAAAAACACTAAGGCTAACATATGACTTTTTTGCCATGTGGGACTCCGACAAAAAGTATGCTCAAACATGACTTTTTGGGTGTAAAACAGGCCAAAAAACACGCTAGTGCAGAAGGTTTGGTCATATTTGGCTTAAAAATGGAGTTATAAGCCTTTTTCTCTCATCTCAGGATTTGAAAAAACACTAAGGCTAACATATGAGTTATTTGCTATGTGGGAATCCAACAAAAAATATGCTCAGACATGACTTTTTGGGTGTAAAACAGGCCAAAAAACATGCTAGTGCAGATGGTTTGGTCATATTTGGCTTCAAAATGGAGTTATAAGCCTTTTTCTCTCATCTCAGGATTTGAAAAAACACTAAGGCTAACATATGACTTTTTTGCCATGTGGGACTCTGACAAAAAATATGTTCAAACATGACTTTTTGGGTGTAAAACAGGCCAAAAAACATGCTAGTGCAGATGGTTTGGTCATATTTGGCTTGAAAATGGAGTTGTAAGCCTTTTTCTTTCATCTCAGGATTTGAAAAAACATTAAGGCTAACATATGACTTTTTTGCCATGTGGGACTCCGACAAAAAATATGCTCAAACATGACGTTTTGGGTGTAAAACAGGCCAAAAAACATGCTAGTGCAGATGGTTTGGTCATATTTGGCTTCAAAATGGAGTTATAAGCCTTTTTCTCTCAGCTCAGGATATGAAAAAACACTAAGGCTAATACATGACTTTTTCACCATTGAGGACTCCGACAAAAAATATGCTCAAACATGACATTTTGGGTGTAAAACAGGCCAAAAAACATGCTAGTGCAGATGGTTTGGTCATATTCGGCTTCAAAATGGAGTTATAAGCCTTTTTCTCTCATCTCAGGATTTGAAAAAACATTAAGGCTAACATATGACTTTTTTGCCATGTGGGACTCCGACAAAAAATATGCTCAAACATGACTTTTTGGGTGTAAAACAGGCCAAAAAACACGCTAGTGCAGAAGGTTTGGTCATATTTGGCTTCAAAATGGAGTTATAAGCCTTTTTCTCTCTGATCTCAGGATTTGAAAAAACACTAAGGCTAACATATGACTTTTTTCCATGTGGGACTCCGACAAAAAATATGCTCAAACATGACTTTTTGGGTGTAAAACAGGCCAAAAAACATGCTAGTGCAGATGGTTTGGTCATATTTGGCTTCAAAATGGAGTTATAAGCCTTTTTCTCTCAGCTCAGGATATGAAAAAACACTAAGGCTAACACATGACTTTTTCACCATTGAGGACTCTGACAAAAAATATGCTCAAACATGTCTTTTTGGGTGTAAAACAGGCCAAAAAACATGCTAGTGCAGAAGGTTTGGTCATATTTGGCTTAAAAATGGAGTTATAAGCCTTTTTCTCTCATCTCAGGATTTGAAAAAACACTAAGGCTAACATATGAGTTATTTGCTATGTGGGAATCCGACAAAAAATATGCTCAGACATGACTTTTTGGGTGTAAAACAGGCCAAAAAACATGCTAGTGCAGATGGTTTGGTCATATTTGGCTTCAAAATGGAGTTATAAGGCTTTGTCTCTCAGCTCAGGGTGTGAAAAAACACTTAGTCTGACATATGCCTTTTTCACCATTGAGGACTCCGACAAAAAATATGCTCAAACATGACATTTTGGGTGTAAAACAGGCCAAAAAACATGCTAGTGCAGATGGTTTGGTCTTATTTGGCTTCAAAATGGAGTTATAAGCCTTTTTCTCTCAGCTCAGGATATGAAAAAACACTAAGGCTAACATATGAGTTATTTGCCATGTGGGAATCCGACAACAATATGCTCAGACATTACTTTTTGGGTGTAAAACAGGCCAAAAAACATGCTAGTGCAGATGGTTTGGTCATATTCGGCTTCAAAATGGAGTTAAAGCCTTTTTCTCTCATCTCAGGATTTGAAAAAACACTAAGGCTAACATATGACTTTTTTGCCATGTGGGACTCCGACAAAAAATATGCTCAAACATGACGTTTTGGGTGTAAAACAGGCCAAAAAACATGCTAGTGCAGATGGTTTGGTCATATTTGGCTTCAAAATGGAGTTATAAGCCTTTTTCTCTCATCTCAGGATTTGAAAAAACACTAAGGCTAACACATGACTTTTTTGCCATGTGGGACTCCGACAAAAAATATGCTCAAACATGACGTTTTGGGTGTAAAACAGGCCAAAAAAACATGCTAGTGCAGATGGTTTGGTCATATTTGGCTTCAAAATGGAGTTATAAGCCTTTTTCTCTCAGCTCAGGATATGAAAAAACACTAAGGCTAACACATGACTTATTCACCATTGAGGACTCCGACAAAAAATATGCTCAAACATGACTTTTTGGGTGTAAAACAGGCCAAAAAACATGCTAGTGCAGATGGTTTGGTCATATTCGGCTTCAAAATGGAGTTATAAGCCTTCTTCGCTCATCTCAGGATTTGAAAAAACACTAAGGCTAACATATGACTTTTTTGCCATTTGGGACTCCGACAACAAATATGCTCAAACATGATTTATTCGGTGTGAAACAGACCAAAATACATGCTAGTGCAGACGGTTTGCACATATTTGGCTTCAAAATTGAGTTTTTTGTCCTTTTTCTCTCAGCACTAGATTTGAAAAAACACTAAGGCTAACATATGACTTTTTTGCCATGTGGGACTCCGACAAAAAATATGCTCAAACATGACTTTTTGGGTGTAAAACAGGCCAACAAACCTGTAGTGCAGACGGTTTGGTCATATTCGGCTTCTAAATGGACTTTTAAGCCTTTTTCCCCAGGTCAGATCTTTGAAACAACCCTCATGCTAATATATGACAAAAATAGTCTTTTTACAGAGGGAGTTAGAATTCCCCAAAGTGCTACCACTGATAAGTTTTTTCTTTTTTCCCTATTTGTAGCATTGCTAAGGTTATGTGCACACTACAGTCCAAAAGTCCACATTCAATCCATTATTATTACAATTGTAGCTTTTAGGTCAAGGTAATCAAAGCCACCAGCTAACAAATAAAACATGTACTGGAGTCACACTACTCTTAAATATTTTGCATCATTTATTCATTTTTAAGCAGCTTTATTTCAAATTTAACATTATATTACATCATTTGCCTTTGATCAGATTATTATTATTTACAGTTTTCCACATTAAATTTGTAATACAGTTAGTATTCAAACATAAAAAAAATCCCTATATAAGATGGAGAAAAATGTTAAAAGCTAAGATACAGCAATATTTGAGGCATTACATCCATGTGCTTTAAAGGGCCTGTATGTTTGCTTTAAATAACTGAAGACCATATATAAATCAAGCATTAATAAACTTAATACTATATTCAAACTACATTTGGTAAACATTTGTCTTCAACCTTCAAGCATACTATTTAAAAGTCATTCGCATGTTCACTTTCAAGAGTTTTAGGCAAGAGACAATGATTTGACACTTACAGAAATGTGAAATACAGTCAAGTTACAATCATACACTTCCCCCAGTTATTTTTGTCATATACAAACAATCATATCATTCAACAGATAAAAAGACGACCAGAATAACAGCCTCCAAAAATCTTTTGTTTTAAAAATCTACAACGTTTTATCAAAAGAACTTTTTTGTCACTTGAGGGTTTAAATGTTTTGCACAATTATTGTATTTTGCCTATATTTCTTCCTGAAACTCTGGCAAAGTTAGCATCAACATTAAAAAGATAAAATAATATCCTCTAAACATCCTGGTCATGATGATTCTGTTTGATGAATTACTTCCTTTAAGGTCCAGAGAGAACTTCAGTGTTAGCCTCTTTATAGGAATAAGACATCATCGTCTGTATAAGCGTGGAGCCGATCTATCATCGGTGGTTGTGGGCTTCAGCTTCACTGTGGCAAAAGGGTTAGTGCCCCTTTAAAATAAAACAGAGAAGAAGGGAAATGAGAGTTAAAGGAGGAGAGAAAGACAGAGGAATGTTCTAGGACTGGCATTCTCCACTTATTCTAAGGCTGGCGGTTGAGGTTAGAACAAGAGAATGAATTCATTTCTATCTGCTCAAGCGCCATCGAGCAAACTGCTCACCTGAAGTCAAAGTGCGAGTGAGAGCGATAGCAGATCTTTCTAAATGAGTGTTACTGAAATGGTTTCTGAACCAAGCTGCATTTCAGATTTTGATGGAAAGAAAGCTTACTTGCTCAGTCTAAATTGTGGCCCTATTCGTTGTTCTGTGACTTAATGGGTTCAGGGGATACTTCAAAAAGATCATTCACGGAAGCCGTGTGGCCTCCTTTCAACATTTTACAACCACTTTGCACTTTTGAAGCAGAGCTACTGTTACATAAATCTTACCTTGGAAACAGCTCTGGCGCCCCCTCTGGTCTGAATGCCTGTAAAACGAAAAGAAGTTAGAAAAAGGTTAAGGTGAGTGAGGGTAAATCCAGGCTGTAAAATGTGGACACATGCTCTAATGAAGGCTCAGCAGGCTATAGCCCTTGACTCTTTGGCCTTCTATCTCTATTTGGTCCGCCCACAAGACTAACCCATGCACACTTCAGAAGGGTGACCAGTGAAGGGGAAAAGAAAACCCACAAACATCACACACCACACTTTAACTGCAGGGGTGAAAAAGGAGCAAGAATTACAGTGACCATGTGAGAAATTATGTTAAATTTTGACATTTATTGAGGGGATATCCCCCAGAGATGAATCATCTTGTTTTCAAGGGGGTCCAAATTGACACAAATGTTGTACCAATATGCAAAAAAGGTCCTGTCCCTCCTAAGGCAGAGCATAGACCCTTTTATGGTATGGTCCCCTTTAATAATACCAAATAATATTGTCTTTTATGTCAACAGACTGCAAAGTGGGCGTCCCAGGTGGACAACATCCCAAGAAGATTTTTTCCTTACCCTTACTTCAATGAGGGACTGTAGGCTTTCTGCCAGGGCAAGAGGGGAATTTGGAAGTTTTTTTTTGGGGGGGGGCTACCACAACAATTAGCTGTGTTGCTCATTACACTAATGCACAATCCTTACCAGTTGTCCCTTGTTGTAAAGGTGACTAATCAAGCTTTCCAACTATATCAAATACAATACCAAATGGTCTAGCAAAGGAGAAAAAGAACTGACTGAATTAACATTTTGAACCTCTTTGAGGACGATACAGTATACTCATACACGTTCATATAATATTTGCTTTGTTGGCTTCATAGGAAATCCTGAGCTGTTGATATTTCAGACCAGTTCTCTCCTTGTCAGTTTGGTCATTGTATGTACAGAGGCTTTTAGTTAAAGTATGAATCATGATCTGGTTCTCCGTTTCTGATGATCACCTAACTTTATCCTTTATAGTTTCTCTTCTTGCCACTGCCACGTATGTTGTGCTTCCTGCTCTGGCCATCTTACTTCCTGGTTTGCTTTTGTTTTGTTCAATTTGACAAAACACAGAGGATGCGCTTGGCTATCTTCAGCAACATGTTTTCTGGCCATAAATTTTGAACATGTTAAATATTTACAATTTCAGGTTCAAAGTGGCCTCAGTTGTCTTCTGAAACAACCAAGGAGGATAAAACCACTCTTGTCAAAACTCACACCACAGAATAATTAGGTAAGAGAATCTTTTGGACCATCAGATAATCAGGCCTTTATTGACTTTGTTTGGACGTGGGGATTCAAAAATTCATAGTGTGTCACCCTGCTTTAGGTAAAGCAGATAATGCAAACCTAGTTAGCAAAACAGCCTTAGTCACAGCAGATCACATAGACCACAGCACACAAAAGGGCAGCTTTTGCTTTGCAAAAACTGCTACATTTAATGTTTTCCAATATATGGTAGGCCTGCATGCCAAAAAAAAAGCACTCAAAGGCACACTATCCACCTCCTGGCTGTAAATTATCAGCAGCTTGAACTTCCTCCCTGCATCCACCAGAAAGATGGATGTGGTGCCATAGAGAAAAGCACCCTGCCACAGTGCCCCTGCTGGAAGGACTAGGAAAACACCATCAGAGGTTAAGCAACACAGCTATAGAAAAACTACAAATGCTTTTCATATTTTGACATACATAAACACATCCAGGAAAGACACCATTACAAATGCAATTTTGTACTAAGAGAACTTATATCAATTCACTTTATTATTTCCTCTGCCAAGGAGGTTGTGTTTTAGCCAACATTTGTATTTTTTTTTTTGTATATGAACAGAATAACTCAAAAACTAATCAACAAACTTGGACAACATTTTCAGGGAATGTTGGCAGTTTTCCACATTTTGCTTATAAGTCGATACATTCTCTACAGATTTGGATGGAATTTCTTGGAATGTTAGTGATGGCACATGAGAACGCTAATTAGATTTTGGTGGTGATCCAAATCAAGATGTGGATGCAGAACATTTTTTAAGGATTTGTTAACGCTGGAGATAGGGCAGTTTTCCATTTTTTTGACAATAACTCACCTGACAAAGTTGGAAATATGTGGAGGTTTGTGCTCTGGGATATTTTAAAGTAAATAAATAAAGTTTGGTTGATTTTTTAGGATCCTGACTAATTTGCCTTATTGCTCTGGTATAACAACAATTGTTTTCCACAAAAAAATAACCTCACCAGTTTTTTCCAAAAGATCTTAAAAAGTCAGTTTTTGTCATGGAGAAATATTATTATTATCATGAGGAACATTTATCAATATTTCAAGAAAACGAACCAATTTTACTTATTATCAAGAGGAAACTAGGACAATATATAATACACACTGCCTGGCCAAAAAAAAGTCACCACCTGGATTTAACTAAGCAAATAGGTACGAGCCTCCTGTTGGATATTTACTGCATGTGTGATTATCTTTCAGCTGGCAACAACTTATTTAAACCCCAGCTGATGCAATGAGTAGCTTCTCATTTCTTAAACAACCATGTGGAAAGACACATCCTGCGGTTGTGGAAAAGATGTCAGTCTGTTTAAGAAGGGTCAAATCATTGGCATGCATCAAGCAGAAAAAAACATCTAAGGAGACTGCAGAAACTACTAAACTTGGGTTCAGAACTGTCCAACACATTATTAAAAACTGGAAGGATAGTGGGGAAGCATCGTCTTCGAGGAAGAAATGTGGTCAGAAAAAAATCCTGCATGATTGTGATTGGTGATCACTTAAACGTTTGACCAAATCAAATAGAAGAAAAACAACAGTAGAACTCAGGGGTATGTTTAATAGTTAAAGTAAGAGCATTTCCACACGCACAATGTGAAGGGAACTCAAGGGATTGGGACTGAACAGCTGTGTAGCCTCAAGAAAACCACTAAGCAGTAAGGCTTACTGGAAAAAAAGGCTTCAGTTTGCTAGGGAGCATAAAGATTGGACTCTGGAGGACTGGAAGAAGGTCATGTGGTCTGATGAGTCCAGATTTACCCTGTTCCAGAGTGATGGGAGCATCAGGGTAAGAAGAGAGGCAGGTGAAGTGATGCACACATCATGCCTAGTGCCTACTGTCCAAGCCTGTGGGGGCAGTGCTATGATCTGTGACAAATCTTGTGACATTGCAGAAGCTTATTGAAACAATGCCACAGCAAATTTGTGCTGTAATCAAAGCTAAAGGCAGTTCAATGAAATATTAGAGCTTGTGACCCTGATTTTTGGTGGCGACTTTTTTTTTGGCCAGGCAGTGTATGTTGGGTGTATGACCAGTAAGAGCTCCTGTACTTCTGGGAGGTCGATGCTTTCCAAGGAAAAGACAACAAACTTCAGGCAAACAAACTTATGTGCTTATGGTTTGCTTATTACCAATTTAAAAATGGAAAATTATCATTTCCATTTATACTGGCCTAATTGCATAAATAAAAGATATTAAAAATGTTTTATTAAAAACTTGTTAACACCAACAAAAATGATCTTCAAAATCTCACTGCCACTTTTTTTTCCTGTCATAAATTTGATCTCTTATGAAAAATGCAAAACCTTGGTAGAGCAGTTAGTCCCTTAAAATAGCAGATTCAAATGTCCCTTGTTGTTGTTCACTTCAAATAGATTAAAAAAAAAAACATAGGAGCTCAGTAGACTCTATTGAACCACCTTTTTGTGAACTCACAGACAGATTGATGAAAAGAGACTGGACTGATACCTGTTACACTGATCGATTATCATGACAGACAGACTGACAGCTGTACCTTTTTTTCTGAACGGGGCTCATTCCTCTTGGCTTCAGTTTTCTTGACTGGTTGTTTCTCAGGCTGGTCGGAAAAAGATGAAGGTGGTGGTAGTGGAGGAGGAGGCGGAGCAGGCGAGCCTCTGCTTTGGCTGCTGCCTCCTGATTGGTCGAGTAGGTTGCTCGTGCTGCTACTGCTTCGGAGGGGTGGACTATGGGGAACAAGAAAAAGTGTTTTGTATCAATTATCAACATTTTAATGCAATATCCAAAGAACATTTTGAAATATTTTCTCCAAACTTTGCACACATGTCCACTCTGTTTTAAGGATGGACTGAATAGATTTTGAAGGTCATAGGTCAAAGATCAAGGTTGTGGGTGTTTATGTTCATCCTTTATTTGTGAACAGGATTTCTCAAGAACATTAGGACAGGTTTTCTTCAAACTTTGAACAAAAGTTCTTCTGACTAAAGGATAAACTGATTTGAATTTTGAAGGTCATAGCTCTACAAGTCAAGGTCAAGGAGCCTCATGTCTTCCCTTGACTTTGAATGTGAAACCTCAAGTTTGCTTCAGGAAATTTGTAGGGATATGTACACTAAAACAAGGAAGAACTTACTAGATTATGAAAGTCAAAGGTCATTAGGGCATCGTGATTACCTGTTTTTACTCTTACCTTTCAGATCAGTGAGAGGGATTCGCTTCAAACTTTTCAAAAATGTCCATTCTGACCCAAAGACAAACATGTTAGATTTACGAGCTAATTGGTCAAAAGGTCAATGTCAAGGAGCCTCATGCGTATATCCTGTTTGTTGATTTGATTTAAATTTTTGTTGCATTATAGTCTCTAGAAGTTGCAAAAATATCCAGTCTAACTCAAAGGTCACATCATTTATCTTGAAGGTCAGAGGTAATTTGGGTCTTTAAGTCATCCCATTTTTGTACCCTCCATTTCAGAAGAAATGTTTTCAGTCTCTAAAATAGTTTAAACTTTGACTCAAGGGTGAACTGGTAGCACTGTTAGCTCACAGAAGTGAATATGAAGCAGCGTCACTACATGCATGTCAATTACACCGGAGAAAGGAAGCTGCAGTGTTTAAGCTCTGTATCAACAACAGTGCAAGAAGGTGCTTTGTATGTGTGAGAGACCCACTGACAATAATGTTTGATCAAATGTACTACAGAATGTTGATGATGGAAACAAAACTTTTAAATGTCTAGATGCAGATTTAAGTTTGTGTTACTCTCAAACAAATAAACTTCTCCTGCTTGATTTCATCTGTCCTGTCAAGTCTCCTTTTTCCGGTTTCATGCCGCCGCAAAGGATGCTGTCATCAGCCCTCCCCTCTCACCTCAGTGAATTTCCCTGATTATTTGCTGCTGCATTCACACTTTGGCTCACCCAGACTTTACCCGGAAACATTCGAGGGGGTGCAAAAAAATGACCTAGGTAATGCATGGGTGAAAAAATGTCTTCTCACATTCACACATAGCTCACTCACATGAAGTCAGTTATGTCCACTCTAGCTTAAAGATAAACTGATTTGATTGTGGAGGTCAAAGGTCAAGGTCGAGCCTCATGAACCTCATGTTTATCATTTTTCTGCAAATGCAATATCTATGTCTAATATCTTTGTACATTTCTTGCCCATAACATACAGCTAGCATTTCCACAGAAACCACCCTAAGCACTGTGCTCTGACATTTTCAGTCAATTCATAGAACTTCATCTTTAACCAGCGTTTTGCTTGAAATTGATTTCCCTAGCACTTAGTCAGGGCAATAATAATTTAGGCTTTTTACTGTATGTGTCCTGGCAGTGATGAGGCAAGTTTTAGTTTAAAACCTCCAACTGGTTTTCCTCAAAGCGATGGGTCACCCAAATTTCATAAATAGTCCATGTTATTATTCTAAGCCTGAGATTCACGCTGACCCTCTTTTTAAAATGTTGAGCCCATAAAACAATAAGGGCAGCCTGGGGGAGCTCAGAAATCTTTTTCTGTAACAAGCACGTAAGGCAAACATCATGCAAAAGATTTAGTCTTCACTTTACATCCATTTTTAATGGTGGTGAACATCAAAAATTTATCTTGTGTGCTCTGACTTTTAGATCTCTGGACTGTGAGAGGGGAGACATACAAACATGACACAGAAATTTCATGCAGTGATGGACCATGAATGAGTTCAACACCATCTTTAACTGAGATTGAATTGTTTACTAGAGCTTGTACAGGCATACTTAAATCTAAACAACTGCCCAGTGGTTATATGCCCCTCTGAGGTATTATTGCTGGTGAATTAGAAAACAGTGGTGGGTCAAAAAGAGGAGCTAAAGTGTTTAAGTGCAGTGATGATTAGGAAGAAATATAAAATGTCCCTTACAGCGTAGGTGCAGGTTTTGTGATGAGATTTAAGGTCACAGTGACCTTCACCTTGTACCTTTTAAATGTATTTAGTTTCTTTTAATCAGAGTTACATGCATGTTGAGTTCAATAATAGTGACCAAATGCAACAATGTATTCTGGAGATACGGGATTCACAATCAATGGATTAACATAAGAACCTATTATCAATCAATCAATCAATCAATCAATCAATCAATCTTTATTTGTATAGCGCCAATTCATAACAAGTGTTATCTCATTCATAACAAGTGTTATCTCAAGACACTTTACAATTACTATTATCTTGATCTTTGACCTCCAAAAGCCAACCAATTCATCTTAAAGTCAGAGTGGAGAAATGCAGCAAGTTTGAAGAAAGTCCTGTTTAAGAATGGCCCAGAAAAACAGGCAAACAGATGGACAACACGAAAACATGACACCTCAAGCCCTAGCTTTTCCTAACACAAAGGCATATTTAATCAGGTCTAAAAGAAGTCCCACTTCCTGTTATGTAATCATGTCTAACAACCATTTGCCTGCAAATTTAGCAGAGTCTTAAACTAAAAAAAAAAAAAGAATTATTAGACCGGCTGAAAGAGCACAAGACGCTGCCCTGGCATTCGCAAAATTGTTGAGCAAGTTATTGCCAAAAGTAGAAAACTGCCCTCAGCTCGCACTGTCAACAACAAATGATTGAAAATATCCAGATCAACATTCAAATTCTTATGACCACCAGAACTTAATCTGTGCTTCGTTTTGCAATGACCTGCCCTAACACACAATGGGCCACTCAATATATTTCACTACACACTAAACACTGGTGGGTTAAAAATAACCCAATTTGGGTTGTTTTATAATCCACCTGCTGGTTCATTATAGCTACAGCCCAGCAGTAGCTTCCTTCTGCCATCTTGTCAGAAGGCGCGGTGTATTATGGGTAATTTCTCTTAGCTCTTCCTTTCAAGTGAGGTCTTGGTTTGTCTTCATTTCAAGGGCTGTGTAGCCCTTCCCTTTAACCTTATGGAGAATTGGGATACCCCTTCACTTGACGTGAATGCGCAAAAACAAGGGTAAACAAGCTAACTTGTGTGCCTCTGTTTTAGTGAAACCAAATCACAGCTAAATTCATCAAGGATAACTGAAAAATTCTGGCTTAATCCCCTATCTAGGTTTTGTGAAATGCCTCCCCGGTGGTAATATTCGTCTTTGCTCAATGCATAGAAACTGACTGGAAACTCTATTGTAAACTGGCGTGGTGTGTGGATTTATGGTGGAGCATGTCTGTCAACGTGATGACATTCAAAGCACAAACAACCTAGGTGCTGAGTCAATCGATGTATGTTGGATTGATGGATTTTTACTATGTTAATATCTGGACAAGGACTCTGGTGTTGTCTCACTCATAGCTCCCACCTCTTCTTGCTCTAAAGGACTCTGATTGGGCCGTGCTGCTATCTGCCACTCACAATTTTAGGTTGGCGCTAGACAAGATAGATCTACCTGTGCACACACATTGAATCTGAAGCTGCTGTGCAAGGTTAGCAATGACCAACATTAACTGCAAATGTCATCAAAATCCATTCTTAACTTTTTGAGTTAATGCCATGTTAACAAACTATCACACAAACCAAATCAGCAAAAACATGACTTAATCATGACTAGCTAAGCAAAAGTTTGCCACTTAACCTTTCCCAAACTAAACTGGTAATTTTTTAGAATTAACATAATTGCCATAAATGGATAAAACAGCTAACTGTTCCACCTTACTTTCAGCCTGTATAAGCTAAGCTAACTAGCAGTTAAATGTAGCTTTATAGCTTGTTAACAGTAGGCAAAGTTATTCTACTTTTGTTTTTGGAGGTTGCCATGACATCTCACATGATGTGATTCAGAATATGCAATATTTTCACAGATGACACAAATATGTGGCACCACACTTGTCAAAGAAATTGAACTTACCCAGAGCTCCTTGAAAAAGAATCCACATCTTCTGCATAGGAAGCTGGAAACCATCCCGGCCTGAAAGCAAAATAGCAAAAAGATGGTTAATTATTAGTCTTAAAGATTTTACATTAGTGGAGGGGATTTCTACTTTGAAAAAGCAAACATTGTTTGGTAACAGCAATAGAGTGGCGCAGGAATGAGTCCAAAAAAGTAGAACTGAGTTATTAATTAGAACTTCTTGGTTTCCAAGCCTGAAACTATATGGGTTATAGTATACCAGTTTCATATAAATACCTGAAATAAGGTTACTGATGATCAACTCACATGAGATATTAATGTTTGATGGGGTATAACAAAATGTATCTGATGTTGCCTGCTTCTGAATCTTAAACTGTTATTGTATTTAAAACAACAGTTGCTAACACACTTCCACGAGGACTACAAAAAATGGCGGGGGGAACTGCCTGCAAGCATTCCTTTTTTTAATAATCAATATTCATTCACTATTGCCACAGCCTTGAGATATAATCTGATAAGGTCAGTCAATTAAATGGAAATTCTCAAGGTAGAGGTTACAAAAAGAAGTTGAAATACCCTTAAGCTTAAAAAATCATGAAGTGTGGGTTTGCTTGTTAAGATTATCTCAATGATCAAAACATATAAGTTTCATAATTTTGTTCTCCACAGAATCTATTATCAACAGTGATCCAAAACAGTAAAAAATCCCAAAGGCTTTAAGTAGGCTTTTAGTTGAGGAAACAGCACAATGCTAACCTCTGCTTTGGCCTTCAAAAATGTGTCATCCCTGCACCAGTCTATATGAATGATATAATTAGCATGATAAAGCCTCATACTATATTTTTCTTTATCTGCTGACACTGTCACTATAGTTTCAGATGGTTAAGCAGGGCAGACAGATGTATTCACCCTTAAAACCCCTCAGATACACACACTATCAGGGGAACATAACAGACCGTGGACTGATGTCAGTGCGTCCGTACAGCCAGCCATTCCTGGGTTGTTGAACCAGCACAGTGATCATCTCTCCCCGGTTGAAGGGCAGCACGGTCTGGTTGGAGCCACTGGGAAAGTGGTCCACCAATGCCTTCATGACTCGTCCTCCTCCTCCACCGCTTACTGACTCTGCTCGGGAAGGATTAACACCTCCCTGAGGAGACGGGGCTGCAGAGATGAAAAACAACAAAAGAGAAAATGGCTTTTAAAAGCTTGAGTTAGCTAATAAACCCCAGTAAAAGGCCAAAAAAATCTCTGGTGTAATGATTAATTAAAAAGATGAAAGTCCAGGATTTAATTCTTTACATATTGTACCCTGGTGTTTAGAATGTTATCATTGAAATTTGCTCAAGGAGATTGGAATTTTGCATAGAATTATTCAAATAGGTGTTCACTGTTTTTCTCAACTGAACCAGTAAAGATCAGTAAAGGCAGTCCAAATCTAAATCACAGTGTGGAATTAAATATTTCATAAGTGCAGAAGGTGGAACTCTACTGTCTTTAATCTTCTTCTATCGCTATTGTATAGACACTTAATAAGACAAACATCTGCAAGGTGAAAGCACACACAAGGTGGTATGGTATTGCATGATTTCTAATTACAAAGAGGTAGAAAGATGGGTGAAGAAGAAAGGTTTAAGTAATAAAGAGTAATAAACTGAGGGCAGAATTGGATGTGAAATATATGAAGTGAAAAGATTTAATTTTACAGGATGGCTTTAGCTATCAAAACAAGCAGCAGCACTCAGGGAAGGAGAATAAAAGCAAGGCAGCTGATATTTCATGGCATATTTCATATATTGAGGCAATCTTAGTGCTTTTGAAATAAGGCACAGACTGTATAATGTAATGAATAAATTACATGAAGTAAATATGGAAGAACCAGGACTGCAGTTCATTCAGTGGCCACTTGGGGCTGATTTCAAAACAGATGCAATCCCAACAGAACCCCATGGTAAAACTAGAAGTGCTCTAGAGCTCATATCTCCATCAAAGTATTTCCAACATTGTTGAGTGAGTACCTGACAAAAATGTAGAAAACTGCCCTGCCTCCCACTGTTAACAACTCCTTTAAAAAATTCTAGGGCATACAGCTGGAATTGGACCACGAACAAAATGAAATCAGTTTTCCCTTGTGTCATGACCAGCATTCCCTGTAAATGCCACCAAAGCCAGTGGGGAACTCACTGAGTTATTTGCAAAAATGTGGAAAACTGCCCTTTGTCGCAAAGTTAACAAAACCATAAAAAAAATTCCTCGTTCAGCATCCAGATTAGGATCACCACCAATCACTTCATTTTTGTGCCATGACCAACATTCTCTGAAAGTTTCACCCAAATCCATTCATTAGGTGTTGTTTTTTTTTAGCATTTTTGGCATAAAAACATAACCTCTTTGGCAGAAGTAATCATAAACTGTACAGGTGACTTGAAGAGCCCCATCGTTTGCTGTTTTAGAATTTTCGTACATCCTTTGAGGTGTTTTATGTCTTTTCCATGTGGTAGACCCTTTCTATGCATAGACAAAAAGTTTGCAGCATTTGGACTTTTCCCTCAACAGCAGCTGCCTGAACAGCTTTTTCCCCTGGTTGCCCTGAACAGACTGAGAATACAACTGGATCAGGGCAACTCGGTATGTTAACATCTTGTTTATGTGTGTTTATCACAGATTTTCAGATATTTATCACAAAAAAATCCAATAATCCCATAAACCAGAAGTACTAAAATGCTAACTTACTTCCATGTTATAGGACTTATTCCTGCAGCACTCTATTGGAAATAATATGGAATATAATGCTTTGCGCCAAGGTCAGATTTAAATTGGCTCAAAGGTAATTTTTAAGACCAATGTCATTTTTTAGCTACTATATATTTTTGTAGCATGATTTTTTGACCTAAAGCTTTGGACCAGGATGTACATCAGAGTTTGTTAGCTTGATTCTAACAAATCCTAGCAAGCCACTCAGTATGGTTTAAGTGATATGGCGGGCATTTGATCCATGGAGCTGGTGGCATTGGGGACTGCACTGGCATCCCTGGGTTTGCGCCTTGGGCTTACGCTGATTTGTGTTGGTATGATCTCTGGTGTTTCAAGCCCCTTTGTGTTTTTCGGACTATCTTGGTGCCTTGGCCTGAATTGTTGTGCCGCTTTTGGTTGGGTGTTAGGTTTCCTCACTTCCTTGAAATTTTTGCCTCCCCTGAGGCAAACAGGAGCGGACTATTTGTTCAGAAATTAGCAACACAGTTTCAGTAGCAGTTTTGTCAGATCTGGACCACATTTCTTTATCAAAAGAAAATCATGGAAATATAAATATATAATGTGAGGATGAACAGCCACCCATCCCATCAGAGGAGGAGGGGGTATATATACATATATAAATATATATATATATGTAGATATATATATATATATATATATATATATAGATAGATAGATAGATAGATATATAAAGATATAGATATATATAGATATAGATATATGCTCCAATATTGTGACATGTTCTGGCGAAGACTTGATCTAAGAAGTGGCTGATGTTTTGTATTTTACACCACAGCAGCAGAAACAACTGCCTACAGCAACACCTGACCGTGATCAGTAGTTGACAGAGTGATCATCCAGTCACCTCCAGATACAGTATGCTTTTGAAAGGTTCTGCCTGTTCCCGAACACTTTCTATGGGCTCCAGATGGACTTGTGAAATATATTGGAGTGTCAGGTTAAATTAGCATTGCTTTGCACTACTTTCAAATTATTAAACATGGCATTCACTTAAAAACTTTCTGTTATTTGATAATTAAGTTAAGAAGAGAAACTATCTGCTGTGTTGCTGGACATCCCTGCATATTTCTTCCTCAGTTATAAAATGACAGTTAGCAAATACCTTTCAGAGGCACTACAACCACTGTCTGCTGCATTGCAACTAGTTGCTGGTAAAGGTCATGGAAACATTTTTTTCAATGGAGAAGATAGTCACAAAAATCTATTTTAAAGAATACAAAATAAAGCTGAAATGTATTTATGACTGCAGAAATATTAAAAAATCATTGACCACCCTGACTCATGACAGTGCACACTCACCTCTTGATGGCATCCTGCCGAGGCTCGGCTCTCGGCCCGACCTGCTGTCCTTCATCTCTCGGCCTGGCCTGCTGTCCTTCATCTCTCGGCCCGACCTGCTGTCCTTTAGCTCTCGGCCTGACCTGCTGTCCTTTAGCTCTCGGCCTGGCCTGCTGTCCTGTATCTCCACATGAGCACAAAATAACAGATAGATTATCACATTCACCTGTTCATGAAGTTATCTTGTCAGCAAACACAAGGCGAATCATGATTTCAAACATGAGAGGCTTGTTGTGCAGGATTGGGTGGATATACATCGTACAACTGTAAAAGAGCATATCTGTCTGAAGAGGCTCATAGGCCTGTTTACAGCAAAAATGAATCCCACATCAAAACAAAACAAACACATAATCTGTGAAAATCCTCAGATTGTTATTACAGGAGCGTGTGTGGATCTGTGGGGTTCATCCTTGTGCCATTTCCCAATGAGGAGCAGACTTACACTGACAGGATTTATCTCCTGGGATCTTTGCTGTGCTCTGGAATCCTAATAGCAGCCTTTTACTGAGAACCAGATGGTTTATGTTCTTGAATTATTTATGGAGTAATCCCATTGTCCTCAGAGCAGAATCTTCAGCATTCAGACTCATAGACTAAGCATATTAAAGTTTGGATCTGAGTAATGCTGCTGTTTGTTCGTCACATAACAGTTTTCTCTCTCTCCTCATATTTCATCTGCAGAATTAACTGAATAATCTCCAACACTAGAGCAGTGATAGCTTTTAAACAGCAGAGGGCGCCCTTGCTGCAGAAATATAACCTCAATAATTCCAGTGAGCACAGTGTGCTCTGACATGTTTGACAGTTTGCTGGGCAAATTTGTCCCAGTCATTTTAGCAGTGTGTCTTGATACAGAACTTGTTTTTAACAAAAATATGTGTTTCAGTTTGGAGGATCAAATCAGGCCCTGCTTGACAGAGAAATCTGACCCTATCAGATTCTTAGTTTCTTCATACAAACGTTAATCAATACAGAAAATATGGATTTAGAAATCCTCTTTGACCTATATCCACTTGAATGCACTATAAAAATAAACAATATATGTACATTTCAAAGTGATCAACTTTTTTTGTCTGCATCCCATTCCAAAAAAGCTGGGGCAGGGGTAACAAAAGAATAGGACTGTTCCTGTTTGGAACATTTTACAGGCAAACAGATTCATTGGAAACAGGTGACTGTTTGATTGGCTATAAAAGGAGCATCCTCAAAAGGCTCCGTCATTCACAAACAAGGAATGGGCGAGGTTCACCACTTTGTGAACAACTGTGTAAGCAGAGTCCAACAGTTTAAGAACAACCTTTCTTAGGAGCAAAGTGGAAAAGTGTGCTGCAGTCTGATGAATCCAAATGTCACATTGTTTTGGGAAACCATGGACCTCATGTCCTCCAGGCTAAAGTGGAAAAGGACCATACAGATTTTTATCTAAGTACAAAAGCCAGCAACTGTGGTGGTGTGGGGGTGTGTTAGTGCCCATGGCAGGGGTACCTTACACATCTGTGAAGGCAACGTTAATGCTGAAAGGGATGCACAGGTTTTGGAGCAATTATGCTCTGCTTTCCAGAGAAATTATGCCAAGCCACATTCTGCACGTGTTACAACAGCATGGCTTTGTAGTAAAAGAGTGTGGGTACCAGACTGGCCTGCCAGACCAGACCTGTATCCAATTGAAAATGTGTAGTGCATTATGGAGTGCAGCATACATCAATGGAGACCCCAAACTGATGAGCATCTGAAGTTGTACATCAAGCCAGAATGAATTCCACCTACAAAACTTCAACAATTAGTGTCCTCAGTTTCCAAACACTTGATAAGTGTTGTTAAAAGGACTAGTAAACATGCCCCTGTCCCAGCTTTTTCTGAACGTGTTGCAGGCACCAAATTCAAAATCAGTAAATACTTGCACAAAAACAATTTTTATCAGTTTAAACCAGAAATATCCTTTCTTTGTAGAGTATTCAGTTGTATATAGGTAAAAAAGTATTTGCAAATCTTTGTATTCTTTTTTTATTTACAGTTTACAAACTGTCCCAACTTCATCTGGAATTGGGTTTTGTTCCTTACCCTGGACAATACTCTCACATTTGCAGTCAATCATTTAAAAATAGTGTAAAAAACAGATTAATGAACCTGCCTCTGCTGATATAACTGTATTAAAAGACAAAGATTCTTGTTCTGTTCACTCACAGAGTTGTATTCAGAGGCAGGTCGTCTGCCCTCAGGTTCTCTGGTGGCGTTCACCTCCTTTGTCCATGCGTCAGCTCTCTGCTGAAGGGACCCTCCAACCTGAAACCCGCAACACACAAAATAACATGATATGTAAAATTTAAGAAAAACAAGTAATCACAAGATTGCACGTTATTATTTGGTTTACACATCTAGAGCGTCTCTAATCCCATCCTCTTTGCAAAAGTCATAAGAGAGGACGCTCTCTGGAAAAAGGATCAACTCCCTTTTCAGTTCTTATCAGTTTCATTGTGAAAGTGATGTTTTAAAGTTGAAAATTATGGATTGTTTCTTTAAATAAAGCATTTTGATTCATTCAATTCAATTCAATTCAAAAAAGTTTATTTGTTCACAGGGGTGCAATTAAAGGCACATTGAGCAGCCAGTGAATAAAATTACACACAAATGCTCAAAATGCTAAAATCAAGTGAAGGAAAAATAGAAAATAAAGAAGCAAAATAAACAGTCCTACCAACAAAATATATACAAATAATATATAAAAATAAATACCTGAAGGAAGGAAGAAATAAAAAATACTAGAAAATTTAAGGCCCCGAGTGCTGGGGACCAGCATGAGAGTGCAAACTTGGCACGAGTTTAAGATTCATTACAGATTAGCCAATGGAGATAAACCTGAGGTAGTTATGTACCGGTGCAAATGGTATTCAGAAGAACAGTAAAGAGTGCATTATTATAATACAAGTGCAAATAATACGTTTTTTTAAATGAAATTTTAAACCCAAAATGTGTTCTGAAACAATAACCTAGCAAGATAAAGCTTGGTCACTATAAAAGCTTTCCGTCGACACAAATGTTGCACCAATTCACTGGAAAATTCTTTCCTTCATAACTCCACACCTGTCGTAAAGTTATAAATGGGAGTTTTGTTGATAATCATCATTATCACTGAAGTACTTGTATCATAAAAAATCTGACTTTTGATATCAAAAGATACACCAACCTTAAAACAGCATAAAACGGCGTTAATTAGCTTTTAATGCATTTTATTAAAGCAAAATTATTGGAATAGTGATATTGTGTTCTTTTATACTGGAGAAACACCGGTCTCCTCACAATTTGTGAACAATTTGATGTGTAACATATACATATATGGTTTGATTTCTGTTCTGTGCTGAATGTATAATTCTATTTGGTTGTAATTTAGCTTCATTAAGGAAGGTAATATGTTGCCTTCATCAGTTTTTGTTGTAAAAAAGGATAGCTATATTAAGCTTGAGCGTCATCTTTTCCATCAGCTTAATTCCTCAGTGTGTCTCATTTCTGATTGTTTATGGGGAAATATGTAGAAACTGATCAAATAAACTAAATGAATAAACTGAACAAAATTTTGTCACAGAACTGTGTTATGTGTCTGTGTGTGCAGGTCTGATTGGTCCACACAGTTACATGACATAGAAAGTGACACTTTCTTAACACTAAGAGAGAGAGGGAGACCAAAAAAGGTCTGGAAAGAAGCAGAGATTTACATTTTGTTAGAATACTCATTTTTTATTGTAATTTAATTAATACCAAAAGAGACTGATATCTTCATTGTTGCAGTAGCGATTCTTTCATCCTTTATGTTTACCTTCTGACCACGCTGTTGTTCCAGATCCTCTATATTTATTTTAAAAGAATCAAGTTTCAAAAGAGTAAACTTTATGATTACGGTGAAAAATATGTCAAAAGGCCTGTAGTACACAGAGGGCTTTAATTTACAACTTCAGTGTGATAAGTAGGTTTAGGTTCATGCAGAAAAGTTGTTGCTTATTTGGGTCGAGAAAGTGCGATAAAGATTAAGCAGAGAGTCCAGAGTTCATACAAACATCAGGGCTTTGGAAAACTGTATCTACAGGCGGCTTCAGTTATTCATTTTGTTTTTATAAAAGAGGGAATGTCCCCACAGACTGATAGAAATCATCTCATCATTACACCAAAATGTGAATTCTCATCCTGGTGTTGTTCTCGAGACATTCAGCCAGCGAGCTGTGGGACAAAACTGACCCTTTTGGCAGCTGAAGTGAAAATGCCAAAACAAACCATTAAATATTCAAATCAAAAACTCTATTCAAGGTCAGTTTTATACCTTATTCATGAGACCAGCAATGTTTTGAATGAGGCCACAGTGTTTCTCAGCCAGGAAGCGATGCCGTCTCTCCTCCTCTTTCAGAGCCTCGTTGTAGCTCTCTCTGAAGAACTGCACATGCTCGCCATTATCCTGAGGATAAGACACAAACATATTTATACTCTGGACCAGGGCAGCTTCATATATCACACTGTGAAATGTTGCTCCAGGGTAAAAGCACAAACCGATTTGCCTCCTCTCCTCATCTGTCTCTCAAGAGCTGCAGCCTGCTTTTGGACCATCATCTCATAGTTATCCCGGCTGTCCTGTATGATGGAGAATTGAGACCATGTTTGTGTGGAATCAGTGCAATTAAAACAAAGATCACACTTGGACCACATGGACAATAAATTCACTGTACAGGTGACACAATAATGATGACTAAATAAATTTGTACATTATAATACATAAGCTTTACATAAAAATTATATTTTACAATATTTTACAATTTTTTTCCACCAAAAACAAATTTGGTAGTATTTGAGATTTTGAATCATGTCCTGTATTTCTAGAACTTGGCACACATCAAATAGTTAGTAAATTGTTAAATGTCAAAATTAATTTTGATATCTTTTACATGACATGGCTGCTAAAATAAATAAAAAAGTTAATTAATATAAAAAAAGAACATACCGTAATTTCTTGATTGTAACACCCACTTTTGTTACTTTTATATAAGCTCTAATTTTTCAGGAGGTATATACACAAGTACTAGTAAAATATTTGCTATATTTCGTCTCGCCAACATCGTGATTGCAACACATCTGATACAAAAAGCCGAAATATTCTCTTTCTCTGCAAAAACACAGGCAAGCACAGAGTGCTGCCATCTTGTGAGTAAGGGGACGCAAAAAAGCTGCGTTGTGATTGGTCGAAGACATGGGCATGTTGATCGCTGCTCTCTGATTGGTCGGTACACTACGACTGAGCATGCTCAGTCAGAAATTAAGTTATTGTTTATGCGTGAAGCAAAAGGTGTTTCTGCGTCCATTTGAGAGAGAAAATTGTGTACCATATTTGTTGTGAAATATTTGTATATTTGTATGTGATATATCTAACTACAGTGTTTTTCAGGCAAAAAAGGAGACAATATGGGTTGCATGTTATAATTCAGTGCATGTTATAATCGAGAAATTACGGTAAGTCTTCCATTACATGTGGTTTCTTTTATTGCTTAATTTAGATTTTGAGGGTCACAGATCACGGTTGTGTTGTCTCATTAGAGTGGTGAATGAATGAGTCCAAAAACGCTAAAGTGAGTTAGCATTTAGCACTTCCTGGTTCCCAACCCTTCAGAGTAAATGGGATTTGGAATATTGGTTTGTGATAAATGCCTGAAATAAGATTTGTGGGGAACAAACACACATGAGATTTTATATTTAATGAGAAATAATAATGTGTTTTGATCTTAAATTGTTGTTGTGTGATAATACAACAGTTGTTAACATACCGCTAACATGGACTAGAAAAACAGTCAAGGAGCCGGTGGTAGCCATTTCTGACTGATTTTTAATAATCAATTATTCACACACTAATGCTGCAGTCATGAGGATCAACCTGATCAGGTCACTCAATTAAGAGGAAACCCTCAAATAAGGGGACATAATGTGATGTTAACTATTGGTAACATGGAAGTTGCTTCTAAGTTGAACCACCACGTTTAAGTTCCATAGTAGCATACTGATAGTTTTTCACTCTAGTTTTTATGTTTAAGTCAAAAAAAATATGAAAAGTTGGTTCATTATGAACACAAAACACAAAAAGCTGCACAAGTAAATTTCATGATTTTTCATTTGCTAAAGAGTTTATTGTCAGTAATAGTCCAAAACACAGTGAAAAATCTTATACGCTTATAGTAGGTTTTCAGTCGAGGGAACCCGCGTGATGCTAACTGCCAGGTTGGCCTACAAAAATACGTCGTCCTTGCACCACTCTATGATTTCTTTTCTTGTGAACAGGATGTCTCATGAACAATTTCAGGTATTTTCTTCAAATTTTACATCAGTGTCCACAATTCACCCAAACAAGAAAAAAGTAGATTTTTTATGTTATGGGTCAAAGGTCAAATCACAGATTCTCATGCTCAACACATACTTCTAAAAAACACCCTCACGCTTGTTTTCAAACTCAATACAAACTTCCACATTGACTTAGGAAAGAAATGATTAAATTTTCTGATGTGTCAAATGTCATGGTGCTTTGTGAACACTATTGCTCATAACTAAAGATCGAGAAGTCTCATGTCCTTATAAACATAACTCTTCAAGAGCTAATGTCCACATTGACAGTAGAATTTTGAGGTCCTATGTCAAAGGTCAAAGCCATAAAGTCCTGTATTCATCTACTTTTGAGCACAATATTTTAAGAGGTCTTAGAGGGATTTCCTACAATTTCTACTATAATGGCCTTCCTGACTCATGAATTAAGTTATGAAATTTTCAAGGTTATAGGTCAAAGGTTACAGGTCATCCTGTACTTGTGAACACTATATCTGAATAAAGGTTCATTTGATTTTCTGTCCCAAGACTCATCTTTGACTCAGTGATGGACTGAGTAGATTATTGTGATTATTCGTTTCTTGTAAACATTTTCTTGATTTATCTGTCAAACTTTACTCACATGCCTATTTGACTAAATGATGAACTAATTCGACTTTGAGGTCATAGGTCAAAGGGCCAACAAAGCTATTTGTACTCACTGCAATGTAGCCTCTGTCCTGTCTGATGTTGTCGTTCATCACTAGAAGGACCTCCACAGTGAACCAGCGGAACTGTAAGCATACAAATTTACATGAGAACACAGGAGAAAATGGAGTAAATCACAGTTTTATCACAGTTAGACTTTATGATGGACGGATACTGTTCAGTCTGAAGTAAAAGTCACACTTTTAACACCTGTTTCTGTTTTTTCACTTGAAAAGTTGGCTTTGTGTCAGTTACCAGTGCATATACCAGCATAAGATGCTCATATAAGTCGTTCTGTCATTGGTCTAAGTGCAGTCACTACCATTTACTTGATGCAATTGTAATCAACAGAAGGGCTTCTGACTGTGACTTATGTACTGGGGCAATATGAGTGGTCCATTAAGGTTGGGGGTTCAATCCCAGATCCCCTAATTAAATGTCAATTCCTTTGGCAAAACAATCACCCATTGCTGTTGTCAGTGGCATGTAAAAGTGTATGAAAGCATAACAATGTGGTTAGCTTAAACGGATTGTCCGAGCAGAGATTTTTTTTTTTTCTGCCTTCGTTGTTTACTTGTGTGTAATTCTTGAACTGAGTATAAATTGGGAGCCTTGACTTTAGTTGGACATGTAGTCGAGGCCCTTGGTGTGTAAATGACCATTTTTCAATCATGTTAGCCTGTTGGAGCGTAACCTATAACCAGATCAGACACATTGTGTTTATTATTTTATATGTGGAGAGGATCGATGAATTTTGTATTGATTGTGCTGCTTTTGAGGAATGATGTAAATAAACAGATCAACGTATACAAAAAAAATGGACATGGTTCGTACTTTCAGCCCTCAGGGACTTTTAATTTTAGACAATATTGGGTTTATCATAATAAGTCAAAACACTGATGACCAACTTCCAGATCACTCACAAAGTGCTGCACAGGCTCAGGTCCATTTACTATTTTACCATGTAAGCTGCTATATTCGGAACTCAACAGTAATTGTTTGTTTCATGTAACTCACTATTCCCTCCAGCTCCAGGGTGAGTTTTTTCTGGTTCTCAGAGATCTGCATCAGGACCTCTCCTAAAAGATGACAGAATTACATGTTAAAAAAAAAACACAAGTTTACTAGACTGTATGCTACAATTATCTTTTTATAACTCCCAAACCTCTTAAAATAATCTAAATACTGTTTGTTTTCAATAAAGGAAGGTAAACTTTATTTCACTTAGACCCTCTCTCTAATTCCCTTACAAACAAACACTTACCCACTGACACTGGTATATTGGTATATACCAAAAAAGTAAATCTGGACAGAAATAATAATGGCCAAAGGACTAGGGGTGTCAGAAATAATCTTTTATTTGATGCATCAGGATGTAGATGAAAATGCATCGATTTAGAGGCAGTCAATAATAATTTAATCTTGCAAAGGCTGCTGCTGGACTGCAGGATCTGTTTTGTTTCTGAGGAAAAAAAAAATTAGGTATTGGAGGATGACACCTATGAAGTGTAATTATTTTGGTTTACAATGAAGACATTTTTGCTGCAGTTGATCTCAAAATCCATTTTTAATCAGTCAAAATGAGTTTATATATATCCGACTGCTTGTATTGTTTAATCTAACATCAGCCTGGTGCAGTAATATGGAAAATCAAGAATACTACTCACTGTGCTGCATTGTGACGAATCATGATATCTAATTGAACTGAATTGTTAACTTAAGAATAGTAATCGAATTGAATTGAATCGTGAGACTAGTGAGGATGCACAGTCCTAGTATACGTGGTTATATGCATATATGTATAAAATGAAGAGTATGGCTTCGGCGTGCCCAAATTCCCATCACTACTAGTATTTCTTAATAAATGACCCAAAATAATAGAAGACTGTGCAATCAAAGCTCCCAAACTGTCTCCTACTGGAACAGAGAAAAGTCAACACTGACCATATTTTAAAAAGCATTTGAAGACCCATCTGTGTAAACTCTTTTATTACCCGCCTATGTTTGCACTTAGGTAATAGTTACAATCTCTCTGTCTTATTGCTTTATTGAGAAACCCTCAGTGGCGTCTGTTCTTGAAAGGTGCCATTTTAAAAACTTCATTATGACAGTGTTATATACTCACACTTCCTGTAAGAGCAAGGAAGAACAAAGATTTCAGTCAGGCTCATTTTCAAAATTAGCCTTTAAACTGTGTTTCACAATGCCATGGAATAATTCTCTGTAAGTTTGTCACATGTAACACTGCACTCTGGGATTTATGTCCATGTGAACGAAGGTCTACATGATCCACTTTGAACACCCTTAACTCGAGCCTCTAAACTAACATGACTCTCCCTCAGAGTGTTAAGCGGAGCATCGCCTGCTGTCTGTCATCCTCTATTATTCATGTCGCCTACTGGTATCTAACACCAACACTGCAGCTCATTTCGTTTGAACTACAAACAAACCCAAACAAACTCCGCTGCTGTTCTGTGAGAAATAGATACTCAATAACCACTGACATATATAATGACGTACAAATCTTACTGAAAGTGCCAATAGAGCCATAAAACGTCATCTGAACCTTTGGTCTGTGTGATAGATAAAGAACACCTCTTTTAATGTTCTTCCATAAACATAACGAAAACACAGGACTCATATCCTGGATCTTTGTTCAGGAAAAAACGTATATATTTCTGAAGAGGGTCAGGAGACAGCACAGGTCAGAGTGTGTTCATTCATACCCAGAGGGCGTGACGACGCACTGTGGAAAGCCTTCTCTCCAATCTTTGACAGCGCGCCGAAGTAGGCCTCACTTGTAACAGCAAGAGCTGAAAAACACATAAAAACAGGGTGAGTCTTTTAGAATTCAGACTGGAATTATTCAGTGTGTTTTCTGGACAACAACTACAAAGGCAAGAAAACTGACAGAGAAGCCCAAAAACAAATGTTCTAAGGCAGCCCTGGTATAGTGATTTTATAGTATCAAGTGAATAAAATCATATGGTCTGACAGTTTAAATCTTAAAACCATGTCTTAATGGGATATGCCAATATTTTCTTTCTTTTCTTTGTTTTGCCTCACTCCTGACAAGCAGATAGACACCATTCTTTCGTCTGTACGTCCAGTAACATGAAAGAGACAGCCAAAGCTCGCCCACTGCTGACTAGCTTAGCTCAAACACTGGGAGCCAATGGGAAGTGTTAGCCTGCCTCTGCCTACAGTCATCAGTTAAACTCTTCAGCATCCCTAAACGGTCCTGTGTGCTTGTTGTGACTCATTTTTACTGTGTTATTTCATATTATCGCTATAACACCTGGACTATACAGGTCCCTACTTTGACAGAGTGAAGGCACCCACAGTGGTTTGTGGCATGTTTTCTCTAAATCAGTGAGTGATTGTTGGCTGTTGGATCATTCAACTATCCTCCTTTTATGTGCCATTTAACACTCAGAACACAAACAGGACACTGTGTGACATGTGGTGATGCTTAGATTAAAGTTATATTTCACAGGAGCATTACTTCAACCAAAGCCATGGAAAGATTTCTTGTGGAGGTGCTGTGGGGAGATAGGAATTTTGGGGGTAAAGCAGAAGTGTGTAGACCCTTTAAACTTTTCTGAAAATACTGTCGCTGCACAGCTTGGGCAGATTTAAAGCAAAAACACTGCCTGTGTGAGGCCATCTCCACTGGTCAAATCACTATTATTAACAGACTGGCTAAAGTTGCCATCTTCGACGTGCCTCCAAGTTACTGGTGTAGATTAAATTTTTTTATGTGAGGCTATATGAGGTTAATTTCAATTGTAAATACATTAGCCACAATGATTTGATCAGCTCTGCCACTGTACAGAAAGAAGTGGCATGGAGTTAGGCTACATATTGTTGTTGATGAGGCCAAGAACTCTGTGTAATTTACTTAATTTTAGGTGAGAGCAATCTAATAAAAAACCATGTTGGGACGATTGCTTGTTTGCTTTGGTTTAACTAAACCAGGGGTGTCCAAACTATGGCCCGGGGGCAAAATGTGGCCCACTGTCCATTTTGAATTGTCTCCTGAAACAGTTGAATGAATAAAAACAATTCGATTACAGCAGCGAATACCACCAATCATGCACATTTTCTGCCATATTTACTTTGCCACAAGGTCTGATTTACAAAGTATATTCCAATATTCATATTCAAGCACCAACAATCTTGCAGTTTACTCTTGTTTTGTGTATGACAGTGAAACTAAGCCATCAGTGCCCCCATCTCTGCTTCTCAGAAGGTCATTCTTGTCCTGATATCCCACCCCTAAACCCTAAAATTTTAACTTAAATATACTAAAAGTGAGGTTCAGCATTTGTTCGGTCGTACATGTATTCCTCTTTATGTGGCCATCAATGTAAAAAGTTTGGACATCCCTGAACTAAACTAACGGCTAAAGGACACATCAGCTTTGCAGTGTGCCTCGGTGCTATCAAAACAAAGGGGCTTGCTGCAAAAAAGTAAAGTATTGTAAATGTGTTCAGTACCATGTATAACGACCTCAACACTGCTCGTAAAGTTTGCTTCCTTTAGTCCAGAGGTCATTGTTATTTGATTTCTTCAACACATAGTTTTGGGTGGAAGAAATGGGTAAAAACACAACAAAACACACTTTTAGAGCTAACTAGCCTAGCTCAGCTTCACAGGGCTGCTACAGTGAGCCCAGCTACTAGTGCTGGGTGGCCTTAATTTTTTTGTCCACTCTAAGTTTTGAAATAGTATTTTTAATTGTATTGTATTGCAAATTGTCAGGCTTACTGATGCTAGCTAGAAGCTCCATTGATCACCCTTTTAGGGTAAGGAGGGACAGAGGCAGTTGAAGCATTTTTGTGAATAACATTACTCAGAAATCCCTCACTGAAGTCCTTTTTTCACGCATGCAACCCTGAATTATACAAGAAAATACCAGGGTAACCTCCACAGGGAGTTTACTGACTTGCTTTTTCACATTTGTCTTAGAGCAGGAAGTTGTCTAGCACTTTCTTGTCAGTCAATGGAGGGGTGGGAAGGGGGGAAGTAGGGGTCACCAGGGTAATATCAGGGAAGATTCTTGGTGAAAAACACAGCTGTTTGTGCAGAGCAAAATCTGTATATACAAATTAATACTGTTAGAGTTAATACTGTTTCAGGTCTTGTTGGAGAGTTGGTACTTAAACTCTCATCAGGTGTAACTGTTAACTCTTTTTGGAGTTGAAATTGTTAATTTTGTAATATTTAACTGTGAGACTTTTGATCAACACTCGTCTCACAGTATGTTTTTAACAGCTTAACTGTAACTCTACTTTAACACTGCAAAGTGTAAACATATCTGTATTTATTTACTGTATATTAACAGGGAAATTTAGATGAAAAAAGATACCATGTTTGGTAAGAGCGTATACATTAAAAAAATAAAAATTGCAGTGTGGTTTGCTCCAATGTGGGCTTGCTGCGTTTGTTTGTACTTGTCCGATAATAGTGGGCAGGAGGAATGATTGACTCCACAAGTGTCACTTTCAGTCACGGAGTTCAGAGTGAAAAGCTCAGAGTTAAAGATCCTACAGTGACACGTACGCATCTGATTTACTGTACCTACATTTTTACACTTGTTTTTGACACCAAGTCATATTCAACTAAGAGTAAATTTTCAGGGATTTGACTCCATCCAGAGTATAATTAACTCTGCACTTGATGAAATGTTGCCAACACACAAAATTTACCTAAATTTGCAGTGTGCTCACACATACGGGTCACTGGTGATTTAGGTTTTTTTCTTGCAAGTGTGAAAAGGGCTTTATTATACTAAGATTATTTTTTATTTAATTGAAATTACCTGAAAATGTGTTTAAAGTATCTTCAAATGAAGTCAAAATACACTTTTCACCATGTGAGGGGAAATTTTGAGTGCATAGTAACAATTTTAAAAGAGACAACCAACGAAACAGTTAGCAGACCATATTTAAAAAAAAAAAGAAAAAGAAAGAAAGAAAAAACAACTTTGACATAAAAGTACCACTTCAGCACTCAACAAATCACACCCCATCAAAACAACTTGGTGTTTCAAATTCACAGCATCAATCACACATTTAACTTTACTGCACATCAAGAAAAGGCCAAGGTAAAAACAGATGATGATGGGTTTCAGCCCCCCTCAGACAAAACAGTTGAAGTGACAGGAGACACGTCTGAACTCCAGCCGAACATGTCAGATTTTATTCCAACATTGACAGAACAATCGCCTGAGAAATCACTGGGAGTAAGGCCTGCTTTAGATGGTCTGTCAGCCTGAAGGCAGAGAGGAATCACTGCAGAGCCATGAGGAGTTCATGGCTCTGTCTTGCTCTTCAGGTGGTGTAGTTTGAGCTGTGAGAGGGAAAGTTTGAGTTCATAACTGGTTTAATTAACTGTTCATTACCACAGCACTTGTTGTTATTTAGATGTAAGAATCTTCCACACTCTTGTCCCAGTTTCTTAAAATGGTTCCTGTTGCTTTTATAAAGAGTTTCTCAAGTCAAAATGGGTCAAATCCCTGTTTAGCCCCCATGAAATGTTTGCCTTAACTGTTATCTCAACCGTTCTTTTTTCGTCTGATAGTTGCGATTTGAGATAAACGCATTGCCCTGTGAGGCCATCATGACTGTTGTCTGTCTTTTAAGATTAAGGTGACCAAATGGGGTCAAATAGCTGTTTGGGCTCTTTTAAACCTTTATGTGTAGTCACATGCTTCCCCAAGGTTTCTTGAAGTTTGTATTTAACAGTTACTCCTTGCAGTTTTGGGCTTGAAAATGTAACTAAGCCTCCAATTATGCTTTCCATACACTGGAGGAATTTTTTAGGACTGCAGTCTGACAGCCTTTCACATCTAAAGATTATTTGTCAGCTATTCTCAGTTCTTGGTCGTAGACTGAGATTTAACTAAGACTAAAAACAAAAAGGTTTGTGCTCTCTGATTGCTTCTAGTGTTTTCAATGCAATGAGCTACTGGTTATCAAAGTGCATTTAACTGATTAGTTTTCCAAATGCATTGATTTAACCAGACACGACAGATGGAAAGTTCAATATATTTCACGAGTCAATCTGGGCAACAACCCTTAGAAAGTGTTAGGGAATGGGCAGAACCTTTCAAAGCATATCCAGCAGCTGACTGGATGATCTCTCCAACAATTACATTCCTTACAAGCCAATCAGATAGTGTAATAGGCGGGCGCTACTGCTGTGGTGTAAAAGACAAAACATAAACCACTAAATAAAACAAACAACGGTAAAAACATGTCTGAAGTAGAGTGAATATATCATTTCTATTGAGAAGTGCTTTCAGTGTTGTTAAACATTCTTCATTTGATAAAGAAATGCGGTCCAAGTCTGATAAAACTGCTTCTGAAGCTGTTAGCACCTATGCTATTCTCTGTGCAAGTGTCTCTGTGTTTTTCATTTAATGAAGAAATGCTTTCCAGTTCTCATAAAAATGCTACCAAAGCAGGCAGTATCTATGCAGCCATTGTTATAGGTTTACAGGCACTTCTCACAATAAATCAGTTGAATTTACTTTGGTATCCTTCCCTTCATTCCACAATAGCACAGAGAAGTGAACAATGGAGAGTTTTGCAACCTAGCTGGCTAGCCAGGGAGCTAACCACTATCCTAAATTGGGCTGTGGTTTCTGATTAGCCTATGAGCTGGCAGTTTATTGTGGCTGCTGTTAAACATTGTGTACACAGTAAATCCCTGTCTACACAGTCACGTGTATTTATGAGCTCCATGTGGTGTTCAGTGGTGACAGCTTCAATTAAAAACTCTTTGGCCCTTCAGCCCTTCACACTGGTCACGTGATTAAATGCTATCAGTGCCTTCTGGTTTTCTCGACTGTTGTTCGTCTTGAAGACCAGTGGTTGGCCTATGTGTCACATGTGGTCAAATAACAGTTTGACCCTGGTTTACACCTTAAGCTTGGTGTTATCTGGATCAGTAACCTCATGTAGAGAATTAGATCCTGGCTAAACCTCTCGTATCTTCTTGTAGCTGTGTTAGCTTTAGACAAATTTCCAGCAGGTTAGGGAGCTTCCCTTGTTTTTATTTTCTTATTCATGGGGCTGCAGCCTATGAAAATCATTTAAATGCATAGTCTACAAGGCTGAAATGAATACTCCTATGTGACTATGCTTTCAAATCAAGGGGGAAGGGACATCAACCTATATTGTGTTTCTAGCAGCCTCCATATAATCTAAACAGTGAGTTATATTAAATCTTTGCCTGGGCCCATTAACATGTCCTGATATTATGGCTCTTTTATCCACAAAGAGGGAGCTTATATTCTCTGACCAGGAGGCACCAAGAGACATTATCATCTGTATTTTACATCTGAAAGGCTTTTGCTGCAGCAGTACCCCAACGAATCAGGTGTTGACGATGTACCTCTGTGTACACATAAAAACAAAAACCTATAAAGTGCTCCTCATTAGCATTCCAGCAACTTACCAGTCTCTCACATTTTAATGCATTGAACAAGGATTAAAAGTGATTATGTCAGGATCATTAGGACGTAAAATACACTCACTGCACCTTCAGATTCAAATTAAAAGTCTAATCCTGCCTCTGAAATGACTTCACCTCCATACATTAAAGAGGGCACACTAAGCATAAAATGGATTTAAATATTAACAGCCATGTCTAAATTTAATATCCCAGCCTCTGTATATGGAAGAAATAAGAAAGTGTGGTCTTGTTTGTCTGTTGACAATATACTCATAAAAGCCTCAGCAGGCTTCATTTACAGGCTCATAACCACAGCTAATCATGGAGATATTCCCAGAGCAGGTGGACTTTGGAGTCAGTTAGTGACATAAAACACATGACAACTCCCTTTTTCCATCCACCTTTCTGTGTTCAGTTTGTTTCCTCTTGAGACTCTGCATTTACACATAAGGACGTCACATTTTAGATTTGGCACGCTAAAGGTATCAGTTCTGACAAACTTAAACCTGTTGGCCTCATTTCTATGTCCAACACCTTGAGGTCAAAAAAGTTAATTATAGATATCGGTGCACATTCAAGATGGTGGCCATCTTGACTGTAAACAAATAACTTAAAATGATAGAAAATTGTATGAATTTTATCCACAGCAGCTCCCCCACCCCCCACCCCATAAAAAAAAAGCATTGTGACACTGAACGTTTATTAATGTTACAACAGTTTCTTTTGTTACAAACGTGTTTCACTAACAAACTCTCATATAAAGTTCATTAGCATTTGTTATAATTTGGGCAAGTTGTTGGAAATTTTCAGGGAAATTTTGGAATGTTTTTTATGGAAATTTTTACAAAAATGCTAAAATATTTAATTTAATTTTTTTTTGTTTGTTTTGTTTTATTTTTGATAGAGTAGTTGTATTGCTATATTTGTATTTGTCATATTTGTTAGATTTTATACTTTTTTCCTGAAAAATATGGGACTCTCAATAAAGGAATTGTAAACTGAAATTCTGGACATTTTTCTTTTCAATGTACATAATGGTTTTTTAAGAAATTGTTCCTAAAACTTGTTTGGATTCAATTTAGGATTTGGAGGAAAATTTTGGACATTGCCATAGAAATGTTGCAATTTTTATGGACATTTGCTGGAAATTTTCACAGAACTTTGTAAGTAACATTTTATGAGTTTGGGGAAAATCTGTTAACATTCCAGTAATTGTTATTAAAATTTTTCAAAGAAGCTATGTAAACATAAAAGAAAAAACCTGCAAATCAATTTGGTTTTTGTTGTTGTTTGTTGTTGTTTTTTGAAAATTTACTTATACATTTTCAGAGTATTTTGGGGGGAAATCCTAAGGGATTGTTTTGAATTTGTAGGGGAACCTAAAAGGCTTTTTTTTTTTCAAATTGTGTTTAATGTTTAAGATAGTAAGAAAGATGTTCAGAAATTTTTTAGGGTCTTAGGGAGAATTTGTTGAAAAAAAATTTATGATAATGATCATGCATATTTTACATGACGTGTTTACACTCTTCAGAATATGTTTTAGAGAAGGTGGGCAGATTTCAAGGACATTTTTCAGAAATTTATACAAATGTCTAAGAGGAAAAAATGTCAACAGTACCTTTTTTTTTTTTTTTTTTTTACCTTTTTTGATATTTGCAGAAATTTACTTAAAAAGATCTGAAACTAGTATAATATGTTGAAGAATTTCCTGAGTAATTTCAGTAATTTGGTGAGAAATCTTTGTGAAGTACCACTGACCTTTGAAAAGTTCAACAGAGGATATTGTTAAGATATGCAACTTTTATATGATGAACATTTTTGAGAATTTTATTAAACACTTGGATTTACAGGTAAACAAACACAGCACCTTTTTACAGAAAGAGGAATCCTATATATGTACTGGAGCATTTTCCTGAAGTTTTCAGGAAGTGCTACTGAAAAAGTGGAGATTTGTCATTAAAATCAAAGTTTTTAGGGGAAATTAAAAACAGCGTTTTGGAAATGTGGGGTGATGTCGAAGAAAAACTCTGGTTTTCTGATGATATCTTAAGTTCTCATTCATATGTTCCAGTCATGGTCATATTTGAGGATTTCTTGGAATTATTTTGTATTTTCTGCAGGAACGTTTATGGAAATCTAAACAGCTTTACTTTGCCACAAAGCTAAATAAGCGCTGTATTCTCATTTGCAAATATTCTTTTTCTGTGCAAAATCCTGCTTGTTCAAAGACCCTGCTCAGGATTGTTACTTATATGGTCCTCTTTATCCCAAATATGGGACAACTCTTATGAGCTTGTTCAGGCAGAAAACTCAATTTACAGTTATCTAGCACCTTATAAGCACCATTTTTCCAACTTTCTGACAAACATCTAACTAATTAGTGGTCAATGTAAGCTTCTCTATGTTTTGCCTCTGCAAGCTCTGCCATGCATCAGAACTACACTATCACTTTCAACCCTAAACCCCCTGCAGCATGTACCTGTAGGCTCTCTCGGGGTCTAAGGTACTATGCCCTTACTCTTAAATCTGTATATAAAATAAACTTGCTAGGAATGATCAGGTCAGAGCCTTGATACCCAACTCAAATGATGTTTTGCTGCTGAAATAAATGTTAAAACAAAAAAACAAATCTGAGATGTCTGCCTTTAAATTGAAAGACTTAAAAATGCATGACAAACTAAAGCTCAGCATAAGTGAGAAATCTACAACAGCAGATTGTTTATCCATCAGTCTCACCCTTGAAAGCTTGGGCGTAGCTGTTTCCCAGTGCCACCAGCCTCTGTAGACTCGGGTTGAAGTCGTCCATTAAATTCTGTTTGGGAAAAGCCAACACAGAGACACAAATACAAGCATTGATTTAAGTTCTCAAAGTCAGAGAAACTTTTAGACCTACTTACAGTCGGATCAATAACAACATCTTTAACTTAATATGTATTTATGAGCTCAGGGAGACTTGGACTCAAATCTCTGGATGTTTGAGCAAAGGCAACACCCCTGGAATACTAAACTCACTTGTTGCAGATTCAGGCCATGTTTGCTCGACTAAAATAACAATTTAAAGTTAAACATATTACCACGTCTCAGTATCACAGGACATGATAAACAACTTTGAAGACATCTCCAACTTTTCACTCCCAGGTCGGTTTATTTGTTGTCTAATTTGAGCCACACTCGAGTATCCATTACTTACCGAGTAAATCCCAAGGGTGAGGTGGTGCAGCTGCCCGGCATTTGTCCCCGACATGTTTATATCCATATCAGTGTAAAGCTCACAGAGGCCTTGAGAGTGTCTGTGAGTTTTAAATCATCCAGAAAATGTGGTAAAGCTTTAAAGAGGGAAAGAGTGTTAATCGCACTGATCTGAAAGTGGAGTTTAGGAGAGCTGGAGCGAGGAGTGTGCTGGTAATCGACACCACTGTGGCCTGAGAAAGACCGGAGTAAATAATTAAACATGGCTGAACCATAAAACACAGCAACACATGCTGTAAACCTGGACTGTCTGGGCGTTTTTGTTTGCTCTGCATCATAGTATGTTTTATTATGGAGTCAAACTGAGATCATTTTAGTCCTTAAGAAATGTAAGAGTATATCTAATACACAACCCAATTAAAATGAAGTTGAGTATAACCTAAACAGAAACAGCAAACATTGATTTTCAAATCATTTTTGTACTATATTCTGTTGAATCCACTAAAAAGACAAGATCACTAAGGTTCAGGTTTTTATTTTATTTTTTTTTTTTTTTGCAGATTTTCACTCATTTTGAAATTGATGCCTGAAACATGTTCCAAAAAAGCCGGTACAGGGGCAACAAACGACTGGGAAAGTTGAGGAATGTTCAAAAACAGCTGTTTGGAACATTTCACTTGTGAACAGGTTTATCAACAACAGATGAGTGTCATGATATGGTATAAAAAGAGCATCACTGAAAGGCTCAGATGTTCACAAGTAAGGATGTGGCAAGGTTCACCAGTTTGTGAACAACTGCATGAGCAAATAGTCCAACAGTTTAAGAGCATCATTCCCTCAATGTACAATTATGAAGAATTTAGAGATTTCATCATCTACAGTCTATAACAGTGGTTCCCAAACTTTTCGCAGCCTGTACCCCTTCAGACACTCGACCTCCAACCATGTACCCCCTACTCTCATGCACTTATAGCAGCCAGAAAAAGAAATGTGTCTGTAAGCCTGCCGCCACCCCCACCTCCTACATTTAACATGCATAACAAACAAATAACATCTCTTAAAGTAAGTTATTTTTCACAAAATAGATTTATTTACCAGCAATTTCAGTGGGCAACACCAATTCACTTTCGAAAAAAGAAATTTAAATTTCTGGAACATATTCATTTATGAACTTGAAACTGTTACAAACTCACCACAGCTCTAATGAGAAGGGTGTCTGACTGAACATGGTACTATAAGAATCTTAGACAATTCGGGACAGATTTCCTTCTCTAAGTTGCCTCACAAATCCAGCCTCCAGCCTCTCTGCCAACACTTCAAGCCTTTATCAAAGCTCACCATACAAACATTTTCCAGTTTGAACTTTAACTACTGAAACAACTTTTTGAAACCTGACAGGTATTGGCGTACCCCCTACGTCACTTTGCGTACCCTTGGGGGAATCACTGGTCTATAACATTATCAAACTAGAAAAGCACTCAGAGAGCGCAGACCTCCGCCAAGCCGCTTCAGTCCACTTATGGGAAAATGGTCCTCTCTGGCAATGTTAAATAATCCTTTATAGATTCCTGTATTTGGATGGTGATCCAGATCAGTCCCAAAATCGAATCATTTCTTCCTTATTCCATTCCACACATTTCCTAAAAATTTCATCCCGATCCGTCCATAACTTTTCAAGTTATCTTGAACACAAACAAAAAGACAAACTAACCAACGCCGGCAAAACCATAACCTCCTTGGCGTAGGTAATAATTAAAAAAAAAAAAATCATAGTTTGAAAAATGCCAAACTCCATCAAAGAGATTTCAAAGGTAAACATGCATGATGATGTCTTTATGACATCATATCGAAGGACCTGCACAAACGTATTTAAGCTGCTTCTACAGTCAGATCTCTCTTTGTTGGTGAGGAGAGCAGACACGATCAGACGCATTTTAGGAAGTGTTGTCAATTTTCAACTCGTGAACTTGTTGCATTGCGCTTGCTGTCAGCCTGTTTGTGAATTTCTTTTTGGCATCGAAAGTCAAAAAAAGTTGGTTCAGCGTTTGAGCTCAGCAGCAGATTTCAAAACCTCTGAAAAAATGTCTTCAGAGCAGACCTCCAGTGAGTCATCCATTGGGACCTGGCTCCTTTCTGAGTCCGACCTCTACCTGAAGGAGAGAATCGTTGGCCAGGGAGCTTTTGGCACAGTTGCAAAGTGCCACAGGATGTCAGACATGCAAACTGTCGCCATAAAAATGATGAGAGATGAGGGCAATCTTGCATTCCAAGCAAGAGAAGAGGCGAACAACCTTCTGAAGCTCTCCGTCCTCGACTCAAACAAGTGCAACCTTGTCAAATGGCATAACGCCTTTACTGACAGAGGGTACTACTGTCTTGAGTTCGAGAACTTGGACAAAAGCCTGTATGATCTGATGGTGGAGAGAGACTTTCAGCCTCTCCCTCTAAAAGAGATCAGACCGATTGCCCAGCAGGTATGTTAATGTTTTTCATCAAACAATCATACCGCTTTAAAGAGATAAAAACTGACTGAACATGATGGGCTTCATTGTTAAAAGTATGACTTGAATCCCTTTTTTCAGCTCGCAAACGCACTTCTACACATGAAGTCGGTTGGCATGATTCATGCTGACCTAAAGGTAGAGAATGTGATGTTGGTCAACCACGCCAAGGAGCCCTTCAAACTTAAAGTCATTGACTTCGGCCTGGCGTGTGACACTTCAGATGCCACTGTGGGCTCCTACATTCAGACCCGTCCATACCGGTAAGCAAACAGAACCACATCACATTTAAAATTTTGTTTATGTCAGATTTTTGCCTCCATCTGCCTGTCTCAAGGATTGTGTGGGCTGACGCAGTTCCCGACTCCTCACATTTCTTTGTGATAACATGTCACTGCAGTTGTTTAAATTATAAAATGATACACAACAACGTTATGGTTGTTTCTTTTTTCTCTCTTTCAGGTCTCCAGAGATCATTCTGGGCTGTCCCTTCACAGAGGCTGTGGACATGTGGTCTGTCGGCTGCATCATTGCATACCTGTACCTTGGGCACCTGTTGTACCGTGGCTCTTCTGAGTATGATATGGTATGTTCAGTATACTCTGTTTACCTGATTTTATATTTGTTAAAACTGAGATTGATTTAATTATGCATTTATAGTAGCTACTAATTAGCAATTCATATTTAACCTGATGACTTATACACATTTCTATATCATACCGGTAGTCCTTTATGTGGCTAATAAGTACACATTAAACCCCCCTTAATAAAGGGAGACGTATCTAGTCCTTGTGTAGAAAAAATCTTTGCGCCTCCGTAAACGTGTTTTTATGGTCATAAAGTGTCTAAATATAGAATTTTATGAAAATGATTCTTTATCTTAATATGGTGACTCGGATCATGAAATTCATATTTTTCTTAATCTTCAGATGAGGTGCATTGTGGACAGACAGGGTCAGCCACCCAGGGAACTTCTGGACCGAGGTTCCAAGACCTCTCTATTTTTTGAGAAAGTCTTTGACGAACATGGATATACCTGGAAACTCAAGGTAAATATAAAAGCTGCTTCAGTTTAACACACAGTGATATATTTGAAGAGTTCATCTGCAAAAGCAGATAACTTTGTTTTTTTAATTATTTATGCAATTTTAAAATTTGTGCACTGCGGGCAATATTAATCAAATATTGATTCATATAATATAATAGAACATATAATAGAATATATATATATTTTCTTTTTGGTTGAAGTAAATCTTACTTGTCAATGTTTTTTCAAGTAAGTTAAAGCCAAAGCACTGTGGTCTGAATAATGTTACCTGGAGAACGCAAATTTAAAAAACATGTTTTCTGATTTTTTTCCAAAATAGTCTTATCTGCATTTATATATGAACTCTTCACTTGTACATGTATAAGTTCAGATTGTTCAAGGTGAACTTGCTTACAAACTCTCTGTCTGTCACCACAGGACAATGTCTGGGGGACATACACTTGGCCAGTGAATTGTAGAGCAAAGAAAGTCAAGAGACTGGATGAGATTCTGACAGTATGTATTTGTTTTGATCATCTATTGTTAAAGAAACACTTTAAAAATATCTCAAAGTTGGGGCTCTGTTCACTCACATCTGTTGTGTTTTTATTTTAGATCAGGAAACAGGATTGTGAAAACCGTGCAGACAAAACTGCAGAGATAATGGACCAGATCGTGTTCCTTGACATGCTGATAGGAATGCTTGATCTTGATCCAGCCCGGAGACTAACACCCCAGCAGGTTCTGAATCATCCATTTGTGACAATGAGTCACATTAGCGGCATGCCCTGCTTGAGCTCTTAGTAAGTCATCACTAACTGTAATGCATGGATGGCGATCAGACCAATCAGAGAGCCAACAGTGTTTCAGTCATGTAGTCAAACCATTGATGACGTATTCAAAGCGATTATTTGTTACTTTGCAGTTTCCAGTCCTGTGCTGAGGTCATGACTGTCTGTGAGACTTCAGAGTTTTCAAAAGCCAAACAGTCTCCTCCAAATAGCAATAACCACCAGCAATGCATCAACCCTCGTCCCTGCAAGTCCGCTCAGCCAGAGAGCACCAATATGGCACAGATGAAGAGGAAGAGGAGGGCTGATGCTGAGGATGGTGAAATGAGCGAGACCTCTTATCCGCCTAAAAAGGCAAAACTTAAGCACAGGTAAGGTACCCTATGTCAGTTAAATTTTTACTGTTGAGTTTACAAATTTAAACTCAAACTTTAGTGTGCGTTTTTGTGGCTAAATTTCCCAAATCATTTATTTTAAGTCAAGTATCCTGGCATGCTCAGTTTATGTACAAGTCCAATTTAAGATTAGAAGAGTGAGATAATAATAATAGTAATAATAATAATAATAATGCCAATAATAGTTTTAAAAACAGCCAGACAAGCAAAATGGACTTGATCATCTTGAAAGTGGGTTTACCAACTAAGATAATGAATACAGACATCTCAAATGTAGCTTTTTATTATGACCACATTTTCTAACCACCATTTGTAACCATTACAGAAATAACAACAACTGCCAGGAGAGCTACACAAGCAAGGAGCCAACAAATAATGGCCAGTCCAGCAGTGCTCTTAAAGGCCATACTGACCATAGGTATTGCCACTTCGCCAACCCATCGCTTCCCCAGAGATGTCAGATCCCTACTGGAATCAAGAGGAAGTTTGACAGTGACAAAGACCAGGGACATCTAGACTCGAGCTCTGATGTCAGTCAAGTGTCACTGTACAGAAAGAGACTTAAGGGAAGCTCAAACTCCTCCAGAGTTAAGCAGCAGCACCAGAGAGATGTCTCTGGAAACAGAAAAATGTCTGCTGAAGAGGACAACCCTGAATCAGAATTCCACAAGGGATCAGGTCCGAAGAGGAAGAGGGTCTGATTCTGAGACTTGTGTACTGTATAATATGTCGCTGTTGGGCACCGACCTCTTATCTCCAACTTCACTACCTCAGGGAAAAAAGAACAGAAACAAAAGAAAACTGCTCTTTTCCCACATAATTTACTATGCATCGTCCTAATTAGAAGTACTCTTTGTACTTTCATTTGGATGTTCTCAAAAAAACGTTCACCAACATCTAAGGTGACCAAGACAACCGTTTTATGAATCAACGTGGAGGTTTTGGCCCGACAGTGACCATATGTACACGTGCAAGTCAGCAAAAAGCACATGTCTGCATCAAGGCATTTAAATAAATACATTTAAAAATAAATTGATTAATTAAATTGTTGTTGCTTTAATTAATGTTTATCATGGGCTTCTTAACTCTTGCAACTTCAAGTCCTTTTCTGCTATTTTAAATCTACCTGAACTTTGTTTTGGCAATAATTCATGTAACCCTTTTAAGCACAATCAAACTAAAGACATCTTTTTTGTTCTGGACAACCTGGATAAGAAGAATATTTATACTGTGATCATGTCAGATTACTTTGATAAAGGAATTAAAACATAACACACAATAAAGAACAAAGAAGGAAATAAGGTGGTCAGACGTGAAGTCTGAAGAGTTCAAACTATAATAAAAACACATCAGGTCATCAGCAAGAGGTTCAGTTTTTTTTTTTTTTTTTTGTTTGAGGTTACAAACACAATCCATTTCTCCCAGTATTACAAACACTTTTCTGGTATCATATTAAGAGAGAAATTCATTCTCTCCATACTTTGAATGTCCCTTTCAATTTCTATCAAGGCCCAAATAAATTGTTAAAAAAAGAGCAGTCAGTTTCAGCTCCAAAACAGTTTTGTAGAACCTGAATGACTTCCTGCCAGACAAACTCTTCATTTTATGGATGCACATATATGCAGTAGATACATATATACCTATATAAAATTACATGAATCCAATAACCAATCTGCAGAAAAGGAGCAAAATATGGGAACTTTGAAAATAGTTTGATAATTACATTAAAGTAAATGTTAGCTCAGGAACACTGTGAGCAGTAACGTCATCTTTTCTTTAACTTTATGGGAGAAAAAGGTTTCATGAACCTTTGGGGCTTTGTATCTGCCAAAAAAGCAGGAGATAAATAAATTTATCTGCAGCATGATGCAGTAGTAATATGATATATTAAGATACATATGTTCATATTCATATAACTTGCTTATTTGAGGGATTTGACACTGGCTCATTAATTATTTAGCTTTTTTAGACTTTGGCCTGTAAGAAAAAGCTACAGGCTTGGATGTGCAGATATTTTTTTGAAGACTCACTGAATTGTTAGTGCTGATCAGACCATTTATTTTTGATCTTTTATGTCAACAAATCCAGTCTACACTCACCAGGTACACCTATTTTTCTGCTTGATCCCCTTTTGTCTTCAGAACTGTCTTATTTCCTCATGGCGTAATTTCAACAAGCTACTAAAACATTTCTTAGACATACTGGTCCATGTTGACATGGTAGCATCACACTGCCGCTGCAGATTTGTTGATTCCACTTCCATGTTAAGTATCTTCCATTCCAGTCATCAAAACGATGACGGTGTGCAGTACTCTTAAGATAAAGGCTGCGCGGGCACCAAGGCACAATAACAACAACAGCCTTGGCTGACTACCGAGCAACATGTGTGCTGCTAACTGCGCTAGGTTTGTTATCGCTACTCCACCAAAATGTGGACAAAATACTCTTGACCAGCGGAGACGCATTTGTTATATTCGCCAAGGACAATGCAAGCTTTCATCGCGAACTACTGGCCTGGCATGCATGCTGCCTCATTTTCAGTCATTCTCGCAGACTCGTGTAAACAGGCCCTTATTGTGATGTGCACTTAGAAATGGTCCTCACACCTTGGTTGTAATGAGTGGTTATTGGAGTTGGTTGGCTTTTTTATCATCTAGAACCACTCTGGCCTGTCTCCTTTGACCTCTGGCATCACCAAGGCTTCTTTGTCTCCTTTTTTCCTCATTCTGATGCTCATTTGAACTTAAGTAAGTCACCTTGACTGTGTCTAGATGCCCAAATTATTTAGTTGATTTAAGCATATTTTGTTGTGTAGATAATCACAATCTTTCAATATAATTTCATCACTAATATATTTAACGGCTTGCCACAGATTTAAGTGGTCATACAAGCTTATCACATAATCCTTATTCCTTAATCACTTTAAATAAAACAGTCCTGCATCCACTAAGTCCTTTGACCAAAGTGAAATACTACAGCTGTGAGACGCAGTCATGTTGGAGGTCTTGTGATTAAAATACACTTTTCTCTCTCCTCTGACATTACAGAGTCAGAGAGGAGAGGTGTAAATGCCACACTGACTGTGATTTAGTACTTTGGCAAGGAGTCTGCAGGGCGGTGTGGAAACAGTGAGGGCTGTATTTTACTCCAATAAAGCAGATATGTGAGGAGGATCCTGACAAGAAGCAAAGAAGTAAATCTGCGAACCTTTGGCTCCTGGGTGAACAGTTCATTGTGTGATAGATAACAGAGGAGAGAGGGGGAGGCCCGTACACTAGATGGCACCATAAACTAGGTGGAGACATGATCTGAATGTTAAACAGCTTCCTCTGACACACACCTCATCCTTCTCTCCCTCTCTCTAATTACTGCTTGCTTATATTCTACATCCCAGGATAGAGTGTGATATTGCTTTAATATGATATAAACTGTACTGTTTTAATTTAATCAACCATTTGCCTCCACTGGAACCAGGCAGAAACCATGTCCTACTCACTGGTTACTTTGTGCACGTCCACAGCCACATTTACAATGGTCATCTAACCGGGGAGAGCGGATGGAGATTTGCAAGACATTAAAAACATCTGACATTTTTAAAGTGCCTCAAAGAAATGGATCAGGGAAAACTGGTAGCCCGGGGCTCACCTAATAATTCTCTTTTGTTGTGTATTAAATTGAATAAACAGTGCTTAACAATTTTATTTGACCACCACCCAGTGTAAACTTTATGCTACAGGTGCACTAAATTAACCTAAAAATAGCCTTTTTAATTACCAAAATCATTTTTTTTTCTTTGATGGTCAATACACCAGTGTGTATAAGCTGTCTTACTGAAATGATGTTTTAGGCCCCGTTTACACGACAACGAAAACTGTGAGTTTTCATTGCGCCTTCCGTTTACACGAGAACGGTGCCTGGAGGGTCTAAATCCCTTAACTTTTTAAATCAGGGTCTAGAGTGAAAAGTTTTGAAAATGTTTTCGTATCTGTATCCATGTAAACAGGAATCGGTGCATGCGCAGTACTCTTTTAGATAAGGGTTGCGTGCGCATCCCAGGAACAGCAACAACAGCAACAGCTTCAGCCATCTACCGTGCAACATGTGTGCTGCTTACCGTGCTCGGTTTGTTATCCAGACAAAGATATCCGGACAGATTTGTTGTTCAGACAAGACACTCCTTCGTCTTCATTTGTCCACTCGCCATTGTTGTTTATGAAAAGTTTGCCTTCACCAGAAAGCGTACATGTGTTGTAACACCGCTGTTTCTCTACAAACCTACGTCGCTAGCTACTGGCCTGGCACGAAGGCTACAGCGTTTTCAGTCGTTCTCGTGTCTCTGTGTGAATGGAGGACTTTGAAAATGCAGATGAATAACCTTTCCCTTTCTGGTGACAACATTGTCATGTAAACAGGGCCTTAATGCTAAACTATAATTACATCGCTAACCATGAGTTTTCAACTTCACTGTTTTACAAAAGAACTGAAGGTGGCACAGTGGTGCACCAGGCAGTGCACATGCCTCACAGCAAGAAGGTTGCTGGTTTGATCCCCATGTCAGTTCAGGGCCTTTTTGTGTTGAGTTTGCATGTTTTCTCCCCTTGCATTTCTGGGTTCTCTCTGGGCACTTTGGCTTCCTCTCACAGACCAAAAACATGCTCAGTAGGTTAATTTGTGAATCTAAATTGCCCTTAGGTATGTATGTATGTGAGTGTGAATGGTTGTCTGTCTCTCTGTGTAGCCCTGGGATTGGCTGGCGGCTGTCCCAGGGTGTACCCTGCCTCTCAGACATTGTCAGCTGGGACAGGCTCCAGCCTCCCTGCTACCCTGAAAGGGCTAAGTAGTACAGATCATGGATGGATGGAAGGATGGACAAAAAAAACAGAAAATAGTAAAGCACATTATTAATTCTCAAGATGTCAAATTATAGTTTTTCTTGCATTACTGAACAGAAAAATTCGATAAAGTGGTTGCACTTGATTAATTTCTGACTTCTCAGATAAGCCAAGTGAGCCAGCTCAAATAACAGTAATATTTTCAGTTTTGTAAGTTTTTGAAATATTTCTAAAGGACGTAAGTTTTCTTGTTTTTATGACAGGTGGTCATAATTTATTCAGCATTTGTAGAATGGAATAGATTTGTAAATCATTGTAACTGCTTTTTATTTAAATTTTACAAAACCTCCCAACTTCATCAGAATTGGGGTTTGTACCTCAAGAATGCTTTGAGGGATTTAGTCCAAATTTGATGCAAATTTACTCTGACTTATGGATGAAAAAATCAGATCTGTAAGTTAAAGGTCTGAGGTCAAGGTCACAGAGTTTTATGTGAATCCCTTTCTTGTAAATGTGATACCTCGAGATTGATGGACATTAAAACCCTGCACATATGTTCACCTTGACTTAAGGATGAGCTCATGATATGTCAAAATTTATTGTTGAAAGGTCCAAGTCATTGTGGCCTATGTTCATCTTTTGTATGCAAAAAGGAAATCTGAAGAATGCTTTGAGGGATTTTCACTGGTCATTTTAGAAATTTCCACTCTGACTTATGAATGAACAAATCAGATTTTGGAAGCTGAAGGTCTAAGGTCAAGGTCGCCGAGTTTTATGTTTATCCTTTTCTTCTAAATGTGGTACCTGAAGACTGAGGGACATTAAAACTCTGCACAAATGTCCATTTTGACTTGATTTCAGGATGAGCTCAAGATATTTCAAAGGTTTTAAGTGAAATGTCATAGCCATTGTGGCCTCTGTTCATCCTTTACTCACAAAGGGGAAATCTGAAGAATCCTTCTAGGGTTTTTTTTTTTCAGTTGTATTAAAAAAGTCCATTCTGATCTCAAAGATGAACCGATTAGATTTAGAGATTAAAAAATTGGCACATGTCTGTCTTTTTCTCGGAAAAAAGATCTCTCAAGAACACTGAGGGATTCACTTACAAGATTTTAGAGGTGCATAGTCAAGGTCACTGTCACACCAAGGGGTGGGAATTGATGTAATTTTACTGATACCAATGCCATTATTGATTCTGCTTACCAATCAAATTATTTAACGATTCACTTATCACTTCCTATGGATTTTCTGTGAGTACAAAAGCTGTCCTACGTAGGTATCAGTGGCAACAATGTCAAACACATGACACTTCTGATATTAAGCACTATGCTGTGTATATAAACACTTCTGCCCTCTACACCATTTGCACAGTCAATGTCATTTTGTCATATTAAGCCACAATCTTGACCACTTCTGCCTACTGATACCAAATTTACATTTTTGACCTCTTTGTTATAACTTCTGCAGACTGCCTCCTCGACATGCAGAACAAAGTAGATGGAAATGATAATGTTATTAACCAAAATGTTTATCGATTCTTACTCATCACAGACAGCCCCAGCCTGCTGTCTGGGCTTATGTCTGAACCCTCCCTGCCCAGCAACTGAATTCTTACCAGTCATATTACTAAAGACCAGTGGTTTTATTAATTGAGTTTGATTTCAGAGTTTACAGAGAAAAATAAAGGCTCCTTTTCTATATATGACGGACGCAGTGATTTTTAGATCTTTCCAGGAACTCAGCAGCTCTGGCCAAATCCCCTGCCAAAGATTAAAGATCAAATCCTGTGGAAAAAAAGTGCATCAACGAAATGAAAAACTCAACTTATGAGAACTTCAAGCTCTAAAGTCACTGCGTTACATAGTGTTAAGGTCAGGGTTGACTTTGGTGATAAACTGAGCTCTGCTGTGGTAGCTGCAGAGACATTTGTGAATATACTTAAGCATTTCCATGATCATTTAAAATGGGAATTAAAGCACAACTCACCATTTTAATGCAAATTTTCTGTCTTGGCTTGGTGCCTCTTTTGTTTCAATCATTTTACAGAATTTAATACCTTAATGCATGTTATATCAAAGCTTGTGCAACACCCCCATTGCTCTAAGACATGAAAATAAGGACAGTGTAAAGCTCAAAGCATCCTCTGGTCAACATTAGGTGTAGCACAGTAGCAAGCATAAGAAAAATTACATAAACAGGAGCTCAGAGTGCAGCTGCAGAGCTGAAATGCCAGCATAACATTTAATGCATGCCCTGAATACTAATGTATGAAGCTCACATTTAAGTTCCATGTAAGGAATGATTGCTTTGTGTTGTACTTTCCTACTCTCCTGTTACCGTCTCTACAGGGTGCTTGATATCTCTATTCCTCTTCTGTGCTTTTAGTCTGATGCTTAAAATCTCACATTTTGTGCTGGAGGATGGCTCTTATTTAGAGTGAAAAAAGATGGACAGGCATCCAGGATTTGATCCATCAGACAGGATTAATCCCTTCAGGCCAGTCACAACAGAAGAAGCACAAAAGGGCAAAATGAGTATGAAAGCAAAATGTCACTAAGTGTTTATTTATTTCAAACATAAAAATATCATGAAAAGAATCACAAATGTGTCCACGGGCTGTCCTAAATTTTGAAGATCCTCAGGTAAAAAATGAATGACTGATGAATCAGATGGGATTAAATAAAGTCAGATGGGATTGATGTGGTTGGATGGATGGATGGATGGATGGATGGATGGATGGATTGAAAGATGGATTTGTAGACGAAAGGATGGATGGATGCATGGATGGATGATGGAAGGATGGATTGAAAGATGGATTTGTAGACAAGTGGATGGATGATGGATGGATGGATTTGTGGATGGATGGATAGAAAGCTGGATTTGTAGATGGATGGATGGATGGATGGATGGATTTGTAGATGGATGGATGATGATGGATGGATTGATGGATGGATAGATGATGGATGGATTTGTATATGAATGGATGGATGGATGATGGAAAGATGGATTTGTAAATGGATGGATGGATGGATGGATGGATAGAAAGCTGGATTTGTAGATGGATGGATGGATGGATGGATGGATGGATTTGTAGATGGATGGATGATGGTGGATGGATTGATGGATGGATAGATGATGGATGGATTTGTATATGAATGGATGGATGGATGATGGAAAGATGGATTTGTATAATGGATGGATGGATGGATGGATGGATGGATGATGGATGGGTAGATGGATGGATGGATGGATGATGGAAAGATGGATTTGTGAATGGATGGATGGATGCATGGATGGATGGATGGAAAGATGGATGAAGATGGATGGAAAGATGGATGGACGGATGGATGGACAAATGGATTGATGGATGGAAGGATGGATGGATGATTGATTGATGGATAGATGGATGGATGGATGGATGGATGGATGGATGGATGATGGATGATGGAAAGATGGATTTGTAAATGGATGGATGGATGAATTGATGGATGGATTTGTAGATGGATGAATGGATGGATGGATGGATGAATGATGGAAAGATGGATTTGTGAATGGATGGATGGATGGATAGATGATGGTTGGATTGATGGATTGAGCGGCTGGATGGATGATGGATGGACGGATGGATGGATTGATGGATGGATGGATGGCTGGATGGATGGATGGATAGATGATTGGAGTGGATGGCTGGATGGATGAATGGATGGATGGATGGATGGATGGATGGATGGAAAGATGAATGGATGGCTGGATGGCTGGATGGATGATGGATGGATGGATGGAGTGGAAAGATGAATGAATGGCTGGATGCTGGATGGATGCTGGATGGATGATGGATGGATGATGGATGGATGGATGAATGGATGGATGGCTGGTTCGATGGTTGGATAGATGGACGGATAGATGAATGAATGGATGAATGGATGGAATGGATGGCTGGATGGATGGATGGATGGAGTGGATGGCTGGATGGATGGATGCCTGGATGGGTGGATGGCTGGATGGATGGCTGGATGGCTGGATGGATGGATGGATGGAGTGGATGAATGGATGGATGGATGGAGTGGATGGCTGGATGGATGGATGGCTGGATGGGTGGACGGATGGATGGATGGATGGATGGATGATGGATGGATGAATGGATGGATGATGTAGAGCTACAGAGTCTCAGACTGACGTGTCTGTCTTTGCAGACTCTGCTGTTGTCTTTGCTGTGATATGAACACATGTCAGACTGATGACTCTGAAACTCTTTAAAGTAATTTTATCTTTTCTTCATCGTGAGTTCTTCTTCATTGAACAGTGTATCATAGCATCGTCTGCATAAAGATGAATTTTACTGTCTGATGTAGAAAAAACAATATTTTTAATACAGATCATAAATAAGTCAGCACCTGATGCTGATCTTGGTGAAACATGTTTGATACAAACTTAGACTTTCTAACTTTTACATAAAATTAGATGAACAGGAATACATTTACACTGGGGACCGTGACACCATGTAAACTATAAATAAGACATTTAAAGGGAAAATACACCCAAAACACACTTTAAAAAAGGAGTCGATGAGCAGAACTAATGTTCCCCATCTTCTCAGCAGCTGGATATGAAGTATTGAGACACTGGAGTCCATTAGTCCATTTCTCTCTCTCATCATACTGAACTGGAGCATTCAGCGGCTGTGACTCTGAGAAGTCTTAGCCTAAATCCCTCTAAATACTTGTGTGAGAACGCACCTTGCACACTAATGTTATTCACACACACACATCTCTCTCTCAGAAGACTTCTCGCACCTGCCTCTGTCTGGCTTTGTCTCATTTCCTCTCTGTCAGCCCCTCTCGTGCTTACTCATAAATTTGTTTTTAATTTGTTGTGTGCATTGCAGTGAGATTAACATGTTCGCACTTCTGCTGTCAGGCTGCTGGCGTAGTGAAACACACACACACTCACACACACACAGACCCTGTAGGACCATTACTCTGTCATCTCTGCAGCTGTAGAGCTCTTCCACAGGGAGCCTTGAGGCTGACTTATGGCCGTCCACACACCACATTATATAGCAGGCTTGTAATGTGTTACCGAGCAGGAGAATATTACCGCCGACAGGAGGAGGAAACTAATTTTCTGGTTACTATGCATGCAAAAGGGATCCTGTTTAGGAATACGTCCTCACTGAAGACAAGAGAGAGAGGAAAGCCACTAAAAACACAAATAATCTCACTGTTTTCTTTGTTTCTGTTTCCTAGTGTAGCATCATTTATCAGAGAGCTTTGAAGGACACAGGAGAAACAGTCAGTGTGAAAAATTAGAGGATCATTCACATCAGTTTTAACATATCAGCTCCAATATCAGTGTTCTGATGGCTTTTTATCGCTCTGTTAATGGATTCTATATCATGATAGCAGTGTAAGAGGATTTTTCTAGTCAAAACTAGGATTTGTTTTAAACATAAGACTTGAATCCAGTGTGAATAATACCTGACATATTTCAGAAAAGACAATCTGATTCTTTAGGTTAAACCAAAATCTATATAACTGTATTTTAAATTCAAGCTTAAATAGAAAAGCACTCAGAGAGCGCAGACCTTCACCAAGCAGCTCAGCTCCAGCAGTGGCTTTTCCACAACTCCTGTAAAAGATACAAGTCTGGATCACCAGATCCAGAATAGAGCCAGGATCAGGACCAAACTCAGCACATCCATGGAGGTTGTTCTCCTGTATGCACACAGGTTTTGGGAACATCACTTAATATTTTGATTTTATATGAATTACTGAATGTCGTGAACGGGATTTTTCCATTATAAAGTTCAATGTTTTTTGTGAGACCCTATATAATCCTGTAAAATTGTAAGTGAATCATTATAAACTGGCAGAAATATGATTGTTTAAATTCTGCCCGATGTTAACCGATGGAATTGTTTGTAATTTGGGGATTTTTTTTGCATCCAGACCAATATACATATCACCACCAAAATTAAATGGCTTCATTTTTGGACCAAACCACACATCTGCTAATTTTTTTTTGTAAATCCATCCAGTTGTTTTTCTGTAATCTTGCTAAAAAAAAAAACAGACAAACAAACAAACAAACCCCAGCAAAAACATGACCTCTTTGTCACAAAGTAGTCACAGTTTCACGTTTAAAACTGTGAAACACTGAACAGTGCGAGTTTTTTTTGAATGAACAGGGATTAGCAAGTGGAACATTTGTTTGGTCAGGATTTTTTAACCTTCGCGACCATAGGATAGCTGGCACACCCAGGTGGTAACGCTTTTATTGTTTACTTAAATCTCTGGAACATTATTGTGGAAATTAAAGGGGACAACTGCCTTGAAAGTTCCCTCTTTTTTCTATCTAGGGAGGTCTTCAGTTTATATCTACCCCCCCCAAAGAACTGTTTAATCCTTCCATGAAGAGAACTGTTTCTTTTTTCAGAAGTTTTGTACCTATGGATCCACAGATTGGTAATAAGTAATTTTAACACATTTTCTTGATCAGCAAATACAGTCGCCTTGTTATAAGATCTCTATTTTGACCCTTATTGAAAAGTTTTCTGTCGGTCTATTGACCAATCAGATGCACCCAACTTCTTTTCACATTTTCATGAAGGAAGCATCCAATCAGAAGTTGTCAACCAGAAACTAATAGTTGCTCATCAGTTCCCAAAAGAATTCAAAACGATGTATATACACACCTTTGTTTTGTCGTTAGTATTTTGTGAAGATGTCTCTTTAAATGATGCCACAGATACAAACACCAAAGTTACAATCATTATGATTATAATAGCTAGAAGTTACAAACCTCTGCCAACACATTGCTGACATTCTTAGCCAAGTTATCAGTGAAAATGTGTAAAACTGTCCTATCCCACAATGCAAACAAATCCTTTAAAAATTCCTGGAACAACATCCAGATTCAGATCAACATCAAAATCCAATCACTTCCTCCTATGCCATGACCAACATTTCATGAAATGTAATCTAAATCTGATGACGTCTCTTTGAGTTATCTTGCTCACAAACAGATGGACAGATGCCAGCATGAACATAACCTTATGATATGTCATTATATTATTTGTAGTAGTTGTTTCTGTTGTAGAAAGAGTGATATATCCCCTGCCCCAGGGGTGTCAGACATGTTTAAGGTAGAGTTAAGTAAACTGGGGTTGTATAAAGTTCATGTCAATAATCAATACAGTAGCCATAATAAACTCAGCAGCTCTGCCCTTAGGAGAAGAGAACAAAAAGGAAATCTAGACTTTACAATGCAGTAGACGGGCCAAGAGTGACTTGTACTTTGGTGAAATTTAGATTAAAACAGACCAAAATAACAGCACTGGGGTGATTATAAAGTGCAATGAACACTTTCAATGCTTAGTTTTTGATAGTAAATCTGTTTCCTGTTGCAGAATAACCCTTAAAAGTATCCCTGAATTAGGAGAAACAAAGTTTTTCACCTTAGAATTACCTTGAAATTTACCAGCTGCTACACAAGTACTTTACTTTTTTTGCTCCAGTCATCTAGGGAGGGCTTAGTATAAAATTCAGTCTCTTTTATGGCATGTAAATATTCCTCACAGGAGCTGATATTAAAACCACAAATGCACCAAAAAGCAGACATTTCAGTGCTGTTAAAGTTATCTCTAGGCTACAGGAGGAAGATAAAAAAAAAAAAGTGATAGGACCATGTTAGAGTCTCTCTCTCTCTCTCTCTCTCTCTCTCGGCTTCAGCATCCTGAGGACATGCGCGCTGCACAGGAGGAGGAGGAGGAGGAGGAGGTGTAACACAGACTGCTTTCTTCTCATGTTTTGACTCCATGATCACTCAGTTATGTTGCGGAACTCTCATTTTCACATCGCATGTTCTGGTAGAAGAGGGGAAAGTCGAGGAGAACCGGTTTCTTGTGTTAGATCATTTTAAAGATCCTGGATTCCTTTTTGCGCTTTTGGAGCGTTTAGTTTGAAGCTGTTGGAGTGATCGCCTTTTATTAGATTTTTCTAATAATCGTCCCCCTCCGCCGCAACCCTGAAGTTCATTGTTATAATCTTGGCCGCCGGGATGGTGGCCTTCATCGGAGCGGTTATCTGCATCATCGCAGCTGTCCACACTGGATCCTCCAGGGCTGCCGCGGCTCAACAGCAACCAGCAACCGATAATCACTCGCTGTATCCGGATACGGCGGCGCAGACCCCCGCTGCGGGGGGCTCAGTGGCCAGGGTCGGATCTCTGGGAGCTCTCCACGGTTCTGAAACACCAGGCTCAGAGGCACCCACTTTCAACATCGGGCTTAGCGGGCTGGACGGGGTCACTGGACTCACAGGACACGACCCGACAGTGAGCCGGCTCATCTGCACGCCGATCCCCGCCGGAGAGTGCAACCCCAAAAACTTTCAGCAACAAGCGGACGACCCGGGGCTTTACGCAGGGGAGGACTGGGGCTACCTCCGTACCAAGGCAGAGGAGCTCCGGCAGACCGTCCTGCAGCAAAAGGACCAGATTTTAACGGATCAGAGGACCATTAGAGAACTGACGGGGAAACTGTCCGAGTGTGAGAAAGGAATGGATGGGAAGAGCAGCGAGGCCGAGAGACGCGGTAGCGCAGCCGGGCTGTTGGGGGGGGAAAGTCCGGCAGAGGAGACCCACCTGGAGCGGATCATGGTGCGGGACAGCCCGGCCTCGGCGCCCGACAATGCCCACCTGCTCACTGTGAGGGCTGTGGATGAGCTGGAGCAGGCGATCACACAGCTCAAAGACCGCATAGAGAAGCTGGAGGTGAGTAAGGAGAGGAAGAAACCCCTGCTCCACATAAATCCTCCTCTGCGCATAACTATAAAAACAGAAGGATAAATGAGCAGCGGTGCCGGTCAAAAAATATTGTTCAAATGTCCAGATACTCCAAGATAAACAGAGAAATACCCTCAAAACTAACAAATAAAATCACAAACAGTAGCGGATTGTCTCTTTAAACCACATTATCCTGCCACTGTAGCATCTGCTGTTACAGTCTTCTATATTTAGTCGTTCAAAAGGCTAAATCTCCATCTTGTGAGAACATTTTATTTTCTATAAAGCCTTGAACTCCTTTTTTTATTTGACTGCAAGATCTGTACTCTCGATACAATAGTGTTAAACCTCAACAAAATAGCTTATGTAAAAAAAAAATCAAGTATGTTACACTATTGTCTTGATTAAAACTGCAAGTGGTGTCCATCCACTCCATCCTGTGTCTACAACGCTAATCCCTATTGGGATCACCGGGGCGCGAAGCTTATCCCAGCGGGCATTGGGCAGCGAATCACAGGACCATCATGTAGAGCCAGACAACCATTCACCGTAGCATGTTTTCAGGACGAAAAGTGAAGAGAGAACCCACACCTGCTAGGGAAAAACATGCAAACTACACAACAGATAATGGGAATCGAACCAGCAACCTTCTTGATGTGGGATATGACCAAAGCCTCCCTCAAGGGGTGAAAAGGGAAAAGCTTTCTGGGAGTCATAAACTTAGACCATGAGGTCATATTATATGAGACATAATACTCAATTCTTATTTATGTGGTATCAGTGTTGTGAGTGGGACCAATAAATTGACCAGATATCACAATAATGTCCGGGGTGCAGTGATGCTGAGACCTGCAACAAGTTTTTTTTTTTTTTTTTTTGCCTGCCACAATGCTGCACAGAGGGTGAATGCACTAACACCACATACCCAAATGCACATGTTAATATTATTATGTTTTTTTGGGTGTGTTTTTTTTTTTTGCACAAACTGTAAAAATAAAAAAGCCACGAAAACTCAAAATAACTGACAGAGTAAGTCAAGGACAAACCTTTATTTTTATTTGTAAAATCTCCTGTGACAAAAAATCTAATTAATCATTTTGACCATTATATCCCAGCTCTACAGACTAATTAAAAAAGAAATGTTTAGTATGCATCAAGCCTGTCTCCTCTGAGTACCGTTTACCAGTCGACTGTATAGAAGATTAGACAAAGCCATTTGAAGTCATTTGGTTATAAAAGGAGCCTTTAGGAACGTTGCTTAGGCCAATGCACAGACACAGATACTGTACACGCCATCCAAACCAAATTTAAATCAACCTTCTTACAGGCAGAGGCCATTTTGAGCAAGAATGAAGACTGTCTGACTGTGAACAGACTCATAGCCATTTCAATCATGTGCCTGATTTTCAAGATAAAAAGCCTTTAGATCCGCTTGTTGAACCAGACTGTAAACATGATTATTCAGGCTATTAAAATTACAAAATATGATTTCTTTCTGGGAAAACTACCTATAGTAAAAACCCTTTCTCTGTTAAGCTGTAGAGTATTCAGTCTTGCAAAATTTTGCCCAAAGTCCTCCGTTCCTGGCTACATATTTTCTAAAATCGTTTACCTAACTTCGATTATGCAAAACCACAACTAAAGCTACATTCTGCTAATTTTTTAGACTTGTTTTTGTAAAACCATAGAGCTTAAATCCAGCTACTGCTATGTACTAAGGCATCCAACCGTAGCTTTATCTAGCTTTGATACTTTAGCAACATTTTCCACCATAATTACTGATAACCTCTTCCTCTTTTCTAAATTTTTGGATCAAACCCAAAACTGACCGACTCTTGCAATGTTTTTAAATAAAATCTTCAACTCTGCCCATATTTTCCCCCTGACCACCCACTTGCAGCAGACCTATTTTTGGCTCCTCTCTGTCAGCTTGAGCCTTGGTATATTTTATGTTTAACCGCAAAGCCTTGCTTTAGTTAGCAACAAACTTTTTTTTTACCTTTTTGCCATGAACACACTGCTTTTCTGTCCAAGCTATATATTATTAAACCTTAGACTTGAGCTATTTTGCTTTAATACACCTACAGCGAGTCACATTTTATTGTACACCTTCCAACTCTAGATTCATATAACTTTAACACGTTCAACTTTAGGCACATTTGGTGTTGTTCTCTTGACTAGTCTTGTCAAATCGCTAACTCTTTCATTATTCTGATATAAAATCTCCAGCATAAGCATGCTTTTTCTCTAATCTTGGCTAACTAGCTTGTTTGTGCCAAGAATGGTAAAAGTATGACTTCATTTTGCTGTCATTTTTAACCTTCTGCCCTGTGTTAATTTTACTACAGACATGCATCTAGTTATACTTTACGTTACACCTTAAATCCAAGTAACTTCAGACCTTGGTTCTATTTTGTGTTTAGATCTACAACAAGTTAAGCTACATTTTACAGTTTCAGTTCTGGTAACATTTAGCTGTGTCACCTCAACCTCTTTAAAACATTCAACTTAATACGTTCAACTTTACATTCATTTGCTGTTATCTCTCTAACTCCACTACTTTTTAAAGTGAAACCTCTGACTTTAACTTGGCTAAATTTGCTCTATTCACTAGCTGGCTACATTACATCAAAACCCCTCAACTTTGGCTCAGTCTTTTTGTCACAAACACATCACTTTGACGTGACACACCAGATGGTTTGGGAGGCTCACAGTCATTGTAGATTGGAGCTTGGCAAGATGGATCTGCCTGATTACGGACATTGAATCAGGCGGATCCAGCTGCACTGCAAGGTTAAGTCACGTCTACTTTCTGTTATAAACCCTTCGAATCTACATTAAATTTTGCTATCAAACTTGGACAACCTGTAAGTAGCATTTTGCCAATTAATGCTCTGTTATTTGGGGCATCTGTGGTGCAGTCTGACAGTGCGCTTGGTCAGTAATTGGAAGGTCACGGGCTCGACTGTTACATGGTGATGTGTCCTTGGGCAAGACACTTAACCCCAAGTTGCTCCCACTGCTGCGTCAGTGGTGTGTAAATGGGCATGAAAGGGTGTGAAAGTGTTATCTGATACTGATGGACAACTGACATAGAAACTCCAACCATCAGTGAGTGAATGTGAGAGTGAATGGGAGTGAATGGGTAGGTGTGACCTGTGGTGTAAAGCAGCTTTGAGTAGTCAAAGACTAGAAAAGGCCTTTAACCCTTGTACTGTGTTAGCTTTCTCTACACACGCTCCATACTAGGGTCGGTTTTGACCCGTGCCTTAAATCAGCAGTAAATTACACTAAAAACAATTATCTATCATGCATTTTTTCCTTATCTCTTGGTTACCTTGTCCGGCTCCATTATCCATGAAAATATTGGTTTTAATATCTTTTGCTGTGTGCCTTTGGGCCTTTCTTTGTCTGTTTACCCCTTGATTTCAATAAAAAAAAAAATGTAAAATGAACCTCAAGAGAATCAAATAAATAAATAAGAGGTTGTATTTTTACCTCACTATTACTAGGGGGTGTCAGAGCACATATTGTAGAGGTATATGTATATACATTTTTCCATTCTAATATTATTAACTATAGTAACATCTACGGTGTGACAGGTCAATTTCGACCATTATATATTTACCTAAAGAAAAAGGCTAAACAGTATTTTTAAGCAAGAGATGAATGGTTGTGAACATTTATTTGTTTATCTTCACAGATGCACCATGATTTCAGTTTTGGCTCTAATTATTGCTTTATAATCTTATTTTTTATAACTGGGTCAAAACCGACCCTAACAGCACAGATGACACTATTTCAACAGAGCACTTATAATTTATTGTTTTTATTTTTTCTTTTATTTTTTCAGTTTAAATAGAGGTTCCTGACAAAGTCAAAAAGCCTTGCTGCAATAAACAAATATTAAATGGTTCTTTTATGCATTTAAAACCTAAAACAGGTACCAACCCTAACACAGGTGGAAGGATATATGCTCAGGTCCATTTACCATTCTTTGTCCTATAACCCCTCATTCTGGCTGTCACTTTAATCTGTGCCTCATTTTTCTGCAAAACCTTCAACCACAGTTAAATTTTGATATCTTTGTGTAGCCATATTAAGCTTTAATGCAGCCACCTCTGGATCCATTCGTCGCTACACCTTTAACTTTAGCTGCACCTTTCTCTAAAATATGATTATCAGAGTGGAAAAACATTGCTTTATGCTTCTTCTCGTCATCTCTGCTTTCTTGGGCAGGCATTAGTGGTTTCTGAAAGCAGGGGCTTTAAATTTTGAATGAGAACAAGTGAGTAATCTAGAAAGGCGCTGAGAATGATATCAGATATTGAGGGCCAGATGCCATTTTTCTGTAAACAACAACATGATGTGAAGCCACATCCAAAAATAGTTTCTTCAAAAAGAATAGCTACTACAGTTACATCCTCCCTGTACAAACGTATGATATAATCTGTTTTAAGATATGGATAATGAAGGCAAATGAAGACCATAGACATTTAATAATTGAGTGTTACATAACCCATCATCTGGTGTTCTTTATTCAATAATACACAAGTTAATTGCCTTGATGTGGCTGCTTTGCCAAGACTGGGATTGAAAATCAAAAGATAAACTGAGACAGATTTACAGGGAAATAGGAGGGTGAGGGGAGATGGGGGTGAGGATAATAATAAGGCAAGGGGAGGAAAAAAAGTGTAGAGGGAGGGGGGGAGGAACATGAAACGTGCCCTTATCTGACCAGAATAGGATGATGTATAACCTCATTTTTGGCTGAAGAAAAAGCATCAATAATTCATGAGTCTCCTATATTTGTTGAAAGCACAGCCTCTACGTGCCCCTCTGCAGTGTACTACTCTTTACTCGCTGGTGTTTTATACATGACATTGCTTTGTGGGTCATTTTATGTATGTGAATAATGCACTTCTTTTATTTCCTGATGAAAAAAAAAGCCGCAGCAAAGAAACTGAACACCTTTTTTTCGCACTTTTTAGGAACACACTCTCCTTTCACAGGATTAGATGTAAATGGATTTAACATCTCATGGCGAAATGTGAGTCAATGCCAAACATAATATGAGCCTCTGAAGGTTTTTTTCCCCTCTCTCTCTCTATTTTACCATTTCAGTCACATCTGTAAGTACAGCAGCAGGTACTTGGCCTACTTGAGTTTAGCACAGAGTGGCGTTTTCATTACATCCAGCGTTCTGGCGAAAATACAAGATGAGCGCTCATTTGGGAATACTACTTGGGTCAAATATCTGTGTTAGATTTCTTAGCACAGTTTCCTTCTTGAATGTGGTCTATTTATACTTTTGTTGAATATGCAGGATTATGAATTGATTGTGGTAATTAAGTACCACTTGGTAGATTAGGTTTCTGACAGTAGAGTTTAAATGGACAAAAGTAGCCAGGGACTAAAGAAGTATCAGAACCTGGTTGGACATCCAGCCATTTATTACCTCTTAAATAAGTTTGTTTGGTAAGACTATCACAAAGAACAGAACATGTAAGTTTCATATTTTTTGTTCTCATGGAGCTTTCAACAGCAATGGTCCAAAACACAGTGAAAAATCCCACAGACTTTTAGTGGGCTTACAGTTGAGGGAACCAGCGTGATGCTAACTTCCCCATTGGCCTACAAAAATACATCATCATCCCTGCATCACTTTATCATGCGACCACTGAGAAGTTAGCATAATGTTGTTAAAACTTGAAACATGGCCAGATTTCACTCATTTTTGTTGTTCATCTGGCAAGCTAACTCTGCTAAGTCTACACTGCAACACATGGCCTAAGCATTAAGCCACTTAACAAAGACTAGTCTTACTTAGTACCTTATTTAATGGTGAAATTTATTGATGTATCATTTCTTGCTAGCAAAAATGTTTTTTCATCTTGATATCAGGCCAATAGCCCTAGAGCACACAGGTTAAGATTGAAATCCTGTGGTTGAATGTATAAAACTGAAATTCAGATTTTTCTCTAGGCTGAACTGATCTGAATTTGCAGTTTAATTGTAAATATCTGCCTTGAGGTCTCAGTCCAGGCTCAACAAAGCTGTCTAACATATTCCCTTACAAATCTGATTCATCATACAGTCAAAGGAGCTGCACAGAAAAGCATCAACCAAAATTTTAAACTCATTTTCAAACATGGTAAATTTTAGATCGAGAATGACCAGCAGTTTTTATCTGCAATGACAAAAAAATGTAGGTTCAAAATAAAACAAATTTAGCGATCATAATTACAAGTGATACACTGGATAGGTTGATTAATTGACTGAAAACATGCACGTTCATTGTTAGAGATATTTCTTTCATGGTAATTATCAACACCTGGATAATCTTTGAATAAACCTAAATAAATGAAAACGCTTTTAAAGTACCAGGGTCTCCACTATTCAGAACAGTCTTATACAATATAATTTGTACTTTTTTCCCTACAGCATTCTCATTCAAGTGATCCTCCCCTGCAGCCTTCGTTTCTATGTATCATCTTACACACTATAGGTATAGCATGGTGCACACAGTGTGGCTTGAATGTATTTTTTTTTTAGAGCTTCATGTGTATTTTCTGTATTGATTCCCTCATGATAACTGTATTCCCAACACACGAAGCTGGATGGATACTGGACCCGGCAGGTTTTTGTAATTCAGCAGAGCATGTGTTTCCCACGTTCTTCCCCTGAGGTCTGGCTGTTTATTTCTGTGAACCATTATGCAGCAGGGCCCGAGTAATTTGGTGTTGACTGAAATAGTCCGTTCTCTTGGCAGCCTTGTCTGACTTGCAATTATTTGTTGTGCTGTACTTAATTGAAATGAAATCCCTCAAGGAACGAGTTGGCCCGGCTCGGAATAATTAAGATCTGCTCATTCTCAAAACATAGTGAGTGACATTTGGGTTCAGGTTTTTTTTTTATTTTCCTTTGTTAAATTAAATGTCAAAGAAAATCTGTTGAAGTTTAAACTGCACTGTTGTTAATGCACTCTAATTTTACATAATTATTTTTATGCAGGGAGACAATGAACAAAAAAAACTATACAAAAGATTTAGAAAAATTGTTATCTGGTGGTATTTTTTATTTGGAAAGAAAATTCGGAATTATTGCTCCTGTCTCCTGGTGTTTTTGACCGTTTACATCATGTCTTGGGTGTCATTTAAGCAAGGATTTGATTTAATTTAAATTATTTTTTAAAAAGGTTGAAGCTCTTTTTCCCTCCCCTTTAGAAATGCTCAGATCTGAGGGACACGAGGGCTACACGAAGCTATGATAATGAGCTCTGTCCACATAGAGATCAAAACATTTTCTATAAAGCACAGCATTGTTTCAAGAAATGTGTCTGTCCACATGAAAACACTGAAAACACTGTAGTATATATGCCAGGCCTGTAAGTGGTGCTGTAACACAGCTGCAGACATACACCAAAACCAGAGAAGAAGACATGTAGCATACGAATACATCATGTAAGATGTAAACATACACTGACATATGCTTTTCGCTTAGTGGTAGTACATGAACATAAGACTCTGCTATTAAAGGTTAAGTTCGGTTTTTTGACACCTGGACCTTATTTTTAGGATTAAATACGCTCGTAGACTCACCCAGACAATTTTGGCGGAGCTCGGAGCCGTTTTCGAGCAATTTAGATCCATCCGACGGTGTTTTTTTCTCATGCCATAGTAGCAGACGGGGCCAGAAATCGAAGCCCCTAAATCAGACATTATCTGCTGCGAAACTTGCTCATTTCAGCTATATTTTATAAATGAATGGCCAGTGTTATCACCATGTCAGCTCAACTTCGTTGTTATGGTCATCCGGGGCTTTACAAGGATGGGTAACTTTTGGTGACGTCATAGACATGCGCCGCAAGAGCGCAGCTGAGTAGAGCCGCTGTTGTTGCTAGGCTACACGGCTACACGGCTATTTTTGTGCAACATGGCGGAATATTTATCCGATGTAGAAGTTTCTGTAGACGACTTTGAGTATAATGGATGCCCGTATCGTTTTGAGCCAGAATATACCGACGAGGAGCTATTTGAAAGGAGGATGCAGAGGGAAAGAGCCGAACAGCTGGCCAGAGAACAAGCAACCACTGCACGTCCACGAATGGGGGCTAACTGGTGGTGTTGTTGTGGACATTGCATGGCAATGGCAACAGAGGAGGAGTGAGTTTTGCAGCAGATAATGTCTAATTTAGGGGCTTCGATTTCTGGCCGTGTCCGCTGCTATGGCATGAGAAAAAACGTCGTTGGATGGATCTAAATTGCTCGAAAAACGGCTCCGAGCTCTGCCAAAATTGTCTGGGTAAGTTTACGAGCGTATTTAATCCTAAAAATAAGGTCCAGGTGTCAAAAAAACGAACTTAACCTTTAAAGTCATAACAAGCTAAATGGCCTCTGCAGCAAGAACAGGACACTGTTTTCGACTGCTGTTTGTATTGTTGATGTTAGCTCATGCAGTTTCACAGAAACATAAGGATGGCATTACCAGACCTGTTCACTCTTGGACCCGTTTTAAAAAATGTGTGTTTTTGGGCTCCCAAAACAACATATGAAACAGTATGATGGGGAAAAAAAAAACTTTTGTAGATAGACCTAAACTCATCTCTGTGTGGACGACCCCTAATTTACTGCCCAAAAAAAGTCTGATGGGATGGGGGAGGAGGAGTAACAGGGTGCTAAAGGTAAAGATGGAAGCGAGGCTCAATGACCTTGACCTGCAATTTTCCATGTAGACTCACCCTTAAGTCAAAGTTCACAACTTTTGAAGTAAAAGGCTACTTAGCACAATATGAAAAGAAACATTACACACACATACACACACAAACACACACACATATAAGTTATAACTATAAGCAGCCTAGCCTGTGCTAATTTCATGTTTTGTACAACACTTGTAGTTGCAACTTGTTTTGCCTGAATTTAAATAAATCCTTTAAAGTATATTTTTTGTTACTGCTATGATTCATATAATCTGTGGTGTTTTCACTGCAAAAGTTCACATCACGACAATGGAAAAATCTCAATTAGTTGCGGTGCAAACTTTAACTAAAGTCTCTCAAACTTTTCAGGAGATATCATGTTCACAAGCAAAGGATGACCAAGACGCTCATGACTTTGACTTTAGACCTGGTTTAAAAATAATCATTTTATGAGTCGGGCTGAACACTGGTGCAAAGGCTCTTGAGCTATCATGTTCACAAAAATGGTCTTGAGGGATCAACATTTGAATGAATAACCCAGAAACACAACGTCTAAGCTAGAGGTGAAAGCATTTAAATATTATCTTAAGACAACTCTGAAAAAAAGATCTAACATGTTAAGAGTACAATTATATAAGTTTATGTTGAGGGGCACAGCATTTGTTGTTCCAATTCTGCAAGCATGTATATTTTGGTTATCATGAAATAGTCTTCAAAAATGAAAATTATGCCTCTATGAATAAAACTTTGTTAAGTAGCCCCAAAGTGATTTTCCATGTGTTATGTAACTCTCTAGCAAATCAATTATTGAGTAGGTCTGATAAATTTCCTTATGCCGGCATGTATACAGGGGCTGAGAATGTATTATGAGTCTTGGCTCTCATCATTACATATAATATTTATCACCTTTGCTGTGTAAATGTTTCACACTTGCAGTTTAAGTGTTATGTTTGACAATAAAACACCTACTCTGTTGACCAGTTTGCATCCACTGTCTCCCTCCTCTGCAGTCTGACATCGGCCCTTTCCCTCACAACCAGACGGACAGCAGCCCCTCAGGAGTGCCAGGGGTAGGCGGGACGTCTGGTGGCCCTGACCCGGGGCACAGAGGTGGATGGAGGATGGAGGACTTAGAGGGTGAGCTGGAGAGGAAGGTAGAGCTGCTGGATAAGGAGAGAAAAGCCCTGCGGATGGAAACAGAGAGACACAGACAGGAAATAGACCAGGGCATCAATAAACTAAAGCACCGGATTTCAGGACTGGAGGATGGTAGGTATATTGGCAGAGAGTGAATATGTATTACATTTAATATTTAAAAAAAGGAATACAAATCAATCAATTCACTGTGAGAAAATCTCAGCGTAAAAGATACCTTATGTTTCATTTTGCACTCTTCTTCATCAAATCATGCTGAGGGTTTTTTTTATGATGAATTAATTATGTTTAGCTTATGTGAAAGGAAGATCAGAAAGACTATGAAATTCCTGCTCTGCTTTAAAAAAAATCTGATGTTTTCCAGTGAAGATGGCTCTGAAACATTGTGAGAAAACCATTTCGCCGCACTGATTTTACACTCACCGTTGTTCCTTTTGCAGGTACGTCTGGTCATTCATTCCCACAGGGTTACAGGCTGTCCTTCCCCACTCGGACAAACTACATGTACGCTGTGGTGAAACACTCCATCCCCAAGCTGCGGGCCTTCACCGTCTGCCTGTGGCTGCGGCCTGCAGAGAGAGGAATCGGGACACCTTTGTCATACGCTGTTCCCGAACAACCCAATGAACTTGTGCTGTTGCAGGGCCTGCATACTGCTGCTGAGCTCCTGGTGAACGATAAGGTAATGAAGAGTTAATCTGCAAAACAATATATTTTTCAAGTAATACATTCTTGTACACAAAGGCCAGATGTCAACAAAAGTGATCTCACAGCATTTTCAAATTTAGGACAGGCCAAGATTATTGTGATTAGTTACCCAAACAAGTGAACATCTTCATCTTAGCCACTTGGCACCAGAATTGAAAGGGTGTTTAATTACTAATTGATTTCATTAATGTAGGCCTGTCTAAGCTGTAATGTGTCCTTTGGCTGTGACCAGAGACTGTCTGTTGTTCTGGTACACAGGCCCTCTTGCCCCACTGTTCTGCCCGGATGTAAATTAGCAAGGTGAATGGATGGTATCTTGTTGCTTGAACCAGTTAGGCAGACATGTTGACAATAACAAAGCATGACTATGTTAAACAAAGCATGGTCTTCAACATGTAAGAGAGATTAAAGGGGGTGCTTTTTTACACCAAAACTTTGGCAACACTATCAGATGCTGGAAACAAGAGTGAGATTTTGATTAAAGAGACGGTTTTATGCTATTTTTGTTTTGTTTTGTTTTAATTGGCCTATAGTTTGTTTGACATGTCTCCTTAATGTTATTTTATGAACAAGACAAGAAATCCATGGCATCAGGACTTCTCCCTTTCCCCCTCTTTTCAGCACCAGTGACTGCCTAATAACTGGATCCCCCTGGCCCCCTGAATAGACCTACCAGTGTGACATCTTACCATTATTATATCAGCAGTTAAAGCCTAACCTGACACACCAGATGGACTGTTCATCATATTTCACTGGTCAACCTGGGGAACAGTCAATAGAAAAAGTTTGGAAATAGGCAGAACCTTTCAAAAACATTTTCGCCATTGGATGATTGGATGATCGTTATTTCAATCACATTCGTCACGGGGATCAGATAATGTAGTAAGTGGGCTCTACTAGCGTGGTTTGACATAAAAAATTAAAGCCATTTCACAGAACAGACCTTCGCCAAAACATGTTGGAAGTAGAGTGAAAATATCCTCTCTACTAAGATATGTTTAAAGTGTTATTTGTTTTTCATTTAATAGAAAAAATTGCAGTGCAAATCTAATAAAAAATGCTACTGAAGCTGTTAGCATCCATGATAATCGCTGTACAAGAAGTCACTTCTTACTGTCATCTTCTCATTGCTCCCACCTCTTGCTGCTTTAGATGAGACTAATTAGGCCGTGCTGCTTTGGGCCAAGCACAACGGTTTTAGATTGGAGCTTGGCAAGATGGATCCATCTGATTACAGACATTGAATCAGACAGATCCAGCTGCACTGCAGGGTTAGTTTAAGTCCACAGGCTTGAGCTAGCAAGCCAAGTGCAGAACATAGACAAATGAATGCAGAGTAGATGACAACATGCTGTTGAGCAGCACTGAACTGACCAATCACCACAAATTAGACAGGTCAACCACTCAGAATGGATGGGGCCTGTCTGGGGGAGGCAGGTGTATTATTAATAGGGTGTCATAGACAGACTGAGAATACAGCTGAATCTGGGGTACTCAGTATGTAAAAACTACGTTTTTTTTTTTTTAAGATGCATGATTGTTATCATACTCTAGCAGTCATGAAAAATGACGATATAAACCTTAGTTAAGACAGAATATGGGCTCTTTGAAACAGAAGGATGTGACTTTCACTATGAGTGCATCCAATTAGACTACATTTTCACAGTGAGGAAACTTCGGGAGGATCATCAAAGTTTATACTTCAAATCTAGTCAAAATAAGGTCAATTTCAGTGATTAGAAAAGAAACACACATAATCGTTAAACATCTAAAACACAGAGAAAAGGATTTTTGAGCAATGATAATGAGTTAGACTGTGTATTGTAAAGACAAAAGCACCAAGGTTGAATCAATATTGAAGAGATGATGACCAAAAGAAAAAAAAAAACACCTCATTAGTGCTGAGCAGCTGCCCCATATGCAGGTCAAAGGGCAAGTGTGAGGAAGTGCAGGCAATAAATGAGGATTGGTCAGGTGAACTAAATCAAACTAACAAAAAGATGCAACAAAAATGTACTGTCTAAAATTAATCACTGACCTGATCTTTATGTAATTGATTTTTTTTAAAGAACTGTGCTGTTAAAAAGCAGCACATTACTTAATCAGTTCAGTTTTATTCAGTGATGAATCACACCAAAAGTTATCTGAAGCTTGATCCAAAGGGGCATGAATATGATAAATGTTCTTGAGGATGATTCACCTCATCTCTTAAAGACTTTCTCAGTTCTGAAAAAGCCTTCAGGACCCTGAGCATGGCCAGTTACCACTTTAGATCAAACTTTGGATTTCTATGACCAGGAAGACTGAGAATCTACAAGGACACATGAAAAGTTATTCTAGGATGCTTATAGTTTAGAGCAAACATGGACTGTTGTCTTTGTGGTTGTATTTACAATCAAATTCAACAATAATCAGACCCAGCTTTGCAGAAAAAGGAGAGTTTTAGGCCTGTTTGAATTAGAGGGGGGGATTGTCTGCTCCACCAATAAGTCCACAAATAATTCAGTAAATGCATCGATAAGAGCCCAGATACATGAAGGCCCTGCCTCCTATACTACTCTTGAAAAGACAAAATATAGTTTGTTGTTGTTGTTTGTCCTTTGTCGCTTCTTTTATGTTCTTTATTTTCAAAAAGAATTTTATCATGGTCCAAAGGTCATAACACAGTCTTCCATCTATGAAATAAAGTCATTTGTTATCCAGTGCAGAATAAATTTTCATCAAATGACACAGCATCAAACTTAAAGGACCCATATTTTGCTTCTTTAACAAGTTCACGCTGGGGCCCCCGATGTCCTCAGATTTTATGTAAGTTCCTTAATGCGTGGTATTGAGACCACGCCCCCACATGTATTGAGCTTTCCTCCATCACATGCACAGATGAGTTCTAGATGCCTGGACTACTGAGGCCACATTTTTGAGCCAAAAACACAAGACTATTGAAGCCATACATTTGAGCTCATTGGCTTCATAAAGTGTAGGATAAATTGATTTTTCAATAAATTTTTAAAAACTTGATAAAGTTCTACACACAAATAAATCTGTTGAAATGTAATGCTTTTTGATTGTGTAATTTTGCACGGATGCCTGTGACAAAACAAAATGTTCACATTAACGTTTGGATATGTTATAGTTTGTTTAAATTTAAACCCAATTTCTAGATAATGCCCATAAATTCCCATAATTCCCATAGTTCAATGGAAAGTTTCCAGTGGGAATATTTCCAAAAATTCCCCAGCTTAACTTTCATTGGAAAGTTTCTGGAAAGTTTGCTGAAATTTTCAACCCCTTTGCAGCTTGGTATAACAATTTGGCTGATAACGATGCCAAACATCAGGGAATTGATGATGAATTATAATAAGAATTGATAGTTGTGCTTGTATCAATTAAATCATATCAATACCCATCACAAATTGCCACTACCTCCTGGAACAGACCTTCTGACTCCGCGTCTTAAACAAATCAACAGTTTTATCTGAGTCACATTTCCCTGTAACACCATCAACTCCAGTTACAACTGACTTTATCTTAGTTAAGCCTCATTCACCTGTAAGACATCCACTGTTCAAATGGTCCATGGTTTTTGAGTTATCGTGTTAACAAACATACAAACAAATGTCGGCCTAAACATAACCACCTTGGTGTAGGTAATAAGATGAAGATGGTAAAGTGCTGTTTATAGATTTGTGCACACAAAACTTTCTCTTTAAATAAAACAAGCAGACTGTTCCAAGAGTCTGCAGCTCTAATCCTGAACAGCCAGTCTGTGAGACTTGAAGCAGTCAGACTAAATTTCTTTGTTTTTTGGTCATCAGGCATGAGCGCAGCATCTCTCCACAAGAGCAGTACGACTTCCTCACTTTTTAAAATTCAAACGCTGTACCAATATATCAGAGGCGTTATAGCCCTGATTGGACTTTGTAATGTCAATAACAGCAGACAGAGCAGCATTAGCATACAAATAACCAGAGCACATCAAATAAAAGAGCCAATTTAGCAGACAAGCTAAATAGCATCATTGGGAGAGCTGATATGACAAACTAATCCACCACCTTGACAGCGTTGCAGGGTGGTATAGAGCACCACTGTAGATTAACGGATAATACGGTGACTTTATTATGGTAATACATGCCTGCAGGAAAAGTTCTGTGTCCTTGGCGGCAGCACAGTGACTTTGGGACTTTGGAATTAGTGTGTAAGAGCTTGTTTTGGAAGGCGGGAGAAAGAAATAGGATGTCAGAGAAATGTAAAATAGCTTTGGAGCCAATGTCAGGGGGCATGTCTTAAATTTAAATTTCAGATATAATGTCCCCTTGTTTTCCCATCCTTAGGTGGCGCAGTTGCCTCTGAACCTCTCCAGAGGCAGCTGGCAGCACATCTGTGTGAGCTGGAGTCAGAAGGGGGGAGCATGGCAGGCGTACCAGGGGGGAAAGCTGAGGGGTGAAGGTCATGCACTGGCGGCTGGACATCACATCAGACCTGGAGGAGTTCTCATACTGGGACAAGAGCAGGTGGGTGAACCAAAGACTCATTTTGTAAGGTTTCATCTGATTAGGGACACTTAAGGCTGTTAGTGAAAGAAGATCAAATTTATTTTGCCCTTCAAACTGCTGACTGAAGCACTGCAAGCAAATTGATCTTTATTTAGTGCAACTCCTGGTCTTTCCAACATCCAGTAAAGCTTGGATTGTATAAGTCACCAAAGCGACACTTCGCATGGGACTTAATGAAATATAAGCACAGCAAAAAATCTGATGGAGGAAACTGTCTTTCCACTAAAGAAAACTTAGCCCAGTGAGCACTAAACAGGATTTCAGTGCTGAAGTATGAAAACTGTGTGAAGTAGAGACCAGGCTAAACAAACAGTTGTAAGAATCAACAGGTGGAACAAACTATTTTGTAAAACTAGGAAACTGTGCCTTTCACAATTTTATCTGAACTCTTGGTTGTAGATTGATTTGAAAATCTGTTTTCAATGAGCATCATTATTCAGTAACAAATTTTCCTGAATTTTCTCTTCCCTCTTAAACTAAAAACAGTCATTAAATTACACTTTAGAGTGGTGCAGGGATGAGTTGTAAAATATAGAGGTGAGTTCATGGGATTTTAGACATGTTTTTTTTTTTTTTTTTTGTTAAATAAATAAATAAATAGATTAAATCAAGTCCATGGTAAACACATGAAATTGAGATTTGAACATTTCATTTTGCAACATAAAATGAATCTTTAATTGCACTTCTTTTGAAATTTAAAGCATTACTGTGTTTTTAAAAGGATGGTTGCTAACAAACTGCTAACAAGGACTTACAAAAATGGCTGGGGACCCAATGCAATAATTTATTTTTTGTTTTGTTTTTTTTTAAATAAGAACAAATAACTTAAAGTCTAGTCTCTGTGTACCTTGGGATTTTTGTAAATTTCAAAATTAACCTTAATATAAATGTTGGAGTGTTTATAAATCTTTGGTATAACAGTTTTTGTTGCATTTTTGGATTTTAATTAATTTGCAGAGCAGCCTGATCAGGTACCACAACCCACATAAAAGAGGGTATTTTTATTGATATGGATAAGGTGTGCTTGAGATTTTGGCTTGGTTTTAGGTGTGCCTTGGGTAATAAGAATGAAAACCACTAGTTTCAGGGCTGAGTAATGCTGCAATGAAGCCTTAGAGACACCATAAATAAAGGATTTCAGAGATGAAGAAAAACAAGAGAGTGCACGTGGGTTACCCATGACTACTGGGACTCCATAGATAGAAAGGTCCCTGAATGCCAACAGGATTAATTTATGGCTAATAGCAAGAAACTCTGGAGAGTCCTTGTTGGCTGACTTTGAAAAGTGATGAGCTTGCCTACAGCTACTGCAGGATCTTTTTGGTTAGAGCTTGTGATGCAGAACTAATTGAAATATTACCAGTTGATGTGCAGTATAAGTAAGATAAGGTCAAAGATTATTGAGAACATGAATGTTGTTTCAGTGACATCAAACATTAGTTCCCAAAGCTGAGTCTGGATGCCCAAAAAGCCATTGCCTTATAGAGAATGCAGTCTCAGATGCTGTGAGCTTCGAGCCTCCTGACAGACATCAACAATGTGCAACTTAATCTCACCCCTGAATGCAAAAAATGTCACTCTATGATGTAAACAAAACAGATGACCAATAATCACACTAAAAACTTATAGTGTGAGCCAGGTATACAACCCCTAAAGGTTGCCACTGGTTTAGGACTTGAAAATCCCTGATACTTCAAATTTTGAAGAAAATAATGATAATAATGAAATAAAGGGAATACTCAAAGGGATGTTATGTCAGTGTTTTTAAATAGTCCTTTAAAAACTTAACTTTGACGGAGTTTTAACTTAATTTTATCTATGGACTTGGTCATCTTTTGTCCTTTTTCATGTCTTTAAATGGAAAATGCTCATAAAGGTATTTAGTCTCCAGGTTTTAGTCAAATTAAAAAAAAAATAATACCAGGCTGTCAAAGAAATCAGGACTCCAAAATCGTTTTTAATTAAGCTGAATAACTACTGCATACACAAAAAGCCAGGATAATTTGGCTTTATCAAGACCAGACAACAGCAAAGAGTTTTGCTGCCACACAAGTAATTTGCTGCATTGTTACGTTGTTCTTCGTTTTTACTGTTGATGCTGATAATGTATGTATTAACATAGTGATCAAAACAAAGGTTCTAGCCAAACCATCCTGGGTGAACAAACCACTCCCATCTGTTGTTTTTGTTCAGCAGAGCTGCATTCATTATCATCGCTTGACATAAAGTCTCCATCTTTTTCAGTTTTGTCCCCGGCACAAAATCAAAGCCTATCCATTTGTTCATCTCCAAACTCCATCCAAAAGTCCTCTCTTCTCTCTCTCCAGGATTCTCTGGCCGGTGGTTTTGATTCATCCCAGGCCCTGGTCGGAGAGCTGTCCCAGGTGGGTCTCTGGGACCGCGTCCTGTCCTCCAGCCAGGTGGCTAGCCTGGCTCGCTGCAGCAAAGTGACCCAAGGCATTGTGGCCCCCTGGACTGAGAATGGAATAGAAGTTCACGGTGGAGCAACAAAGGATCCTGGGGAGCCGTGCAGTAAACACAAGAGGAGCTCTAAATGACTGATGGGGGGAATTATTCATGGTAAGGGGCTGTGAAAGTTGGGCGCAGAGGGGGACGGTTTGGCGCCTGTAACATTTTTGACAACTCTGTGTGGCATGGACTGAAGAGTATGAAAAACTGAGGTGTAATGATTTATGTACATGACAGAAGTACGGATGTTGCAGTTATTTTACCACATCTGAATTCAAGTATATTCTTATAATGAAGATCAAGTTCCACCTTTAAATTATGCTAGATTATGTACTTAATGCTCCCTTCGTACTGCATTTAAATAGCAAAACAAGCTAGCAGTCCAACAGAAGAACTGAGAATACTGGCACACAGTCATCTCCTTTCTAATATTGACACTTTGCTGGTTTGTTTATTTACTAGTTGAGAAACTTCCATAACCAATTATCATATGAAGTGTTACAGTTTTTAGGTAAAAAAAAAATCAATTAATTTTATCTGTAGGTGTCAAATCTTAAAAAATATCATATTAAAACAAAGCAAAATAGTATGGCTTTGTTTTCCTCTTTGTTGTATTTCAAAGACCCAAAAGTAATCCAGAATTTACACAGTGGTGCTTGATGCCAGCCTGACGCAGTCTAAATCGGTTACATTAATAAAAAAAGTCCTTTTAGGTGTCCAGCATCAAGCAAAGTAAGTTCAGTCTCATCTGGGACAAGATAAAGAAATTTTCTGATGATGTAGATCCTACCATCCTTCAGCCATGACACAAGTTCAGATAAATGATAAGTATCATTTGGCTGGACTGATATGTAAAGTTGAATATCGTCAGCAAAATGATGGAATTACTTGAATAATTCCTCATTATATTGCCCAGAGGGAGCATGCTGTAGGTGAAAAGCATGGACCCCAGCTCCGAGCCTTGTGGAACTCCACAATTAACTATGCTTACCATTAACATGCAAATTTAGAAATTATTTAAGTTTGCACAATATTATCAGAAACAACACTGGTATCGTCAAAAGATGTTAAGATTTTTGCTGACATATACAGCAGATATTTTGGCCCCACATATTTCCCATATACAGTATTTCTCATTGGCACTAAATGTACAAATGTACAATAATGGTTTACCTCATTATCACTGAATGTCAGCTCTATAAATCAAAAGTGTCATTAATGAAAGAATAAAATTTTGTTTTTCTCGCTTCACACAAATAGGCTGTCTCCAGGAAAAGAAAAGATCAATTTCAGCTGAGTGGAGGCTTTCTGGATTTGACATTAAATATCAGTATTGATATCAGTATCAGCGATAATGATCTTGGAAATATCAGCATATCGGATATCAGCAGAAATCAAATATCGTGAACCCTTTAATTTATCCTTTAGATACAGATACAGCCACTTGAAACTTCCCCACTTTCCTTAATATGGTCTTGGCTGAATCCTGGCTGGTCTGTGACAGGGCCTGCCCACCCTGACAGTTATAAATTGTTAAGTTTTGACAATGTTTATTTGAGTTTGTAGGGTCAAGTTTGTTTTCATTGATTTGGCAAGTACTTTATTGATCAAGGAAAGGGTCGAGGCTATGTAATCTTGAGAGAGAAGCACCAGATCTTGGAGACATGCATAAATGGACGAGTTTTCAATGGATTTTAGGCACAACCCCAGAGAGGTGGGGGGGCTGGAACTTGGTTGGAAGTTGGCAGGCAGCAGGCTTGGAGGGGGAAGTTGAAGTGGGTGGATCTGTATGATATAAAACTAATTAGATAAGACAAGAACAGGGGCGCAACTTTTGTGTATTTAAAGCAACACAATGAATCTTTTATTAGCAGATGGCTAACAAAACTGACTAAAAACAGGAAAAGAGTTAGCTGAGGTCTTTTAAGGATATTTTATTCAACAGTGCAATTGAGTCTGTATCAGTTAGCTACCTGCAAGCTACAACTGGCATTATTTAAATTAGATTAAGTTAAAATGTTAGTTTTAAATTGATACTGGCTTGCTCTTTTGTCTTTTAATTTTATGCTGAACAAAGTAAGCAAGCTACATGTTCGACATATCTTAAACACTTTACCTAAAATGTTGGACTGACTCCCAACTAGCCTCAGGATATGGAAATGTACTAATAATTTAGCTAAGAATACGAGGAAATGTCAATTTTCAATGTATTTCATTGAGGGTTTGTTTTAGAGTATCAATTATTTTTTGCAGCGTCTTTAGCCTCAGAGCAGTTGACCCCTAATATGGCTGCCAGGAGTTGTAACAAGCCCTCTGAAATCCAAGTAGGTCAGCCGACTGTGAACACTTCAGAGCTCTGAGTTGAGGTGAGGTAATGAAAAACTTTGAATATTACGCAGTAGATAGAAGCTGGGGGTACTGATGAAAGAATATGGAAAGTTGGATTAAAAAAAATCAATGAATCCAGCAGTTTTAAAAAGTAATGTTACATTATTTTCACCTTTGCATGATGTATTCATAAACCTGTTCTGTCTTACCACTGCACTGTGTAGCTTTCAAGTGTCTCGGTGATGCCTGCTGCATCACATCAGGCAGCTGGTGTCTCTTTGTGTTTGTCTGCCAAAGCCGGAGGGTCTCTTTTGTTCCCCTAATAATTTACTAAGCAAATCCAAAGTAAGACATCATATTCCCCCAGAAGTTACCCCTAGAAGGATGTTTTATTTATTACAGCTTACATAAGTCACCAGCTATTGCCCTATTTATGTGATTCTTTGCAAATTTTAAAACTGAGGATCATATTGTGTGTAGTGCACGCTGTAGCACACAGTTTAAAGGTCGTGAACACAACCCTTTTATTTGCTGCTTTTATTTATTTTTTTCAATGAAGTCTGAAAAATTTGGTGTGATAATAGAACAATCGACAGCCTCTGCCTCCTGCGACCTTACATTCCTATAATACATTCCATGCATGAGTTGTTGGTGTGCTTGCAAGATTTAGATGCCCCTGAGCATCATGAATGATTCTAAAAAGCCATTTCTAATAATATTAGAATCCAAAAAAAACATTTAATGGTTATAAGAGCTGTTCTAGTATAAACCTGTGATTTTGTTTTTAGGTGTGAGGTATAAGGCATAGAACAGAGAGCAAATGAAATACAACAGAGACTGTATAACAAACTGACTAAGTAACAGCTTCCTTTGAGTGAACCTGAAAGATTTGTGGCACTTTACAGCATGGTCAAAATATAAAGTTAGAATGAGCCTCAAATACATCAAGGTCAAGGGCACTGTGGATCATTACTATTCCTTGGCTTTCAATGGGATATCTCAAGAATGCTTTGAGTGATTTCTTTCAAACTAAGCACAAATGTTTGCTCAAGCTAAAGGATAACAGGCTTAGATTTTGGAGGTCATATGTCAAAGGTTGAAGTTGTTGTTGCCCATATATCAGAACAGTGCTCAGTATAAGCCACAAAAATCTAAAAACCTGTGGGAAAAAATGCAAAATGATGTTGGAACAACTTGTATGATTATTTTCCATTACTGTAGGATGTTAAACAGCTTTTTCTTTTCAATAGTTTCTAAACCAATGGCTCTCCCTGCTAGCATAACAATATTCTTGAGTGGAAAGTGCCTGTTAGGCTTATTTTGTACCCATATGTACAATCATTAAATCTATTGTCCTTGATAAGAAATTATCACTGCAAGGTGTTTTGAACTAATTGAGCATCAGTGTTTTGACAATTCTCTAATGTGTTTAAAAGATTAAGAAGTTTTGATTTAAAGTATTAAAGAACATGCACAGTACCTCAGCACAATACTCCAAAACTGATGCTAAATCAGGCCAAAATCACCTTTGCTGCGCCTACTTTTGATTCTAATGATGCCTTTCAGTTTGCAATGATATAAATATTATGCCTGATGTCTGTTCAGCTCATGCGAGAGTGTTTTGTTGGGCTTTATGATTGTTGTCTGGCATTATTCTGTTTACAGTTATTGGAAATGAAAGCTTTTTAAATATCAGCAATGGTTGTCTTTTCTTACATGACATTTTTTTTAGTGTATGCATTAATATATGTCTTTTTCATGTTGTTGTTTAAATTATAATGTATGTCTATGTCTTGTATGGTGTATTGTTCTGCATATGTGCCGTGTACAAACCTCAAATCTTAATAAAGTCCTAATTTTAAAGAATGCGATTGTCTCAGTAGATTCTCAGTTGTGTAACGTCTTTGGTTACAGAGTTACATGTTAAAAAATATAAACCTTTGGGGTAGTTTTGCTTGCAAAAAAATCAACTAATACTGCAACCAATCATTCAACATCTGTTATGAAAATGGCACATAGCAAACTGTAGGGTCACTTTCACATATTGAGTCTGATGGACTCAATTTAGCTCACACGATGGAGGATTAGGGCCACGTACAAAAAAAAGTATGTTTTAAAAAAAAAAAAGTAAAGTTGCGAGAATTAAGTCATAAAGTTATAAGAATAAAAGCGTAAAGTTACGAGAATAATCTCATGAAGTTACGAGAATAAAGTTGAAAAGTTACAAGAATAATCTCATTAAGTTATAAGAATAAAGTCATAAAGGGAAAGGGAATAATCTCATAAAGTTATGAGAATAAAGTCATAAAGTCAGGAGAATAATCTCATAAAGTTAGGGAAATGAAGTCCATCTATTTAAATTAAGCTACAAAACAAACTTTATTCTGTACCAGAAGAACAGCCATCCGCCTACACAAAGAGGATGAAATGAGACTGTTTTCTTGATTAAGGTTTGCTTATATTGATCTAAAGTTTTCACCAAACTTTCCAACTTTATTCTCGTAACTTTATAAGATTATTCTCGTAACTTTTCAATTTATTCTCGTAACTTTTCAACTTTATCAATGTAACTTTATGAGAAAGTCTCGTAACTTTTCAACTTTAATTCTCCTAGCTTTTCGACTTTATTCTCGTAACTTTATTACTTAAATCTTGCTTTTTTTTTTTTTTTTTTTTTTTTTTAACGTTGTCCTAATCCTCCGTCATAAATTCATGGATGAAATCCCAACAACGTTGCAGTTATGATATGGGTTGGTTTTCTTTCACTCTGTTCTTTGTCAGGTAGACCAGGCAGGCATCCATCGACCAGGATGAAAGGATGAAGCATGGAGGAAAATAAACATTTATTTTGTTGAGCTTTCTGAGCTAATTTGTAATGTTTGCTAGACCACTACGGGATTAGCATTAATTATAGTTCATATTTCTGCTTTCTGCACCCAACTTTATTGTTGTTTGCAGCAAAAGGGGCTGTGTAGCAAGGGGCCAGTCTACAAGACTGCAGCTGGGTACAACTGCAGACCAAAGTCTGTCAAATGTCACGTAATGTAGCCTCCTGCCACTAGTTGGGGCTATAGCTCTGGTCTTTGTTCCTGCCATCTGGCCCGTTGCCAATTGTATGACCTGAATTTACACAACAAAGAACTGAGAAATAACTGTTTTGTTTTGTTTTTTTTAGCTTAAAGCAGTTCCGCAGTTTGAGAAATGAAATAAAATTAAAGCTGTATTTCAGCTGACTCTTGCCAAGCAGTGTGTGACTTTACTCCACACGGTTTTGTAGACATTAGCCTGTAAATAGGACTGGAGGCTGGCAGTGCTAGTATGGCTAACTCTAGTCACTCTCTGCTTGATATTGTTCATAAATTCTACAATAGCTTCATTATTCAGCCAAATTCAACCCACAATTCATTGCTTTTTGGTTTGATTTCCCATTTAATCCTTGTTTGGTTTGCCGGGGGTTTGAAAGCCATCCAAATGAAGTCTAGTTTGCCCCAGAAGCAAACTGAGACCCCATGTTGTCAGGCAGATTTGAAGTCGTTGGAGATTGGAGCTTTCAGACAATGAATCAGGCAGGTCCATCTGCACTGCAAGGTTACCTCAAAACCACCAAACTTTCTGAAAATATCTTTGTAACAATATGTAACAATTTTTACATTTGGTGTAAATGAAGCAAATGTGGCATTTTTTGTCACCAAAGTGGGCCATCCCTGCTTTAAGCTGGGGATGTTTTGACAGATTTTACCCAGAGGAACTGACTCCGGCGGTCTGCAGTAGTTGAGAACAGTGGGCATGACTAATTGGCACAAAAATCTGTTAGTGTGTGAAGGGAAGAGATTTGACCTGACCTCGGTCGCTGTCAATCAAATATGTTTGAATTTTTGAGCCGAATCTGGAAGCATATGGGTAGTGTGAACTGTTTACCAACCCAACTGCAAACACCAACAGCCAATGAAATAAAGAAGGCAAAATACAGGAAAAAGCAACATGAGACAACAGGAAGTAGTGAGAATTTCAAAACAAAGCCGTCCTCTCGAGAGTTTGGTGCACTAACCAACACACAAAAAACAGTCTGTTATTGTGAATTCTAGTCTTTTTAAAATCAGAAAAGATTGCATAAGTTGTGTAGTGTGTATAAAGAGGACAGCTGAGTCCTGACCAAAGGAGTTAGCTCTTCTATGATGATCCATGCCTTTATGTATGGTTCTTTTTGTTTTGACCAACATACCAATCCCCTCATTCCTTGTTGCATTGTATAGAAAAAGCTTCCTCACTTTGTTAAAACCTGGGTGTTTTGTCCTTGGGAGCTTTTGTCCCAGAGAAATTTTAACATCCGTAACTATTAGCATTTTAATGACAAGGGGCTTGTATATCTATCTCCTGTCCCCATAAAATTTAATGATGAAAAAGCCAATCAGAGAAGAAGAAAAATGCCCTCAAGCTCCTGAACCAAGGCTAGTCTCCCCTTTTGGATCAAACTTTGGAAAGAAAGTGACTCTCTTTCAGAATCAAACCCACCATTTGAATCAGATCTAAAAGCATGGGATTAAATCTTAAAGAGGTCTGACAGAAGCTCTTTTGTTCAAGGACACCACACACACACACACAAACACTCGCCCTCAAACAGACCCTTAATTCGAGCACAGATGTGTCAAACCTGCTGTGACACAAAATCCTCCGCCAGACTTCACAATGAAAAACATTTCTTTAAAGACAGAAAGGAAAATATGCCTCCTCTCATGCATTCTCTTCATTGCTCTGAATGAAAGGACATGCCTCGAGGAGAAAAGCCTGCAGTCTTCTCTGCAGTAGAGCAACAGGTGTATGAGTTACAAGTAGATTTAGTGTTGTAGAGACCATTAGAGTCATCTGCTGAATCAGCGAGTCAGCCAGCAATGAGAAAATGTTTCTATTATAGTGTGGAGGGTTTTAGAGGCTTTGTAGGCACAGGACTTCACATTCAGTGAAAGACTCACATGTACAGTGTAGTGTAGTGGAGCATCAATGCACATACAAGATCAGAACAAACATCTACTGAGGACTGTGTGTATTTATGTTTGACCTTTTCAGAACAAATAAATATTTTTTTCTTTTAAGACAAATCACAGACTTGAATTCACGTATAATTTAGCATACAAAACAGGATACGAAATATCACCCTTTGAAACATTTTTACATCCACATTTACAGTTTGGAGTAATTCAGATTTATGCACTTTTGGTTGTTGTGGGGTTTTTTGAAGTGGGGTTGTGGGAGGCCCACATCACGAGTAAATAAGAGTGCCAATAAAGGAACTTGCAAGCTTCGCCCATGGGGGGAGATATCTGGGGGCGGAAGCTAGCTGAAGCATTAAAACTCCCCAAAAAATGATGTTGGCTTGACAATATGCTGCAGTGAGATTCTTTACAGCCTTGAGCTATTTCTCGACACAGCCCCTGTGTTTGGAACTTAGGGGTTGTGTATTCCTCCACCATCAGCTGGTTGAGTTGTCAGAAGAAACAAGGAACATTAGCTTCAGTAAAACTGGATTCAAATTGAGCGGTTTTGACTTCAGAGACAACCACATGCTGTTGTGGGTATTTGAGAATATCTTTAAGAACTGGAGCATATGGAGCATGAACTGTGAGCCCACGGCTGCAAACTTGGAGGCTCACTGCTGTCACTCTTTAATTACCTTAAAACCAACAAAACCCAACTTAAAAATGAGCTACTTGGGGGGACGTTTGTGTTCTCTGAGTGCTTTCTAGTTTCGGTGAGCGTTCAAAATGCTGTTGTGTGTCGTAGTCCTGATCGGTCGAATGGGCAAAAACAATGATTTGTTGCTACAGAGGGATGAGTCCTGATGTCATTCCTTTTTGGTTTGCCTTGTTTGGTCCTTTTCTGGTTTGGATGACTTTTTCAGCCACCGTCTGCTTGGAAGTGAACTGTGACCACCATTTTTTGGCAAACCAGAGTTTGGATCTTGTGTGAGTTTGTGTTAGCTTTCACACCAGCCCAAATGAAAAAATTCAAAATAATAATAATAATAACAATAATAATAATAATAATAATAATAACAATGATAATAATAATGATAGCACCCTTAAATTATTTTGAGGTAGTACTTCTAACCCTTTAACTTCCACAAAAAATGGCCATTAAAATGTCTTTTTTTGACAAATTGGGGCACTAATGCAACAACTGATTTTTTTCAAGCCCTAAATACTTATTAATCATTAACCTCTGTTAAATGGTTGATCTGTGAGTTTAATAAATAGTTCCATTGTAAAAGTGACAGGAGAACAAAGATCAGGTAAAATGTCTTTTTGAGAAGCACTTTCAACATCATATTCATTTCATATATGCCATTTTTGTTTTTAATGATCGGTTTTATTATAATGTTAGGTTTACCTATCTGAGAAATTCCCCTCTTTAATAAGAGATTAACAAGTCATAATGCTTTTTTTCTAGCATTATGTTTAACCCCCAAAAAATATAGATGATCTAATCAGGTTCAAGAAGTTTGATGCTTTATGAATAAGATATAGTTACTCAAAGTTTGGTCTACAAAGCAGTTGATCTGGGAGTTAAAGCGCTAAACTTTACTGTTCATTGAAATCCCTTATAAGGATGGCATGACTTCCACTTACCAAAAAGTATCTGTTGGTTGTGGTAGACAAACATTCTTGCTCTTTCTTGCTCTTGCATGAAGCACTTATTGAACCTCCATTTGCCACTACTGCGTAGTCTTTTTGTCTCCATGTCTAAAATTAAAGTTCTCTCTCTGCGTTCACTCTCTCCACCTCTGACATCCTTTTTTCTCACCCTCCTCTCACTTTTCCACTCCCACTCACTTCCTCTTTGTCAGTCTCTCTACTTCAGGCCTCACATCCACCTTCTCCTCGTCGACATCCACCTCCATTTATAGTAAACTGTCACCCACTCCATCTCTTTATTCCAGGTGTCACGTTTCTCAGACAAGACACCTCGACACATCCTCTGACATCCAAAGTAACAAATAGAGAGCACAGGGGGCAGACTTCTCCGGGAGGCTGACACCAAACTGTCATTTTTCTGCTCATTTTAGGGAGAAAAATAAGGAGGGAGAGCATACAAGACGTATTAAAGTAAATAGCTTTGAGCAGGGATTAAAAACATGTCATTTTTTTCTTTGCTTCACTGCCTGAAGACATGAATGTTGCATCCTCATTTTTTTTTTGGTCTCTAGTCTCTCTTGGGCTTGTTTGGACTAAATCATCCAGTGATTGTTAGATATCCTGCCAACCTGTTCAGCACAGAGTGATTAAGAGCAAGTACAGCCTTATATGTAATCCCTAATTAGTGTGGGTCAATCTGTTTGACCATTCAAGTGGATGAGACACAACTGAGCGTTACTTGATCACGCAATCCAGACTTAAAACTTAAGCTCATCAGCTGCTCTCCTACTGGTGTCACACACATTGGATTTAGATCAAGTTAAAGCTCCATTAGTTTGGTTACCGCTAACTCTAATTGAGAAATCTGATACATGTTTTCAGTCCAACAGTTAAGCTAGGCTAACCATTTGATGTAGCTGAAGTTGACTGACGTGAACAAGCTTAATGCCGCATCTCAACCTGCATACGTGATTGGTGTCTGTAGAGCTGTGGATATGTAGTTGACTTCTGACAGTTTTCAGCTCAATAGAGAGGTGCAGGAATGAGTTAAAAAAACAAGTAAAGTACATTTTAGCACTTCCTGTTCTCACGGGCCAACCTCTATGGGATTTTGGAATTGCAGTAAATGAGATTTGAACATTTCATTTTGTAAAATCATATATGTCTGATATTGCCCTGATTTTGAATTTTAAAGTGTCACTATGTTTTCAAAGGGACGGTCGCTAAGGAACTGAATGAAATAACTTTGAATTGTTTTAATTTTTTTAACGATAAAAACATTTATGATACCCAGAGTCATGAGCACCAACTGGATCAGGACACTGGGTTGGAAGGGAATTCTCAAACAAGAAGTTCAGAAGAGACTTTATTTATTGGAAGTGTGGAAGCTGCTCCTAAGTCGAAAAACCATGTAGTATTTTCATAATAGCTTTTAATACCCGCCCATCACACTTAAGTATAAAGAATTGTAAAAAAAAATTTACATGGATATTATCATACGGTAAGTTCATGAACTTCTGCTCACCATGGAGCTCAATATTAGCATGCCCTCAAAATATCATTAAAATTCCTTTATAACTTCCTCCCTAACATGTTCACAGACGAACAAATAAACCAACTAACTAAACACAGTTTTTATTTTTTATATTTGTGCAGCAGATCTTTCTATTTTTTTCCATCCAAAGCATGTCACAAAATGTCACCCTTTACAGCATTTACTGCAAGAGTGCATGCATAAAGAAAAACAATGCATCAAAATCAAAGTTGCTGCCAATCACTGAACTCAATAATGTGAATAATCAAATACCCCTTGAAATGTATTTTATGAAAATGATTTTAGTTCTTTAAAAAAAAAAAAATATATATATATATATATATATATATATATATATATATATATATATATAAACTGTTGAATTGTGTGAACATACTGGCATTTAAAGGGTTAAACCTACCTTATTTGGTATGCATATTTCAGGTGGAAGCAGTTTTTGAAAGTGGAAAAAAGTTCTTTACATATATATATATATATATATATATATATATATGTGTGTGTGTGTGTGTGTGTGGGTGTGTGTGTGTGTGTGTAACAATTCATCAAAATCAATTTTCCTGTCATTCATTGACCCATCTCAGGGCCTAATAGTAATTATAATAAAATCCATTTTATGTAAACTGATGTGAAACAAGAACAGAAAAAAAGATAAACTCTTTAAAAAAAATGATAGTTTTGTTTTATAAATGTTGGAAAAAAAGTGATGGTCAGGTAAACCATTATGGTCCGTTCTTCCAATATTACTGCCAATATGTGGGATATACAGTATATAGACAATTTGTATGGCCAAATTTTTATTGTAAATATTTGGAAAAAATCATATCTGCTGATACATTTATTGTTCTAATGATTTGATGAATTGTAATTCCTGATGAAATTGTTCATTTTCATGTTACTACATCCCAGTTAGGGAAGCAAATGTTTACAGTGACGCATGTTGATAAAACTTTCTGAACATAAATCTTGACGCATTTTAGGATTTTTTTTTTATTCATAGTAATTTATCTACAGGCAAGTCTGTCAATGTTGAATAGGTACTAACACACAGTTCCATTCCAAGCAACACCCAAGTATCATGGCAGCGATATTTCTGAACCAGATTATGCAACAGGCTCACAGAGCCATATTATATTTCACTTCAGTTCTCACGTCTACTGTGGAGCTGTTGTAGTCAACAAAAGGGCCATTCACAGGAACAGCACAATTTGGAAGCAGGTTTGAGCTTTCTGAAAGATTTCAGTCCACAAACTGATATAGTTCTGGGTACATTTCCTGCTTGCAGCATTAAGTGTAAGGGCAGAGGACATTCTCACACAAACAGATATACTGGCTGCAGCAGAGACTTAACCTTTGACCTTACACTTCTTACAAACCCTCTGTTGACCACCACGCTGGCTGTCTTCAGTGTCCAACACATATCATCCACAGCTAGAAGATATTCCCTGATGGATTACCAATCCCAACCTAATCCATCATGTCCCATCTAGAAATGGACAGATTGTAATCCCATGTAATCCATGAAATGGACGGACGAATGCAGTCATACAGTAGAAAGTCTTGTTCTTGATGGCACAAGAGTAGACATGTATATTATTCTGTCACAGCATGTGCTAATCCTCTGGTCTCTCACTGTTGAACACTGTCCAAAGGTTCACACACAATGAATTAAATGTCTCTGGCTGTGTTTTCTTCCTTATTAAAACACTATAATTCAAACTCATTAGGTTTTAAAAAATGAAGCAAATATTCAGCCTCCGAGCTGTTTTTCCTCTCCGTGGTTAATGAGCAGCTTTAGGAAGCGTTGGTTGATCACAAAATAAAGCGTTCTTTTGCACAGATTTGTGTTAAGGGTAAGAAAAGACTTTCTTTCCAATTTACTGCCTCAGTAAATATTGATTGAACTCTTGCATTGGAAATTAATAAATATATTTTTACTTCAGGCTTGAATACATTTTAAAGTGTTTTCCTGTTTTAATGCAAACAGCCAAAAATCCTTTCACTAAACATACAACATCAAATGCTATCAAATAAAGAACATTTTTTGATATATCACCACTGTAAAGTGTCTCTTTGATTGGTTCCAGGCTATTCTCCATCATTAGTCACCAAAACATCAAATCAAGCTTCTTGGAAATCTACTTGGAAATGAAACCTGGTTCGACAACATTCAAAGAAGGTTCAACTCCAATGAGACACCATAAAAGAGAAAATTACAGGACCTGATGATCACTCTGTGAACGATACTCAAGGAAGATACAAGGTACATGATTTTTGGTAAGTGAGGCCCCGATCACACAACAAAGAAAATGATCGAAAACTGAGATTTTTCGTATGCACTCCCGTTTACACGAGAACGGTGCCTGGAGTGCCCAAATCTGCAAACTTTTGAAGCCAGGGTCCAGAGTGAAAAGTTTTGAAAACGTGTTGGTGTCCGTCTCCGTGTAAATAGGTATCAGTGTTTTCAGGGACAACATCAACAACAGCTTTGGCCATCTACCGAGCAACATGTGTGCTGCTTACTATGCTCAGATTGTTATCCAGACAAAAATATCCAGACACATTTGTTGTCCAGACAAGAAACTCTTGCCTCTTCGTGGATCCACTAGCCATTGTTGTTTATGAAAAGTTTGTCTTCACCGGAAAGCGTACGCGTGTTGTAACACTGCTGTTTCACTGCAAACCTACATTGTCAAGTACTGGTCTGGCAGTCGTTCTTGTGTCTCCCTGTAAATGCAGAGCGCTTTTGAAAACGCAAAGGAAAAACCTTTCAGTTTCTTGTGACAACGTTGTCATGCACACAGGGCCTAAGAGCACAGTAGTTGGTCAGAAAGGAAATCCAGGTTGGAGGTGTGGGGGTGTGAACAGTAATTCTTCAGTGGTCTACGTGCATGTTTTACAGCAAGGCTCTTTGAAATGTACGAACTTTATCCTTGAGTTAGGGTGGGCGTATGTGTTAAGTCTCCTTTAAAGCATTCCCGCAGTACCATTTTTACAAACAAGGCTTGAACATGAGACCCAATGACCTTGACATCTGACCTCCAAAATGTAATCAGTTTACCTTTTAGTGTATTACATATTTATATATACTTCTATATTTGTCAGTTTGCTTTACAGATGCTTGGTTTAAGAAACAGTGCAGAGCTGGTTTGGGATAGGACCTGATCCGATATCTTTTCATGACCCCCAACATTTCTGGTAGCGGATGCCGGAGTAGTCTGTCCACTCAACCAAAAACATACCGACTATTACCCAGAGACATAAAAATGGAGGATTTTGCAGCATGGACGAAAATTCACCACACAGATTGTTTGTGTTCAAAAGTTTCTTGAAGGCTGAAATCCTTCGTCCAGAACATCAAATGGTTGTTTTTAAGGATCATAATAAAGATATTCTGGCACTTCTTTGGTGGAATGATTTTCACCCTGGACAGCAGCAATTTAACATTTTGTGATTACCCTGACAACCACTTCCTGTCAAAATCCTTAAATCCACCTACTCATCACTTTCCCTTTTGAACCAGAGTGGGTAATCCACCTACTCAGCCTCCACATGGCAGCATCCCAGGATCGTTATTCCTCATCTACACACACACAGAATCACACGAGCAGTCCAAAATCCCCACAGAGACTCCATCTGGACAGGAACACGCTTTGCTCTGCCTCTGATTTTTGTCACCCACTTTACATCTCGTATTCCTCCCTCAGTCCTCCTCCCCTTCTCATCCTGCCTGGAAGTGTGCAATCCTGTGTCGTGTACAGGTAGGCGTAAGACAATAGGCCAAGTTTACTTGTTGTAATACTGCCAAAGTCAACGGATTTGTTCCCTCTGAGGTGGCACATGTTGAAATTATACACACAAAAACACACACTCCTAAATGCTGGTTAGTCTCGATTCCTGTTTGTTTGATCAGAAAATATTCTGACTTCTTGTTATTTGTGTTAACAGTCTGTTTGTTTGGTTCAAGGCATTAATTTGTAAAATAATTCAGCACAAGAATGTTCCTCCAAGTATCCAAAATAACATTTTTGCTAATGCTAACATTAAAAAACAAACAAACAAATAACAAACATCAGATTTGTCGGTTTATATTAGACTGAAATTTTTAAAAGGACATTCACCAACCCAAAATTACATGATTCTGTATTGAAAATCTCCATTGTCTTCATGCCAGTGGGGCTTCAGAGATAAAACACCATGTAAGTACAACAGCGTGTCAAAAAAAAGCTATAATTTTGGATTAGAATTGAAAAGAGTGGTGCAGGAATGAGTCAAAAAAGTGAGTGAATATTCTAGCACTTACAGTTCCCACAGGCCAAAGCAGATTGAATTTAGGAACAGCTTTTCAGGTAAATGCCTCAAATAAGGTCTGTGGTGAACACATATATCCTTGTAGTGCAGCTGGATCTGCCGGATTCAATGTCTGAAATAAGGCAATCCATCATGCCGAGCTCCAATCAAAGCCCAATCAGCGTCCGTTAAAACAGGAAGAAGTGGGAGATGCGAGCGAGACGACAGCAGGAAGTGTCTGCTCGTACAGAGATTAGCATAGATGCTAACAGCTTCAGTAGCAGTTGTATCAGATCTGGTTCACAATTCTTCTTAAATGAAAAGAAATCAACTCTGAAAGTATTTTTCAGTAGAAAGGATATTTTCCAACATGTTTTGTGAGAGTTTGTCCTACGACGTTGCATACGTTTTGTACTTTATCCAAGACTATTACATTACCTAATTGGCCTGTAATAATTGTGATTGATGGAACGATCATCCAATCACCTGCTGGATTTGCTTTTGAAAGATTCTTCCCATTCTCAAACTCTTAGTATGGGCAGTTGTCCAGATGAACAGGTGAAATATATTAAACAGTCCACATGTTTTAGCTTAGCATAAAATTACATGGCTTTGGCATTTTGGGTGTGAAATTTTTGGAAACAAGTTCCAGAGCAGAAATGTTTGTAGACAGCTATGTCATTGTTGGCATGTACACTCACAGACCACTTTATAAGTTATGCCAGTTCAGCTGCTTGTTAATGTGAATCAAATGGTAGCAATTCAGTGTATTTCAGCATGTTGACATGATCAAGACAACCTGCTAACGTTCAAACTGAGCATCAGAACGGGAATGAAAGGTGGTTTAAGTGACTTTGAATGTGGCGTGGTTTTGATCCCAGACATCACCTGATCTACTGAGGTTAATGGTCCAACAAAGGTAAATATCCAATATGCATCTGTTCACTGGGTAAATGTCTTGTTAATGCCAAATGTCAGATAAGAACGGCAAGAGTGGTTCAAGGTGATAGAGAGGCAACAGTAACTCAAATAACCACTCCTCACAACCATGGTTAAACCAAAGTCATTTCTGGGCTCACAAAATCTTCAAACAGATGGGCCACAGCAGTAGAAGACCAGACCAGGTGCCACTCATGTCAGCTAAGAACAGGGAACTGAGGCTATAATTAACAAGGGCTTCCCAAAACTGGACAACAGAAGATTGGGAAAAATGTTGCCATGTCTGATGATGGGTCAGAATTTGGAGTAAACAGTATAAAAGCATGGATCAATCCTGCCTTGTATCAAAGGTTCTGGCTCATGGTGGTGTTGTAATGGTGAGAAGCAGTGTTAATTTTGACAGCACTTTTAAATTTGGTTGTAGTTTTTGTCATAATTAAATCATTTAAATTGTTTCAATTTCAGTCTAGTTTTAGTTGATGAAATTTAACATTTCAGTTGACGAAATCTACTGTAAATTTAGTCGACTAAAATATGCAGTGTAAAGTGCAAGATAGTTCTTTTACGTTTCCTTGAATTTCTGAAGTCATGTTTTACACTTGGATCCCACCACCATGAGGCTAAGGCAGTTGTGACTGGATGTCCCTCCTAACCCATCCAACCTTTCCAAGTAGATGTGACTGAATATATCTCTAACTTGTCCCTATTTTCTACATGACAAAATTAGGTCTGATTGGATTTAGTCTCTGTCAAACATTTTAGTCTAGTTTTCATTTGTTGACAAAAATGTCAGTTAACTTAGTTTTAGGTTTTTTCAATGTGCACTTGTTTTGTTTTTTTAGTTATAGTCTAGTTTTCGTCAGGGGAAAAAAGGTTGTTGACGAAAGCTATGACGAAAACATTTAGTCGACAAAATTAACACTGGTGAGAAGGATATTTTCTTGGCATACTTTGGGCCCCACTGTCACAATAGAGCATTATTAACCCTTATTTAACCTTCCTGAGTATTGATGCTAATCATTTCCCATCCTTTTTATGACTACAGTGTACCATCTGATTGGCACCTCTAGCAGGATAGAGCTCTGTATCACAAAGCTCAAATCATCTCAAAACTGGTTTCATGAACGTAACAACGTGTTCACTGCTCTTCAGCAGCCTCCATAGTCATCAGATTTCAATTCGTTTAGCACCTTTGGGATGTGGTGGAATGGAAGATTTGCATCATGGATGTATGGCTGACAAATCTGCTGCAACTCTGTGATGCTATCATGTCAATATGGACTAAAAACTTCAGGGCCTTGTTGAGTCAATGCCATAAAAGACATGAAGGCAAAAGAGCGTCAAATCTGAAGGAGAGTGTTTGTGACTACTGAAGTGGAATACATATTTGTTATTCTTTTTAGGCCTTTAAATCAGATTTCCTTTCAGCATCCATCTACAGCTCAAGTTGAGAATGTGCTTTGAGATTTATTTTAGAGGTGCACCAATTTTCATTCATACACTCATCTTTTAAATGGTCATTTTTTTTGTCTGAGTGTGCTGGTTCATGGCAATTTTCATATTTCAGAAGCCTGTGGCTAAAAATGAGTTCAGGCTCTGGCTCAGACATCAAGCTGGCGATCATGTGGAAACTCAGCTCGTGACCGTGCCTGTTTGTGACAATCCACTTTGTGCCTTCATTAAATTTTAAAACACATCCTGAATGATTCTCTCTCTGTGCTTTGTACCTTTCAGATGTTCATTTAAAGCACTTTTTTCCCTGTTTTCACCCTGTCCTCTTTTTAAACTCTAAACTAAAAAGACAAATGAGGTGTTTGGCTCCAGGCATGAAGCTGTCAAGTGTTTTGTTCATCCTCCGACATCTAAATGATCTCATTTCTCTCTGTAGTTTTTGTAGCTTATAAATTTTGCAAATCTTAATATTTTGTAGACTTTTTTTTAATTATTCATTATAGTTGACTGCATAAGAAACCGAAAAACGGTATTGAGTGATAATGAAAAGTGTCATTTCAGGATGAATAAGTGTCAGAAGAGTGAAGCAACAAGAGGATGAGTGTTGAAATGTGGAGAGGTGAAAAAGTACCGTGACAAAAAACAAGCTGAGTTCAGTTATTCAAGTTTTATTTAAAAAAAAAAAAAAAAGGGATGAAAACAAAGAAAACTTATGAGGCATGTTAGCTTTAACAAGTTAATCTGGATAAGATTAAGGTTAGAAAATCACCTTTCATTTTTGAAAAGCATCAATCATGTCCTTCGTGCCATTTTAGGCACACTGTAGTTGCTTTATTTCCCATTTCACCTTTTCTACTATCCCAGACACTTTCTTTTAACGATGCTCAAAGGGATTCAATTGAGGAAAGTGGCCTTTAGCGGTGGGTGTGGTTTGTAGGCTGAAAAAGGCAGAGTCAATAATTGATGTCAGCCATCAGGTTGAGTCTCATCAGCTCTCATTAGTTGCACCTGTGGTGGAATAAATACACCTTGGAAGTCATAAAGAGGCAAGACACTGGAGACTTTAGGGCAGTATCCATCCATACATTATCTATACCACTTATCCCTTTCAGGGTCGCAGGGGGCTGGAGCCTATCCCAGCTGACACTGGGCGAGAGGCGGGGTACACCCTGAACTGGTCACCAGCAGATCGCGGGGTGGCATAGAGAGACGGACAATAATTCATGCTCACATTCATACTAAGGCCACTTTACAGTCACCAATTGACCTAATGAGCATGTTTTTAGTCTCAGAAGAACATGTAAACTCCACACAGAAAGGCCCGGGATGGGTAGACCTTCTTCCTGTGAGGCCCGTGCACTACCTGCTGCGCCACTGTGTTGCCCACAGCAAAATAAGCATAGTCAAATCAACACTATTAAAGTTAGTATCAACACTTTTTAAGTGTCTATATTGGTCCATACCACAGGTGGAGGGTGTTCTTGAGGGAACACAGGTAGTTTGAGTTTAACTCTTTTCGGAGCGTTGGTACATTAATACTACGTAAGTGTAATTATTGACAGTTGTTGGAGTTAAAATGTAACCCTTCGTAACACTCTTCTTTGTAGTTTTAGAAATTTACTCCTTCAGAGTATCCTTTTTTAACATTTAAGTGTAACCTCCAAGTTAACACTGTAGAGTATAGATATTGTTTTAATTAGTTATTTAATATTTACTGAACAATTTGGACAAATACTGATCCTGTGTTTGGTTTAAACAGGTTTTCTTAAACATAGGGGGGTCATGGATTGTTCCAGCGCATACAACAGATCAATGTGGTTCACAGTTCAGTGCTTTTAGTGAACAAATCCAGAGGTCATGCACAGACAGCAGATTTCTTTATTAAGGCTTGTAGCATTTGTTGCTACACGCAGGCGGGGTGATTTAATGCTAGAGGTGTTAATTCCAGGTTCGGAGTCCAGAGTGACCAGTTTAGTGTTAAAGATGCTGCAATGACACATAAATATTTGAGTTACTGACAACTATTTTTCTCTTTTTTATAACCCCAACTCTTTTCCATTTAAAGTACATTTTCAGAGATTTGACATAACAGTATAAATTAACTCCTCACTCATGGAATTTTTACCAACACCAAAATTTTAACTCTTCGCAAAATGCTATGTGGATTTTTTCAAGCCATCTACTGCAAATCAGGCACCTGTAAATAAGACAGAAACACAATAACAAAACTTGCTGTCTCAGCTGTTGGCTGATGACTCAGTTTTTGGAGAAATAACAAAAAATATTTTTCTCTGTATGTCTTATCAGAAACATTCTGGGTAGTAGTATTTGAGACCAGTCACAAGAGAAAAAACACATCCCACCTCTACAGGCTGCGATCATGAGTAACGGAGTGCTAAAATGTGTGACCAGTCTAAATAAAACTCACTACCTAAGCACCACGAGCATGTGTTACAGGCACGATGTGGATACAGCTCTGAGTCGTGAGCTGCTGACACGTCAAGCACTGAGATCTTTCTACATTCTAAGAATATGTTTGACTCGTGAAGTCTGCTGGGTTGCTGCCAGCCGGAGTTTTTCCTCCACTGAAACCTGCTGTTTACCTGAACGTCTGCTGTGAGCTCGGATGACATTAAATCTGAGGAAATCATCATGTCCACCAATTATAGAGCTGTAATGATAATTAAGCCAAGCAAAGTGACAACAGTAACATTTATTACCGAAAACAAAACAACTAGTGTGAGGGAAGAAGCACTTGAATTAGCTTTAATGGGGCTAATCTAATACTGCAAGTAAAGTGAGGCCTAGCAAAAGTTAGCTTGAAAAATTTAGCTGTCTTTCTTGTTTAATAGTCAAATTTACAAGAGTTTCATTTATGTGTTTTCAGGGCTCAAAGGTCACACATTTTATAAAATCCATTTTAAAATTGAGATTGGGATGGGTTTGTTAAACCCATAGGCGTTTTTAATTGAAGGAGCAAAGTAAACATTAGAGCATATCACTGGAAAGGTGGGCCTTTTTCCACTTTTAAACAGATATGGTCTAAAACAGGATATTAACATTCATACTAAGATAGCCTGTTCTGAGCAGGGATAAAACAGAGGGGTTTACAGGCATCCTAAAATCATCTATGTGGATTTTTCAGTAAGGACATTTGGAACCAACAGGAACTTGAAAAGGAGCCAAATTGTGTGACTTTAGACATCATCAACCATTTCTAACAGAGCACAAAATTACACTTGACATCATCACACCATGATTTCAATTTGAAAAATCAGAAGTAGCTTAATCATGATAATCCTCACAAACAGACTTAACTTTTACAACTGAACTGGTGAAAGAAAAAGGCTGCCATTAAGCCATTATGATATTACAACATGATGGTTTCACGAGAAGCCGCTAGCACACATCTAACAGAAAGTATCACGTTGCAACCTCTTGTTTAGGAATTTTGTCTTTAATCAAATGACCTGATCAAGGTGGTGAATATGATGTTTGTATTATTGTTTATTAAAGCTCCTGGAAACACAAATCTGCAAATACTATCTTCATAACATATTTATGATCATATTTACTATCCCGATCTAAAAGTCTTAGGCCTGATCTTTGCATGTTTCTTTTAAATATCAGCACTTGAGTTTTGTAGGATGCTCAGTAGTTGGATGTGAAGTGGGTGGGCTTTAGACAATCAAATATTATATGATAAAACTACTTTACTCCTGCCAGAGTGGTCATTTTATGTTAAAACCACACCCAAAAATTCCTTAAAAATCATCTTATTTGTGGAATAAGCAGTTTAAGAATTAGATTTTCTAATACTTAGAGATGTTTTGTCTCTCTCAAATTTCAAGGAGGCTTAGTGACACACTGAACTTAGATATTTCACACATTTTTTGGTCATGATCCCACAGGCTTTAAAAATACAATCAGAAACTAGAAAGCACTTGGAGAGCACAAACCTCCGCCAACGTAGCTCACATATTGCTGTTGCTAACACATACACAGGCAAACAGACTTACGGCAAAAATACATTGCAGTAGAGTTGCTTGTCATTTTTGTAGTTTTTATTAGCAGCTCAAACAAGAGCATTTTATCATTTCAGGTTAAACTTTAAAATTTCATATGTATGTGCTCAACATGGAACTTCTTTCAGCTATTTATCAATTTTTTTAGTCATTATAAGTAAATAGTTAGCAACCATTATTTCCCAATAAACATTAAAATCTCATGTAAATGTGTTCACTTTAAACCTTATTTCAGGCATTTATCCAAAGCCAGTATTCTGAATCCTGTATAGTTTCGGGCTTGGAAACCAGAAAGTGCTAAATGCTAACTACGATATGCATTTTTGGACTCATTCCTGCACCACTCTGTTTTGTTGACTGAGAGCCCCCTGGTGGCTGAATTACATATTGAACTTAAAAAAGAATGTAAGCTGTTTAAGAGTAAAAGCTCCACAGAGCACGTCACATTTACATTCAGACCCACTAACACCTGCAGAAGTGGCATTTCAGAGCCTAATCAGTTTTAACATTTACATAATTCATGCTATCACTTTATTTCCCATTAAAACATCCAAGCAAGGGTTACTCTGGGTCATTTTACATCCCAATTTCCTCAAGCCTTTCCTTATTACATTTCCTTTCTCATTAACATCCATGTATAACTATCCAAACAGTATGCTCCAGCTGATGACAGATTGTCCCACGTGGAGCGATGCAGGATCAGATTATTCCACAATCTGTCACTTTGAGATTGATGACGAGAGAGCCAGAGCGAGTGAGAGAAGCACGAGGGGTTATAAAACATGGATGGGGGGAAGAAATGTGGGCGATGAGAGGGATTGGAATTACTCCTCTGGGAAGTCGAGAAGGCTGGATTGTATTGGTTTTATACGATTCTCCACTTGTAGACTTGTTCACGGAGGAGTGTGGGTAAATAAAGAGTGTGTTTCAAACACCATAGCGCTGATTCTTGTTAGTATTCCACGTGAGTTCTCCTCAATCCTCTGCAACATCTATCTTACCTCCAAATCCCTCCATTCCCCCTGTTTTTTACCATTAAGGCCTCCGTTCCTCTTCATCTTTCTCCCACCTCTATCTTTCCATCACCCCCTCATGTAGTCTACCTTTGTCTCCCACTCCTTTTAGTCCTCGCCCCCAATCCTTTTTCTTTCCCTCTTTTTCTCTCCCTAGATGAAATATTTATGCCCATCCATACCAAAGCAGCAGCAGCAGTCAGTGCCACAAGAGTCAATGCTTTCAAAGACTGTGGGCCTCTGAGCTTGGAGAAAGAAAGAGAGGGAGAGAGAATGTGGTAGTGGGGGAAGAGGAGGGATAGTGTGGGAGGGGGGGAGAAAAACAAGAGAGAAGGTGAATACAAGAAAGAGAGAGTGAGAGAGACAGGCTGTGACAGAGGGAGAGAAAGAAGAGACAGAGGAGGAGGTGGAGAAGCGAAGGGATGAAGGCGCTCTCTCTCCATCACATCAAACAGCAAACAGCCCATGATGAAACGCTGCTTTTGCATCGCGCACACGCACAAATACACATGCAAACACACACCTGCAAGCAGATACTGCGGGTTAAACACAAAGAGAGAATGCTACGGGGAGATGCATCGCCTTCAGCTCTTCAAACATTGCCTGACACAACATTTAACATTTTACCCTCTTTAAATTCAGCACCAGTTCACTACTTCAGAAAAAAACATACAAAGGTCCTCATTAGCTGCTGAATAGAGTAAAACAATGTCAGAGACTCTGAGAAGAGGAAGGTTTTTGATTTTGGGACCTCTAAATTATATCTCTGCTTTTTGCAGATGATGTGATTCTGTTTGGTTCATCAGGCGGGGACCTCCAGCAGACTTTTGGGAGGTTTGCAGCTGAATGGGGTTAGCACCTTTAAGGCAGTGGTCTTCAACCTTTTTTGTACCACAGCCTGATTTTCTGTAATACAATAGAGTACTTTCTCTGCAACCTTTTCCCTATTTCTAAATTGTATATGAATACATTGACACATATATAGACTAGAATAGTAATTTTTGCATAATAGATATGTTAATCGTTACATTCAAAACTACTAACCTAGCAAACCAGATGAACTGTTTAAAATTTTACTAGTCCATCTAGGAAAGAGCCCATAGAAAGTGTTTTGAAACGGGCAGAACCTTTCGGAAGAATATCCATCAGGTGATTGGACGATCGCTCCACCAATCATATTTATTACAGACCAATCAGATAATGTAGTAAGCAGGCACCACTGAGCTACAGGACGTGAGCCACTGCGTAAAACAAAGTCTAGTCAAAACATGTCAAAAGTGGAGCGAAAATATCCTTACTATAGATCACAATACAGAAATGCAGTCGCAATCAGATAAAATTTTTACTGAAGCTATAAAAATTGATGCTAGTCTCTTTACCTGAAGCCACTTCCTGTTGTCATCTTACTTGTGGCTCACATCTCTTCTCAATCATTTTACATTGGAGCTTTGCAAGATGGATCTGTCTCACTACAGACATTGAACCAGGCTGATCCAGCTGCTGCGCAAGGTTAAAACAATACAGTCAGAGCATCCAAACAAACTCCCAACTGCTTTCTGTGCATCTCTTTCTGTTCACCCACAGAGAATCAGATGCTATAACAGCACCAAACAGGTGATTTTTGAAGCAAGAGGAGAATGTTTATCCGTGTTGGCTGAACTTATGCTGATCATAAATTGTTAAAAACTGTTGGCTTATAAAGCAGAGACGTCCTCCCTGGTGTTTTTAAGTCCAAATTGCTGTCTCACAGCCTTGAGAGGGGTAAATAGAGTAGTGCAGAAATGAGTCCAATACTGCGAACGTGAGTTAGCATTTAGCACTTCCTGGTTCCCAAGTCCAAAACACACACCCACACACACCCACAACCCCCCCCCCCCCCCCCCCCCCCCCCCCCCCCCCCCACACACACACACACGTGGTAAACACATGCACATGAGATTTTAATTTTTAATGGGAAATAATAAAATGCATATGACGTTGCCTGATTTTGACCCTTAAACCAATGTTGTGTGTTTAAAACAACTGCTGATATCTAACTGCTAATTAGGACTGCAAAAATTGCCAGGGATCTGACGGCAAGATTATCACAAAGATCATAACATGTAAGTTTCATATTTTTTATTCGCTACAGAGATTATCAGCAATGATCCAAAACACAGTAAAAATCCCATAGGCTTTTAGTGGGCTTTCAAATGAGGGAACCAGCACAATGCTAACTTCCGCGTTGGCCTACAAAAATACATCATCCCTGCACTCCTCTATCCTCATACAAAAGTTCACAACAAGATGTTATACATTGAAAATAATGTAGCTGTTTCTAAGTTGGACAACCATATTGTAGTTCCAAAGTAGCTTCATAATAGCATCTTACTCTTGTTGATCATGTTTTAGTTTAACAATGTGATGACAAAAAACACAGTGGAAAATCCCACAGGTTTTGAGCTATCCTCAGGTAGCTTTACCGCTAGCCTGTTTGAATGTACAGAACACAGACGTGGCTCAGCAGAATCTGTCATACTGGTGCGCAGTGATATTTTAAGATAAAGCTGCGTCATATAGACAAATTGATAGTTTGACTTTCACTTTATCTGATTGCATCATTGATCAGCCGATGGATACATTAGTATACATCAATGTGTTTTTACACCACTAACTGCGATACATCTTTTGTCAAAAAATTCTGATCCTCCATATTTAGCTGGATTAAATTATGTTTCATGGTTGTTACACTCTTTGTTAATCAAGTTTTACAACCAAGGGCCTGTTCAAGAAAGTAAGGACAAAAATTGTGCCCAAACAGAGGACAGATCAAAGCCCACATGAAAGAGTTAGCAAAGGAGCTAATGGGTATACACACAAACACACACACATCAGGTCTCCAAAGCTTTCATCCCTCGACCCTCCACATGATCCCGCAGTCCCTCTGCCGCTCTCCCGCCGTGTAATGTGCCACAGCTGATCTTAAATTCACTTTGTCTTATTATCCTGAGTTTGCACAACAGAGCCGCCGCGCCCATGGCTGTCGGATGAGGCACAAACGCACTCCAATTAGGTGCCAAATTCTGGGTTGTTTCCAAGCAACCCACATTAATCTCATACTGCTGTGAGGGAGGCTGGGCTTCAAAGCTTCAGAGGGTGTTTTGGCTGTTTGGTGTGAGTTTTTGAGAGTTTTTGATGGTGTGTGTGAAGGGAATGAAAAATGGGTAAAGGGTGTAAGAAAATTTAAAGTGACTTGGTTTTATATGATTTTCTGACATCCTGCGGCATCTGATGTTTGATCAAAGCAACTTTGGACAGCAGTTTTTCTTCTTGTTGCTGTTTTTACAAAGTTGACCACAAGGTAACCTCCGGTTTACCACTGCACAAGAAAATGTAAAAAGACTTTAATATACAAGGTGTCACATTTCATAAAGCTACCCTGCATTTAATTATCCTTTTTTTATTTTGCATAATGCTGAAGCTTTATCATTTGTCGGCTCTCATTATTCCTGTACCCTTTGTAAAAAATGTGTCCTCCACTTCACACAGTTTTGAGGACACATAAAGCCGAGGTCTATTAAATGTTCTTTGATAGCTCATCTCTTCATCCAAAGAACTAAATCAAATCAGAGGTGAAAAAGTAGCCTGTGGATTCTGTCCTTGACAAGTCTCATCTTCTGACTGATTTTATGCCTCTGGCCTTACGTTTTAGGGTTGTCTGTCGATCTGTTCGGGCCTTGTGTGTGTGTGTGCAAGATTTTCACAAGATTTTCCTTAAAGTTTGAAATTATGTCTGACTGAATTCAAGAATGAACTGATTAGGTGGTCTGGCTTTACCAAGTCTCAAGGAATATTTTTATGCAGCACAAATCAGACCTCTGATATATTGGTGCAATGATGAGTTTGTTGCGAGATAGAAAAATATAGAACTTGGTGCGACAGACATGGAGGTACGAAACTTAATGGCACACAAAGGACTACTGAAAAAAATAGGTAGCAGGCTGGACATAATTACCAAAACCACAGTTGAAATATGGAATACAGTAGTTGAAAGGTATACATTGGAGAAAGAGATAGGGGTGTTGAGTTGGTTTGCGTTTGATTCCAGGTTTATACCAGGGACAATTGATAAAGGTTTTAGGCAATGGGCAAACAAGGGAATCACAGCAATGTGTACAATTGTGGAACAGGGTAAGCTGCAGAGTTTTGAAAAGTTAAGGGACAAACTTGGACTAGATGAAAATGAACGATATCGCTACCTACAACTAAAGGATTACTTTGAGAAGGAGATGAAAGCCAACACTGATAATGGAATTGTTGGGGTATTTCAGAAAGCTTATGAGAAGAAAAAGAGTAGAGTAACCTCAATTTTATATAAAAGTTTAATGTCATTCAGGGACTCTTCCTCATTGTATATTAAAGAAAAATGGGAAAAAGAGATGAAAGAACAAATAACAGAAGAGGAATGGTTTATTATGTGTAAATCGCAGTGCACGGCCACTAGCTCCAGAGTTTTGAGAGAGTTTAACTGGAAAAATATTGTCAGATTTTTTATAACTCCAAAGATTAGGAAGAAATTGGTATCTACACAACAGCCATGCTGGAGATCATGTGAACACGTTGATGTAGACCACACACATATATTCTGGTCATGCCCAAAATCAAAAGGGTATTGGGATGAAATATGGCAAAGTTTGCAAAAAATAATAGGATATCAGATACCCAAAACTTTTAAGATATTGTATTTGGGAAATCTGTCACATGATATAATACGAAAAAAAGATGAATATCTTGTTAAAATACTATTATCAGCAAGTAAAAAAGTAATTACCAGATTGTGGTATAAAGTAGAACCACCGACTGGAGAGCAATGGGTGTGCACTGTCAAGGAAATATTTGTAATGGAGAAACTCATGCACAAATTAAGATTACAGGAAATGCAATTTGTGGAAAAGTGGGAAAAAAGGACTGTTTTCAGGAAGACAGAAGAGCACACCACCACTTTCACTGGACAATAAGGACATTGATAAGAGGAGGATTGATAAATGAGGTGAATTTTGCTATGCCCTGACACTGTAACTGTTAAAGAAAAGGAAAAAAATCAATAAAAAATAAGTTTAAAAAAAAAAGAAGAATGAACTGATTAGAATTAGGTCGAGAGTTAGGGTCATGGAGTCTTGTGGTCAACCTTTGCTTGTGATTGTGATATCTTTTGGAATCATAGACATGGACAGACACAGCATTGACCAGCTAAATAGTACATTGACACTGGCAACATATTGTGCCTAACATAGGCTGACGGTGATACTGATGGTTTCCTGAATATAAAGCAATAATATTAACAGTCAACTGATTTTGATGTAACGGCTTAGCATGCAGTGGTTTAAATTCAACAATGATTATGACTCATGCTAAAACAAATGGAAAAATAACAACAAAGTCTGAAATTTAAAGATCCCATGTCCTGCAAAATCAAATAGCTTTGCTATTAATGTTGTTGGAGGAACATAACACCTTGTACTAAACTCTCAGTTCACAGAGAAAAAAGTGCCCCTTAAAACGCTCTGTTTTTACTTCCTGGGGTTTATGATGTAATAGCTATGCAGCCTCCACCTACATGTGTGTTTTCTGCTGGTCACAGGCAGATGCTATGACTGTTCTGAAAATCCACACTGCTGCCTGCAAGCCCCTTGTTCTCCCTGCCATCCGACATTGTTTTGGGTAGCCAATCCTTGCAGACCTCATTATCATAGCCACTCTCAGATCTGAGCATTTTCAAAAGGGAGGGAAAGAGAGCTGCATCTGATCCTCTATAGAGGCTAAACTGTTCACTTTTTTATTTATACTAAAATCGAATCCTTACTTAATAGACACTTTAGACATGACGTAAACCGTCAAACACTTCAGGACATGGGACCTTTAAACCAAAAGTAGAGTGTGATTTTTTTCCTTTGAAAACTGGTAGATATACTTAAAAATAACATTGTAGAACAAATATCTATCTATCTATCTAAAAAAATCTGCATGTAAGGTGCAAAGATGAACTCTGACTGCCCGGTGACCTCTGGACCCTTTGGCAGCACTGCATTAAAGGACCACATCATACAGTGATAGACATTACAGCCTTCTGCTACTTTTCTTTACACTAATCTGATCTTGCGTTAACATTATTTAGCTTTATATGTTGTAGTTTATGCAACTATTACAACTCTTGTTTTGTATGTCACTCAATATTCAGTCATCATATGTTGTTGCTGTCAAGTACAAACCTCCTACCACCAAACCTCTTCGATAAAGAAAAAAAATTGCTCTATTACTTGGACTGTATTTAACTGTAGGTAAAATTTTATAAAACTTACTCACCAACATGGGAGGTGACCAATAGCACTGTTTTATGAAAAAGAAAAAATGAAAATCATGAAGAATTGAGAAAGGAGGTTTGGGCACAACAGTGACTGTTTGCTGATCTGCGTGTGGATGAAGATCATTGCTGATGCGTAAAAAGAGGCAGGGATCCAAAAAAGAGTGAACGAGAGAGAAAAGAACAACACAAACAGCATCAACTGCAGAAAATAAAGTTTTGGTGACTGTGTTAAAAAACACATGGTACAACTTCGGGTAATTTTTCTTTTAAATGTGCAAAATTCTCCATTTTCAGTGTAATAAACTTTATGTGGCCTTAGATTTTTAAAAAATAAAATTCAAAACCTCTCAAAACTTTATGATGATCTGAAAAATCCTGGTCTTCAGTCCCCAGAGTGTTGATAGAGGAAAAGGTGATGTAACACAATGGTAAACAGGCTCCTGTGCCAATTGTTTTTGGAATATGCTGCAGGCACCAAATTCACAAGGTGTGCATATTTCCAGAAGTAGTAGAAAATACTGTCTTTGTGTTGCATACAAATATATGTAGTTTAAAGAGAACTTCTATATTCACATCTTACACCACGTCCTATTTCTTTTGCCCCCTGGTTTTATAGATAACTCTTTTTAAATCTTAAAAAAACTAGACATTGAGACACACAGCTGCATGGGGTGTGGAGTAGGGCTGCTCTGTTATTGCAAAAGTCATAACACAACTAGAAGTGCTCAGAGAGAAGAAACCCCTGCCAAGTCATTCTAGCATTATCAGTCAGTTATTAAAATGCGGAAACTGCACTATCTAACACTATTAACTACTGTTAATAAATCCTTGAAAATTCCTGGATCAATTCCTGGATCCTGGATCCACATGCAAATTCGGATTCCTACCAAAATCCAATTCCTTGTGCCCTAACCAACATTCCTTGGAAATGTCATCAAACACTGTTTAGAAGTCACTGAGTTATTGACGAAAATGTGGAAAATTGTCCTATGTTATTAACAAATGGTTTAAAATGTTCCTGGATCTGCACCTAGATTGAGATCCCCACCAAAATGTAATTACTTATTCCTCATGCAATGACCAACATTCCCTGAAATTTTCATCAAGATCTGTTTACATGTTTTTCAGTTTTCTTGCAAACAGTCAGATACCTCCTTGGTGGAGGTAACTGTTATTAAGATTAATGTTGAGATCAGTGTTATCATACATCACTTTGTCCCTGAATTTTACAAAACCCAAAACCAGTGAAGTTGGCACATTGTGTTAATCGTAAATAAAAACAGAATACAATGATTTGCAAATCCTTTTCAACTTATATTCAATTGAATACACTGCAAAGACAAGATATTTAATGTCCGAACTGAGAAACTTTATTTTCTTTTGCAAATAATCATCAACTTAGAATTTAATGGCAGTAACACATTGCAAAAAAGTTGGCACAGGGGCATTTTTACCACTGTGTTACATCGCCTTTCCTTTTAACAACACTCAGTAAACGTTTGGGAACTGCGGAGACCAATTTTTGAAGCTTTTCGGGTGGAATTCTTTTCCATTCTTGCTTGATGTACAGCTTAAGTTGTTTAACAGTCCGGGGTCTCCGTTGTTGTATTTTTCGCTTCATAATGCGCCACACATTTTCAATGGGGGACAGGTCTGGACTACAGGCAGGCCAGTCTAGTACCCGCACTCCTTTACTACGAAGCCACGCTGTTGTAACATGTGCAGAATGTGGCTTGGCATTGTCTTACTGAAATAAGCAGGGGCGTCCATGAAAAAGACGTTGCTTGGATGGCAACATATGTTGCTCCAAAACCTGTATGTACCTTTCAGCATTAATGGTGCCTTCACAGATGTGTAAGTTACCCATGCCTTGGGCACTAATACACCCCCATACCATCACAGATGCTAGCTTTTGAACTTTGCGCCTATAACAGTCCGGCTGGTTCTTTTCCTCTTTGGTCTGGAGGACACGACGACCACACTTTCCAAAAACAATTTGAAATGTGGACTCGTCAGACCACAGAACACTTTTCCACTTTGCATCAGTCCATCTTAGATGAGCTCGGGCCCAGCGAAGCCGGCGGCGTTTCTGGGTGTTGTTGATAAATGGCTTTTGCTTTGCATAGTAGAGTTTTAACTTGCACTTACAGATGTAGCGACGAACTGTAGTTACTGACAGTGGTTTTCTGAAGTGTTCCTGAGCCCATGTGGTGATATCCTTTACACAGTGATGCCGGTTTTTGATGCAGTACCGCCTGAGGGATCGAAGGTCACGGGCATTCAATGTTGGTTTTCGGCCTTGCCGCTTACGTGCAGTAATTTCTCCAGATTCTCTGAACCTTTTGATGATATTACGGACCGTAGATGATGAAATCACTAAATTTCTTGCAATAGCTCGTTGAGAAATCTTGTTCTTAAACTGTTCGACAATTTGCTCACGCATTTGTTCACAAAGTGGTGACCCTCGCCCCATCCTTGTTTGTGAGTGACTGACCATTTCAGGGAAGCTGCTTTTATACCCAATCATGGCACCCACCTGTTCTCAATTAGCCTGTTCACCTGTGGGATGTTCCAAATAAGTGTTTGATGAGCATTCCTCAACTTTCTCAGTCTTTTTTGCCACTTGTGCCAGCTTTTTTGAAACATGTTGCAGGCATCAAATTCAAAATGAGCTAATATTTGCAAAAAATAACACAGTTAACCAGTTCGAACGTTAAGTATCTTGTCTTTGCTGTGTATTCAATTGAATATAGGTTGAAAGGGATTTGCAAATCATTGTATTCTGTTTTTATTTACGATTTACACAACGTGCCAACTTCACTGGTTTTGGGTTTTGTAGTAGATAGAATAAATTAGTGGTGTTGTGTAATTTTAAATTGTGACGTCTAAACTTCCCACCCTTCCCCATCTCCTGATTCTCACCATGATACCATCTCCTGTTTCTCACCAAGATATCAGGTCTTTTGAATTTGTATCCCCTTGTCTTTTGAATTGTGGTGTCTTTCCCTGTCTAAACCTTAACTCCCACCTGTATACAAAGTCCTGTTTGGCAGTCATTGTGATCTTGTCAAAAATTCAGTTAATTGCCAAACTCTACATTAGAGCATAACTTAAATTTAAAAAAGAAAATGATAAAACATGGTTCCAGTCACATATTTCCAATTTCAAGCCTCAGTGACATCTGTTTTTGCAATTAACAGTGAGGATAAATAAGATTTTCCACACAGTCTGATTCTCCTAATTCACTCTGCATGACTTCTTCTGCTTGTGTGTTTATTGTTGTCTCACTTCTGACATTTAACAGTTGTTTACACATAATGAAATAGTCACAGTAACTGCACACACTTCCGCGGGAGACTGCCGCAGGTTGGAAAAACATCAGCGTATTCTGCTGGGACCTGCCACAACATACATAATACATTCTCTGTGAGAGCTAAGTCAGCTAATTAATAGAAACATAGTTGGCTAATTAGCGGTGTGTGAGAGAACGATTTACAACCCTCGGAGGGGAGAGGATTCTAAAAGTGAGAGAGAAGGATTTAAAGGCACAGCAGGGGATGTAAAATATGGTGTGTTATGAGGTGGAAAAGAAGAGGGGACAGGTTTAAATTAATAAAATATAGAGAATGTAAAAGAGGGATGAATTTTTAATTATAATCAAGGCTGCTTTATTCATGACTCTGCATTTTTTTGTGTGTTAGTATGTGCACTACAATGTGCCAGCAGATGTTGGCTGTCTTCACGTGATCTGAGTTTTCATAAAATTTCAGCAAACAACTTTGCTTTAAAAAAAAAAAATCTGCAATGTTATGGTTTATGTTGGATTGGTTTGCCCTTTTGTGAACTGCATAACCACATATGACAAAAATCCAAGATTAATTAGCCATTTTTTGGGCTGAACATTTGAATTAGCTTCTATAAAACCACATGAATTGATTAAACATGACAGCACATTATTCTACTCGCACTGAGAGATGCCACAGCCCCCTTAGACTGCTGTTTATCGATCACTTCCATTATCACCACCTCTTATTGATTCATGCAGAGTTGGATCATTTGGCAGCTATATCGACATTAGCTTCCTGCAGACTGTGGGTCACAGAGACACAGGTCACCTCAACCGCAACATGAAGGCCCTCTTACTTCTGTTTGCACTGCAGTAACCACATGACAATAAATAAACACTTGTGCATGCAATCCTCCTGAGAAAGACCAGAGCAAAAAGTCTGAATTCCTACCTCATTAACAGAGAGAGAGGAGTGGGACAGAGAGAAGAAAGACAGGAAGACGATCTTAAACAGGAAAAGATGTAAGTGAATCCTCCGGCCTGTTGGCCCTCACAGGGAATTTAGAGCAAGTTATTCAATAATGTATTGATTTCCTTCATGAGCTGTTCTCTGTTTGAGGATTTGATGTTAATGATTTTCTGTCAGTCTTCTTCTCTGCTTATCCACGTGTCTGTTTGACTATTTAGATTAGTGAGTCTTAGTGTTTGTTATAGTAAAAGCCTGATACACTTTGGAAATTTAGTGAATAAGAACCTGGCTATGTAAGAGACTGAAAAAAGCTAAATGATTAATCAAAATGCAGAAACACCCCCCTGAGAAGTTATTTAATTTAAAGAGCGATGTTGTGCTGTTATGTTACAAACAGTTGTTTTAGTTGTTTATTTATTTATTTGTGAAAACAAATTATTTTCAGTGTTGACTTATAATCTATTTCAAGGAGGTTATGTTTTTGCCGGCTTATGTTTGTTTGTCTATTTGTTGGCAAGATCATGTAAAAACTTCTGGACGGATTTTGCTGAAATTTTCAGGAGATGTTGTTAATGGCCCAACTTAAAAATGATTCAATTTTGGTGGTGATCCAAAAAACCGCCATCAGCGAGCTATCATTTTTGCTCAATAACTGTCCAACTAATAATGATATCAACTTGATTCTGAGTGCTAGGTGTGGCTTTTCAGGGTGGAGGAATCATAGTATGATGGTAACTTTATCATGGAACAATTGCTTATATGTGCAATAACAATATGTGAGCTACGTAGACAGACGTTTGTGCTCTCCGAGTGCTTTGTGCTCTCCGAGATAATACTGAAGTTTCATCTTCAATATTATCCCATTGGCTCACCCACTGCAGATCCTAAATTTTAGACTGAGTGCCTGTTGTTGGTGCAGAGCAGCGCTGAACTGACCAATTACCACAGAGCAGACCTGTAAACCAATCAAAGCAGACCGTGTCTATTTTAGAAAGATCACTCAAAAAGTTAAGAACAGACTTTGATTAAATTTTCAGGATATGTTGGTCATGGCAGAGAGAAGGAGTGATTAGATATTGGTTGTGATCAAACATCTAAAGTTACATCCAAGACTTTTTTAAGGATTTGTTAACGATGCAAGATCGGGCAGTATTCCAGCTTTTTTGTTAATAACTCAGGAAGTTTTCAACAGATTTTGATGAAATTTTCAGGGAATATTGGTCATGGCACAAGGAAGAAGTGAACAGGTTTGTGGAACCAGAATTTTTTTTTAGGAATTGTTAACAATGCGAGACTAGAAAAGCACTCAGAGAGTGCAGACCTCCGCCAAGGTGATCTGGATCAGTCCCAAAATTTAATCAGTTCTTCCATATCCCATTTCCAACAATTCCTGAAAATTTCGTCCAAATCCGTTCAGAACTTTTCAAGTTATTTTGAACACAAACAAACAAACAGACAAACAGACAAACAGACAGACAGACAGATAAACGCCGGCAAAAACATAACCTCCTTGGTGGAGGTAATAAAGCAGTTTTCCACTTTTTCACTAATAACTCAATAAGATCTCTGTGGATATTGATCAAAATTTTCAAGGAATGTTAGAAATGCCTTGGCGGAGTTTTGTGCTCTAGTGCTTGACTAACTGTTTCATGTCATCATGTGCTGTCCTGTGTGATTGTTGGTTTTTTAAATTTTAACTTTTCTATGTAAGACAAAGTCCCTTAGGGGCCATAAGGTTCAGTCACTGATTTATTTATAAAAAGCATCTTAGGCAGGTCAAGAGTACAGCTCTATCAGGGGTAGTCTGTACATGAAAACTAGATTTTTTTTTCAACATTCATAATTGTGAGCATACCCTAGTAGTCATCAAAAATGAATACAACCGGTTTAAGGCAAAATGTGACCTCTTTAATAAATGCTAGTACTTTCACTGGCAATTGTATACCCCAAAGAGCTATTTAAGTGCAGAACATAGTCCTAGTTGGCCCTAAAAATTAGTTCCAACCACTTTATTTCTGGCATCTGTTGCTAAATAGACTTATTTCCTTTTCTACACTTGAACATTTTGTATTTTCCTTGTTTCATTCAATTCCGTTTATGAGACCTTTCACACAGGTTTCACATCAGTAATTGGCATCTACCTTTGTACAGCTGCCACAGTGATCAACCCAGTTAGGCTACTTCAAAGGCAGCATTTGTATTCAGTTGGTGTTTTTCTTATTTTGTACGCGCCTTCATGTGTGTTTAAGGGGAATGCAACGATAAGTAAGCATTTCATCATAATCACATCTGAGGGGGTTGGCAGGGCTTCATGGTCTGTTTGGATTTTAACCGTCTCGTTCCATCTCTTTGTTGTCTACTCCAGCATGAAAAGACTGTTCCAGGGCCGATCCACTCGCTCCATCTATCTGGTCCTAGCGTGCTTGTCCCTCGCTCTTCATCTCCTTCTGGCATTTTTTTGTCTCTCTGTCCTCCAGACAGCCTGCGTCCTTCCAACCTCTTCCACCTCCTCCATTACACAAACAGATACTCAGTCCATCTCCCACTCCTCCTCTTCTTCAGCTGCCTCTTCTTCACATAAACTACCCACAATCCCCCAGAAGAAGGAGTATTACAAATTAATTGGCAAAATCTTACACCCCAAAGACTCATTCAATGACGCCAGTGAAAAGAAACTAATTGGAGGTGGGAAAGTGATTCAAAAGGACAAAGGTCATTCTAAATTGGAGGCCCTGTTCAAGCACCCGCTGTACAACCTGCCACGCCCGGAGCTTCAAGAAGATGACTGGCTGCTGAGGGTAAAGGCAAATGAACATGCTATGGATTCAGGGAATGAAGAAGATGAAGAGGATGGGGCCTTCAGTAATGACAGCGAGTGGTGAGTGAAGCTACTAGAGGAAATCCATCCATTATTTAAAAGTCCACTGGATTAAACATTAAAGATGGTTTGTAAAATCAAGTTACTCATCATGAGGCGGTAAGGTTTGAGGGACAGTGGCCTGGTTTTCCGTGTTTAAATCTTGTTTCAAAAATAAACTCTGAAATTCTGCTCACTCTAGAAACTCCACTCTTTTAGGATGGATGAATGCATGGATGGATAGATGCTTTTATTCATTAGAGTTTTGTACAGTCTGATGACAGTGAAAACAAAGGAGCTCCTGAACCTTTCAGTCCTGCAGCACAGTGAGATGAGTCTCCCACTGCTGCTGCTTCTCTGTCCCTTCAGGATGTTATGGAGGGGATGGTTACTATTGTCCAGGATGGCCTTCACTGTGCTGAGTGTACGCCACTCTGCCACGGTCCCAAGTGAGTCCAAACTCCTGCAAGTACAGAGCCAGCCGTCTTCACCAGCCTGTCCAGCCTCCTGGTGTTCGTGTCGGTCATGTTGCCAGAAAACTGCAGCATAGAACAGAACACTGGCAACCTCTGACTGGCAGAACATATGCAGCATTTCACTGCATAACCTCCCCTCTGGCTGTGGCTGGGTGGAGTGTGGGGCTTTGACCTCCTAAAGTCAATGACCATCTCAGTGGTCTTGGAGGTGTTCAGCAGGAGGCAGTTGTTAGTGCTCCAGTTACTGAAGGCCCTCGCAAGATCCCTGAACTCCTCTTCCTGCCTATTCATGATGCATGCAACAACAATAAAAATTGCAGAGTTAATGGACATTATTTACATGAAAATCTCTTAACTCATTTTGCCAAACATAACAAATCCTGAGACACTTGGGGCATATCCGTCTATATTTTATACATCCCAAAGATCTCAGCTCAAAGCCAGATGCAGAATGCATTAGGGAGTGGGGGGTCAATGCACCATAGTATTGTGATATTATGTGTGCCAATAATTTATGAATTCACAGCAACAATTATCCATATTTTTAATATGTCAATTTCCAACATTTAATAAAGCTGTTGGTTCTACGGAAATCAAGTCACATACTTTGAAGTCCACAAGATGGTGCTGTTGAGCTATTTTGTTACTTGTTACTTCATATATTTTCTCACACAGTCTGACCCTTTCACACAACCTGAGTGCCCCCCTTCTGGCCATTAAAAAAGAAGCTGTGGAGGCAATTTGTCATATCAAAATCCATATCCAGCTCCACCTCTCGTTTCATCCATATAAATCAATTCATACAGCTTGCTTTGTGTAATCTGAAGCAAAGCTCTGAGAACTTCAGGGCTTCTCCTATTCATAACTTTACCTATTCTCCTGCAGGGAGAGCACCAGTCAGGAGAAAGGCTACGACAAAGTCAATTGGACAAGCAACGTGGAGACCCATCCTGCTTGGCTGAGGTTCCACCTGGGCATCACTCGCTGGGAGCTGTACGACAGGAAGGATCCCAACCTGGCCAAGCTGACACACTATCTGGCAACACAGCGTATCCTCAGTGCTGGTGAGCCAGTGCGAGGGGGAGGGGGGCTGTACAAAAAAAGATGAATGAAAAGAAACAGAGAGGGCAGGCCCAGGGAGAACTGGATCGTAATAAGATGAGACAGGTATCTGTGAATATCTGTGAATCATAATATAATTGTTAAACTCTACAAACTGGATTCCTCTTTATGCTCGCAGTGCTGCTATCCCTACTTGTGGTAGCTCTGTGCATTTTTTCCCCCTGTGTTCAAGGCCGGAAAGATAAAACAAAATACTTAATCCTGGATCACAACACTGCTCCATTTACCAAAATTGAACTCAGAAACTGTCATCATGTGTGGCCTAAATTATCTGAGTTGTGCTGAGGCTAAAATTGTGTATGATCATCCAACTGTGCCTATTTTAAGAAGCCACAAACATACTGATTTCTCATTCAAACTCTAATCTCTTTATACAAACATGCTGCTCTGTGAGAGAGAGCCAGAGGCAACACAGTCAAGTTTACAATCAGAGAGTACAATAAACTGTGCTAGAGTTCATATTCAGAACTGCAGAGATCACAATTTTAGACAGGTAATCACACGATGATACACATTCAGGAAGAAATACCCTAAAGGAACACCCAACTCATGCCTACATTAATGCATTGTTGAATTGAATTCTTACTGAAAAATGTAGATCTCTTAGGCCAATTTGACTTGTCTGTCTGCCTAAGTGTGTTTGTCATTTTCTGTAAGCCTTCTTACCAGATCGGAAAAGTATATTTGCAAGGTACATGTATTCTTATGTGCAAATGGTTCATATTTATTAAGACAATATTCCACCCTTCAGACAAGAAAGCTATGAGAGAAAGAGGCAGGTCTTTCTCCAGACACAATATGTTTTTCTGCTTTTTCAAGCCATGATCAATCATGGTGGATGTTTCTACAATCGATGTCCTCTTCCTGTTCTGAAAAACAAGAAGCTAAATGTCCCAGAAAAGTCATGAATAAAAACAGCTTCTATTAAATGATCCATACTAGAAACCTCTCCCAAGGTAGCTCACATATTGTTGTTACATCTATAAGTAACAGTTCCATGATGAAGTTACCAACATAATATGACTCCTTGACCCAGAAAACCCACACTTAGCACTTGGAATCATGTTGATATCATTAGAAGTTTGCCAGTTATCGAGCAAAAACGATGTTAGCTAATGCCGGTTATCTGGCTCACCACCAAAATCTAATCATTTTTAAGTTGGGCCATTACAAACATCTCCTGAAAATTTCAGCAAAAGCCGTCCAGTAGTTTTTGCGTAATCTTGCTAATAAAGAAACAAGCAAACACACGCCGGATAAAACATAGCCTCCTTGGCAGAAGTAATAATCCTTCAGAGCTGCACCTGGAGAAAATCATCAAAATGTCCCAGTGATGCTCTGGTGGTTCTTCCGTGGCATTCAGTTTATCTTTTCTGCTAAAAATACCCATTAAATCACAGCTAGTACGCCAGAAAAACACCACAGTAGCAAGCTAGCAGTTGTGGGTACTGCCGCTGTGCCGGCTGACTTTGTTCATAATGCCACCCATGCAAAGTGTTAGATAAATATGAGCTGAACTTGTTGGATACACAGAACTCTCCATTGACTTTCTCCCTGTTGTTCCTCTCTGTGGTTTGGTCTCTGAACACTATAATAATCTTGTAGAGGAGCTCTAAAGCCAATGTGTCACCGTTCACTCCTGATGCTGATTGGCTGTCACACCAGAGCCAAATTTTTGTAGATGGCACAATTCCTGTCGTTCACACAGCAATTTTGCCATGAATTTAAACATCATCCCATTCACTTCCAATGTACTTTCATTATATTGAACTTAGCTAAAAAATGATGAAGCATACACATTTTCTTCAATATAATTTGAATGATCAAATCTGACTTCCACAATTTTTTAAGCTTAAACACGACTGACAAAAGGGAAAAAAAAACTATTATTAAGCTGCTATTGACCTACAACATGGTGGTTTGACTCAGAAGCAGTTGAACTATTTTCAGTGTATAATCTCACATTGGAAACTCTTGTCTGAGAATTTCCTCTTAATCAAGTGACCTGAACAAATTAGTCCTCATAGTTGTGGGAATGCTGTATAAATCATGGATTATTAAAAACAATTGATGAACGATTTTTGTAGTCCTTGCTAGTAGTTCATTTGCAACTATTCTTCTAAACACACCATGCTTTAAAATTCAAACATCAGGTTCAAATCATCATTTTAGATCAAACAACAAAATCTTGGCTACATTTATTAATAAAAAATTTTAAAAAAAACCTTATTCAAGGTATTTATCCATTAAACTACTTTACAACTCCATATTCCATTTCAGCTTTTGGAACCAGGAAGTGCTAAATGCTAACTCACTTGTGCATTGGCAGAGTCAGCGGGATAACACAGCACTATGTGTATGTCTACATCTGACTGTGTGTGTATATGTGAAGCTCCCTAAATGCCATTCTCTCTCCTGCTTCCACAACCCTGTAACACAGTGTTAATTAGATATAATATTATTCAGTTGGGATTTACATGCGTGCTATGATTGTCTTGAAACTGATTGTCTGACTGATTGATATTACTAAGAAGCTTTGCAGATAAAGGATAATATATATGGCCTTTGTTGGTCAGTTTTTGTCAAGAGACTGCAAATTATATCAAGTTTATGAGCTGTGGACAATGAGATGGGCTGCCTAAACTTCTGGCCTGCTTAGAGCAATAACAGCCGAACAGAAAATCCCAAAACTAATGTATTGTGGGATCATAGAGATAAAAGATACATTACATAATAAAAACAGATAACCTACAATCTTGAATCTGCAGATCACTTTGTTTTCGTGATCATCTCTTCTCACAATCCTCACACAAACATATCAAATCCTTTTAACCACACACCGCCTACAAACAACAATATGAACACAATGTCACAGCATGACAAGCACACATGCTCATTTTCTGTTTGCTCACCTCACCCACTGACTTTGTGTTCAGCACATCACAGGATGAATAATACATTGAGACTGGTGTGAACAGTTCATATCAAACCCTTTTCTCTGGCATCCGCTGATTTGCTTTTAATGGTGCCATTTCTCTTTCTGTCACATTTAACCTTTTAGTGCTAATTGATGTCTTCCAATATTCTTATACGTACAGCTATAAACAGGTGCTATAAGAATTTCTGTCTTTTGAATTATTTACCAGACTTTCTCTCATCAATGTGGCATGAAAGAAGCATAGCAGTCTGTTCAGTTGAATGTCTGCGACCAGAGCGTTTATGTGTTTCACTTGCATGAACAAATGCTTTGATTCCGAACTAGTCTGTGTTGTGGGTGGATCGGCTTGTGCTATTTTGGACAAAAGAATGGGTCTCAGTGTCCAAGTAACAGATTTCAAGGGTGCGAAAATGCATTTAAATTGCAAACAAGCTCATAATACACTGAGTTCTCTCTGCCTGGAGTGCTGCTGAGGTAAAATTACTGCCAACATATTGGATACAAAGATGTTCAGAACTACAAAAATGTTTTTTGTGTAATTACACAGTAGGAATAACGTATCATGGTGGGGATAATGCTGCAAGAAATAACCTTTCCGTGAAACCAGTATATTGAATCTTTTATCCATGTCTTGTTGCAGAAACTTCCCAAATAGGGATCCACACGTGGTGCTGTATAATTATGTAAGAGGCCCCCAAATGGCAAAACAATTGGAGTGCATATCATTGTCGATATGCACAACTCTGAAATAACAACTATAGTTACAAATAGTATGATGCTTTTATCCAAAGTGGCTTCAAAGTGCTTCTCATTATGGTTCAAACTTTTAATATTAATATGACGTTTCTCTTTACTTGTTCATTTGTTTCAGTTCAGAAGACAGGGGGGACGCAGCTCAAACTGCTCATTTCATACCCAAACTATGGACAAGCTCTGCTGAAACCCATGAAGTAAGACCCCTTTTTTTCCCTGCAACTATAAATTATAACCATGGATTGTTTTTGTGACAAAGTTAAGGAGTAATTACAGCTGAATCACATCTGGAGGCATCTTGGAGAGCAACACAGTACATTTGAAATAAACACACATACTTGCACCCTAAGCTGGATGGTGTTTAACGTGTGTCAGTGCTCACTGAGTGAGATGAAAGCATCCCAGACCACCCCCTAATGTAGTCTAAACTGTCTAATATCAAACTGTTTTTATCTGTACATAGCACTTCAAGAACAAACTTGGTATCAGAATGACAAAAATGGAGATGAATGTGTTGTTTCAATAGGGTCTTATTTACTTGAGGAAAGACAGATGAAAGAGGAATAGATGGGAGCATAGCACAGCTAAATTCAGGTCTTTTGTTAAACGTTAGAATGAAGGACACATACAAGTGGTGACTAAGAATATTTGAAAAAGCATATTATTGGCATAGTTTGTCTGGTAATACTGCAACTACACAACTGCTGGGTATTAATCTTGTAATGAAATGATCTCATTGCAGATTTTTTTTGGTACAACAATTGTTTTAAAAAAAGTGCTTAGCGGCCTTCAAGAGGGTACTTTGTTTAGTTAAAGCTTTATGATCAGTTTAAAGGGTTTTCTTAGTGAAAAGGGTCAAAAAAAAGGTGATAAATTAGAATGTGTCTCTACAGCATGCCCTGAACTGCAGTAAATTCTTACTGTTACAAAATTATCCTGCATATTGTATCAACTACTCTATTACTCTTATCCCCTAATGTAGAATAGCATTGAATGTGGAATATGTTCATGTGTCTGTGTATTTTATGTTGTGTAGACAAGCCAGAGATGCAGAAACAAACGTGAACCTCTTCTACTTCTCAGACTTTGAAAGACACAATGCAGAGATTGCTGCCTTTCACCTTGACAGGTAAGGAGTCAGACTGGATTACAAGGCAGACATTTTTCTCTGAACGTCTTCCTTTCAGGCCTCCATTGAAAAGAGATCTCTGATCTCAGTGGTACTAAAATGACTAAATAAAGCTTAAATAAATAAAAAAAAATGCTCAGGCTGAGAAGCTTGACACTGTGATAAATGTTGACTGTTCTGCTCCAGGTTTTCAGTGATATATTGAACTGACAACTTATCTTATTGCCCATCGATAGATCAATTACTTTTAAGCTTAAACAAATTATTAGCTACAGGCAGGAAGCAGATAGCATTCACTTTCAAGTCTTTAATTAAAAAGGCATTAAGTCTGAGCAAAGGTGATGCTAGACCATGAAAGATTTGTCTGCAACTCACATCCAGGCTGATACATTGTTAGACTGAATGGTAAAACTAGAAGTGCTCAGAGAACACAAATATATGATCAGGCATTTTAGCCATTCTCAGCTGAGTTATTATCGAAAATGTGGAAAACTGTCCAATCACACAATTTTTACAAATCCTTTTATAAAATTTCTGAATCCACATCAGTCTTCAGATCACCACAAAAATCAAAAAACCCACATGCTCTAAAACCCTTTTAGAACTTTTTGAGTTATCTTCCTTCGTTTTGACAGACAAACAAACAGCAGCAAAAACCTTTGCTCCTTGGCTGAGGTAATTCATGTTGTAAAATAATTGTGGAAGCCATGATCTTATCTGTCTTGGATTATGGCGATTTAATATATAGACATGCTGCAATTTCAACTCTCAAGCCCCTGGACTCGGTATACCACTCTGCTCTCCAATTCATAACTGGTGACAGGTACAACACCCATCATTGCATCCTCTATGAGAAGGTTGGTTGGCCATCTCTTGATTAGAGAAGGAACAAACATTGGTTTTTGTATATTTTCAAAGCCCTTACTAACAAGCTACCACCCTACCTCACAAACCTGTTGGAGTATTAAGATTGCTTTTACATGACTCGCTCTTCTGGTTCACTCACTCTGAAAGTTCCTCGTGTCTACACTGAACTGCCCCTCACTCATGGAAGACCCTTCAACAAACTCTAAAGATTATAGCCTTTCCCTCTCTTACAGAGTTTAAGACCTCAATTACTGACCACTGTTCCTCTGTTTGTAACTGTTTTAATTAATTCCCTTGCTGTTGTAATTGATTGATTGTGTTTATTGTTCATATAATATCTGTGATCTCGACAACATTGAAGATGAGGGAAACCCCAATGTCTTTTCGAGAATAAGTGAAGGTTTGAATGAATTAGCTGTTTAGTAGCCTGGGTTATGAATGTGTTGTTTTAGCATGAGAAAGGTCAAAATGTGGGCTAGTTTGTCATTTTAACTTGTCTTTTCAGTGACTCATTTACTTGTAAGTAGTGGAATTTTAACACACCTACACTAAAATGCAGAGGTGTAATTGTAGGGTAAACTAGCAGGTGCGCTCACCACCATGAGCATATAATCTGTCATTATTAAAAATCATGAATATAATTTTGGAACAGTGAGTGTAAAATCCACTATCAATGTAAGTTTTAAATGGCTGACTCAACAGAGCAGTATTGCATGCACAGTTAGCTAAATAGACGTCATAATTACTTTTAGTTAGGCTATAGATGAAAGACTTAGCAAAGATGTAGAAAAAAAGTTTACAGCATTAAAGATAAATAAGGTGGAAGTGTTAAGCATGAAGTCACTGATAAAATGTAGCAACAGTTAACTCGTCTTGAAGTAATGGCATCCTTAGTTTTAAGTCATTAAAATGGAGCAAACAGATAGCTAAATGTCATACATAAAATGTAGCAGCAGATAACTAGAAATCATGGACTATCTTGAAAAACTCACAGGCAATTTTTGGTGAAATGGTTAATTAAATGTCAAGTTTTGCAAAAGTTAGGGTTAAATTTACAAATTCCTGAGCTAAAATTCATCAGACAGCTGTATTTAGTGGTTAATAGTTAGATTAAATATGACAGCAGCTAGCTTAAAGTCACAGATTAATAGTTAGCTAAAAGGATCCAAGTAAACTGTACATTTTAAAGATAACAGAAGGCTGAGTTTGAGGCTTCTTTTTTATTCACTTCCATGCATCTTTAAATTAACTTTTTCCCCCCGTTCTCTGCTCTCTGTTTGCTTCTATCCAAGAGTTCTTGGCTTTAACAGGGTCCCTCCGATTGTTGGTCGACTCATTAACGTCACCTCTGAGATCAGAGAGATCACTACTGACCACAGGCTGTCCAGGACATTTTTTACATCACCAGGTACATTTAAAGTTAATCAAACCGAGAGGATGTTTTCTCTCCGGGAATGTGATGTGTTCCTCTGATTGCTTCAGAGCATTTGACACAATGGGTCATCTCATCCTGCTGCGGGGACTTAAAAATTTAATTTACATTTCAATCCTGATAATAACATTATTGGTTCACATTTATTACTGATCTGCTTGAAATACTTTAAATAGTCATGCAGTTCCACAAGGTTCTGTTCTTGGCCCGATTCTATTTACTGGGAGTATTTGACACAATGGATCACCTCATCCTGTCTTGAAAGTTTAGTTATTTTTTTTTCAATCACATCAGCCTGTGTTGGTATAGGTCCTCTTGAAATTCTTTAGTTCCACAAGTTCTGTTCTTGGCCTGATTCTATTCACTTTAATATGTGTCGTTTTAGTAAAATCATTAGCAATGTTCAGTTTTCATTTATATGCAGATGAGTTCAGTTATCCAAAGTTCAGTGATTCCAGATGTAAGTGAGTTTCTTTAGGTTTCAACCTCTACCTAAAAGTGATGTTAATACTAGCAGCCTCTGCCAAGTGCCTGATTTTTGAAGGGTTGTTGATTGATATTATTCAATGATAGCACAAATAGTGCACTCTACGGTGGTTTTCACACCTACAGCTTGGTTACTTTTCCAATTTATTTGAAAGAATGCTACAAAGAGCATTTTCCCTTTGGATCATTTCATGTTTACATGACAGTATTTTGAAGCAGACTGAGTTGCACATAAGGCCAGAGCTGGCCTTATATTTTGTCACAGCCAGCGTTGGTATGACTACAAGTCAGTCTATGCATTATGGGAAGACAGCTAGCAGGCTAAGCTACCCACAAAACAACTAACTCATTAATAGTGGAGGCTAAATGTTCTATGTACAATTATACAGATGAGCATATTTATGCTTGAGAGACATGTCTTACAATATAAGTGTAAACGAAGTCAGTGCACTGAGAAAAGGGGCTTTTAATGCTTGGTGGTGTCTACAGCAGACTTTAGAGATCAAAAGATAGCATGGTGACTTATTACAACATTACACTTGTAGAAGTGTCCGCAGAGAAACTGAAAAAGGAGCTATGAAAAAAATCTGTTTGCATTTAAAGTGCTCTATTAATGAAGTTGAGTTGAGGATCAATTATCCTACTTGAATGAACTGGACTACAGTCTGTGAAGCTATAGGTTTCTTTTAATCAGTTGATTTTCTTGTGTCCTGTATGATCTGCTGTATAGAGAGTCATGCAAACCTGTTGCTGTTTTCCTGGTGCCTGTGCACAGAAAGGGACTCTGGCATCCAAAACATTGTTATTAAGTAGTAAATTGATATCAGTCTGGTTGCCTTGTAGCTGTAAGTCAATTATTATTACTACTACTACTGCTCAGTAGCACTACTGCTACTACAACTGTGTTGTGTGTCAACATGTCACCCTGTTCATGCCGGTTGCTGGGTCGATTGTATCCTCACTGCAAACAAACTGCTCCAGGGGGCCAAAACCACCATTTTCAGGCGTATTTGGAACAATGGTTTATACCAAAAATTGATGTGTATATATATATAAATATATATATGTTACAACAAATCTTACAACAGGTCTCTTTCTTTGCCACCAGCTGGAAATATTTGCTTCTACGGTCAGTGTGAGTACTACTGTTCAACCGAGCATCCAATTTGCGGTCAGCCGCATGCACTGCAGGTATCTCTGGCTGCTTTGCTACCTGACCTCACTTTAGCCCCTCGCAGGTCTTGGAGGTCACCATGGAGACGTTCTTACAGCCGCACCAAGCTAGCAAAGTAGGGAAACTATTGCTGTCTTTTTTGTATGCTTGTTTATAGGAATTAATATTGTCTTTGAAAGTCAGGTTATTAGTAATTTTGACAGTGTATGTATTATGAAACAATTAACCTTTGTTTGGCTAGCAGCAGTTTGTAGATTACTTTAAATAATACAGAAAACAAACCTGTCAGCCGTAAAGAAACATACATTTTCTTTTGTTTTGACCTCGACATTTTATACTGTGTTGTTGGTGGAGACTGTTCAAGTGTGTGTCATTAATTGTAATTACAGTCCTCAATGCCATCTAGTGGTGTAAGTTCAAAACTGAGAGGCAGATACATATTCTAAGCAGATGCCTCAATTTTCAAAAAGTCACTTCAGTTGACATAGATACCAATATATGGAACATTTTTTTGTGCAATTAAGCAATTACACATCCAGTGGATATTTGTTCCAATGACAATTTGTTAAACATGACCCTGTGTTTTTTTTCTGTTTGCATTTATTTGCTGTTAAGGTTAATATGATGACCTCAGACTTAAAGAAAAAAAGGTGCCAAGTGTTATGTCAGTATTAGAATATTACTAGCATTGTTGATGTATATGACTCTTTCTTCTACTGTTTCCAGGTGGGAGAAGGACCCAGCCTACTGTGACGAGGTGAAACAGACTCCACCTTACAGCCAAGGCACCAGACTGGTGGATCTCATTGACATGACCATACTGGATTTCCTCATGAGTAAGTATCTTCATTCAAATATCAGCCTTGGAGTCAACCATTATTGGGACCTGCAGGCCTGATATGGGCTGGACCAGATCGTTCAGATGTTGTCTCTTACTCAAGACGGGGTTTACTCTCAGGGCCCGTTTACACGACAATGAAAACATCCGAAAACAGAGAGTTTTCGCTGCATTTGCACCTTCTGTTTACACAAAAATGGTGCCCGAAGTGCCTGAATCCACGAACTTTTGTAACCAGGGTCCAGAGAGAAAAGTTTTGAAAATGTCTTCATTTTCCTCTCTGTGTAAACGGGAATCTTTGTTGTCAGGGAAAACGGGGACACGTAGTGCACGCGCAGTTCTCCTTCAGATAAAGGTAGCATGCGCACCTAGGAACAACAACAACAACAACAACAGCTATGGCCAAAATACCGAGCAACATGTGTGCTGCTAACTGTGCTAGGTTTGTTATAGCTCCTCCAACAAAATGTAGATTTGCTGTTTCAATACTCTAACCAGCGGAGATGTATTTGTTACATTCTCCATGGACGCTACAAACTTACACCGCCAACTACTGGCCTGGCATGAACGCTACCACATTTTCAGTCATTTTCACGGAGCTTTTAAGAATATATGTTACAGAAGTTTTTATGTCTAATTAAATTTAATTTTTTTCTCATTCAAAGGCAACATGGACAGACATCACTATGAGACATTTGAAAAATTTGGCAATGAGACATTTCTGCTACACCTGGATCATGGACGAGCGTGAGCACTATGATTAACATTTCAGTTTGTTTTTATAGCAACAATTATTCAAACCACCATGCAACAACAAATGGCAATATCCAATTTATTTCTAATGTGTTTTTGCCATTGTGGGTTTTGTGGCTAAAAATTTGGTTGATATTGTCTGTCTAGGTTTGGGCGCCACTCTCAGGATGAGCCATCTATTCTGGCTCCCTTAAAACAATGCTGCAGGTAAATCAAAGGCAAAATCTCAGCCTGTTCTGTAGCTTTCAAATATAATTGTCAACACATATTATTGCTCTCTGTACCTGTTTTGTAGGATTCGATACTCCACCCTCCTCCGCTTGCGCCTCTTGTCCCTTCAAGGCTTTCGTCTAAGTGACGTCATGCGTGAGTCTCTGCTCCAGGATCCTCTCACTGTTGTAGCACCTATCCTCTCCGAAGACCATCTTTCTGCTCTGGACCGTCGTCTTGCTACCGTCCTCCAGGCGATACAGACCTGCCAGGAGCAGCACACAGATGTTATTTATGATGACATGGAAGGAAATGCACATAAAGATGATTCACATCCCTACTGAGGAATAAATTATGTATGTCCCGATAATGTGTGCTGAAATCATTCTGTCACAAAAGCAAAGTATTTAAGACTTTCCATCAACACACCTGTTTTTTGTTTAGTACACATAGTTACCTCCGCCAAGGAGGTAATGTTTTTGCTGGCCTATGTTTGTTTGTCTGTTTGTTTGTTAGCAAGATTATGCATAAAACTACTGGACAGATGTTGCTGAAATTTTCAGGAGATGTTGGGAATGGTCCATCTTAAAATTGATTAGATTTCTGTGGTGATCCAGATTATCGCCATTAGCGAACGATTGTTTTTGCTCAATAACTGTCTAACAAATAATGTTATCAACATGATTCCAAGGGCTAGATGTGGGTTTTCAGGGTCAAGGAATCAATTCATGATGATAACTTTATCATGGAACTATTGCTTATAGATGTTACAGCAATATGTGAGCTTCCTTGGGGTAGGGTTTGCGCTCTCCAAGTGCTTTCTAGTTACCTCTCACTTTAGTTTACACTTCAAACTCTCTCGGTCCTTAGAACAGGTGTTTCAGAAGCCAAGGAAAGGGCTCCCATAAAGTATTAATCCTGTGTGATCGAGCTGGCATACAGTCTGGGATCTTAACACGATTTTGGATCAGTCTGTGTTGCTCAGTCCTGTGGTGAAATGCTGTAGAGATGGGAGTAATGTTAACCTGCTGCTGTTTTCATGGTATGCTGCATCTGTGCACAGAAGGGGAAGCTGTGGGATCTGAAACATTATCATTAAGCAGTTCTTTGCTAACAGCCTGGTTGCCTGGTAGCTGTAATGAAATTTTTATTACTACTGCTGCTGCTTCTACTACTTAAGCAGTGTGATGAGTTAATTTGTCAGCCCGTTTGTGACGGTCCCTGTGTGATTGTGTCCTGACTGCAAACAAACCACTACAGAGGTAAATTGGAAAGGAGCAGAGACCACCTATTTCAGGCAAGTTTGGCACGGTTGTTTGTACCAAAACAGGGATCGATTGCTGTGTTCATACATATGCAAACTAACTGCACCAAGCACTGAACACCCACTTGTATTCAAACAACTCTCCCAAACTATCTAGGTGTGACAACAACTGAGAGTCTTCTGGTTACCCTTCAGAAGGGTCAGGACCAGGCGGCATCCAGCTGCAGGCCCGGAGACCGCCACTTTGCTGCACAGCCCCCTTACATCACTGGCACCGCGCTTCATGCTGGAAGTGATGTTGAGGGTCCAGAATTGGCATGTGGATGTTAAAACCAAAACATGTATGTAAAGAAACTGTTATGTTGTTTAGTTTTCTGAGCTAAATTTGATAGACCAGTGCAGGAGTAGCATTATCCACAGTTCATGCTTCTGCACTCGATTTTATTATCCTTTGCTGCCGGGGGCTGTGCAACGAGGGGCCAGTCTCCAGGGCTAAAAATGGAGGCCCATGAGAAAGTGCCAAAACCTGGAGTACCATGAGTGTCCACTTGAAGCTAGTTGCAGAAACCTGACACTCAAAATGACCGTGTGCACTTTTTTTTCCAGCTTTAATACACATCTTTACACCCTGGTTCAAAAAACAGTTTCAGTCTAAAACTATAATACATCTATGTGCTCTCACCATGAGGGGGCTGACTTTGCTTATCTCGCGAGGATTTATCAGGGATTTCCAGTTGTCACTATTGGTCAGAGGGCATTAAGTCCCGCCTCAACATGGCCTCTCTGTCTGTAAGTAGTTGAGGTAAAGCTTGTTTGAGATGACATATGCAGTATAGCAGCGTCCATTACAAGGAATCCACACTTTTCCAGAGTATGGAGTTAGAATCAAGACAAAACCTCACAAAAACATGTTGTACTCATGCCCGACGAGTCACAAACAAACTCAGCGTGGTTTGCAAATACAAAACATCATTCACAACCTGATGCATTTTTAATGCAAGATAGTGCCAAAAGTCACGTGACAGTTTTGGTAGCTGTAGAATATTTTTTTGTACTTGAAGAACATTTTTATTGTTTCTGAAGCATGATGTATATGTTTGATCGGTTTGTTTCTTATTTGCAAAACAAATTGCATTAGTTTGTGAACGATGTTTTGTATTTATAAAGCATAATGAGTTTGTATGAGACATGTTTTGCGCTTTTGTGAGGTTTTGTCATGATTCTAACTCCATACCAGCCGCTCCAATGTTAATGAAATGGCTTCCCCACTTCCCCAATTTGAAAAACTGCTCTGACAAATAGTTTCAACTCACATATCAGCCGCTAACTGTTGTATAACGCTAACGTGACTGAACTTTCTGATAACACTGCTTTTACATAGAGGTGGAACTTTGCCCCACTAAACATGAAAGACTTAAAAAATGAGGTCTTCACATCAAAGTACTACAAAAGTTATTTCTGCGTATCAAAGTGCTTAAAACTCTATACATCAAACAAGCTTTTAAAATATTATAGTCCTCACTTCAAAGAGCTGAAAATGGAGGAGAGGCAAAGACGATTGGGTTTGACAGGTTGTTATTTCGTGGTGTTTGGCGCCCTCCACTGCCACGACCCTGAACTGCAGCAACCCCACATTAAAAACTAGTTTCACTTTCCAAACGTCACAGGGAGGAACAGGAAGGAGGAACTAAGAAGACTTTTGTGGTCGCATCCCACCGCGAGAATCTGCTAAAATCTGGAGGGATTTTGAGGTCTGATGCTGCGCGGAGACCTTCACAATTGCACTGAAAAACGGGTTTCAACAGCAGGAGTATCTATAGGGACTAAAAATGCACACGTCGGCAGTGGAGGCGTTTTACTAAGTGCTTTACTAAGCGCTTAAGCTCTAATTTAACATCAAGGAGGCATTTGAGAAGTTTTTAACTCTGGGTCTGTCATTTTCGGACAATAAAAAGTTGCAGGACTGCTGGACAGCATAATGGACCCGCTGGACTTCCTGGAGCCCGAGGAGCTGCTGAAGTTTTTCAGCTGTAATAAAACAGAAATGTCGTGTTTTGAGAGTCCACAAACCTTCATAAACCAGCTCAGGGACCATCGTTTAATCCCAGAAGACAAACGCACGGTAAGGAAGCGCTGAAGTAGAAACAATGGTCCAGTTCTCTCCTCCTTTCAAAGTAAATTCGCGCGATACTGAAGAGCGAGAAGTGCGGAAGTGGTTAGTAACATAGTGGGGATATCTGCGAATTTTCAGCAGGTATTTATACAATACTTACAATTGTAACGGAACTATACTGACATAAGTTTTCAAACAAAACCAGAAAATGAACCCACCAGGATCCCTTTTCGTTGAGAGTCTCACGAATCTGTGGCCATGGTGGATATAGTTGCCAGGTCCGCTTATTATAAGCGACTTTGGACTTCTCTTTTAGAAAAGTTGCTTGTAAATATTGACATTTTTGGGGGGGTTTGTTGCAGAAGTGGAGTAGCTCATTTAGGGTTTTTGTGACCCCAAACCCAGGAGGGATCTGATGCACACTCTACTGCCAATATAAAATCAATTCAGAAGTTACACAAACTACTTTGTCCCACTCTAAACACAAATGTAAATTTTATTGTAAAATAGAGGGGAAATGATGATTCCACCAAAAAGAAATCCTTATAGCCAGAATTCTATTCATTTCTAATGTAGCTTTTAGTATATTCATCATAATACAGCTGTAGAGTATCAACATAAAACTTAGATAAAGCCTGACTGTGTCTGTTAGGTGACAGAAATCATGGTTAGACAGACTGTTTATTGATAACAGGGGTAAATAACAGTAGTCCCTGCCTTCACTTCTGTATAAAGAAAAGGATGTTCCACCTCCAAACAAAAGGATGTTGAATAATAAAACTTAAGAGCCAAATAATAATGTGGATGAAAATTAAAACACGCTTCATATAGACTTCTCTAAAAAAAAAAAATGATAAAACTAATTAGAAAAAAACAGCTTGGGGTCGCTTGTTTTGGGCTTGTTTTTATCGACCTGATTGCTTGTTTGAGTAGAGAAATCTGGCAACACAAAAGATAGCTTATCCTTCTCGAGGGAGGCACCCCCCTCGGGGGAGCGCGCACTTTCCACTCAGCTGTTGGGAAAGTGAAGCGACTGGGCTTCATGTCACAGACAAACTCAGGGGAGAATACTATTTTACGATTTAATTATTTGTGAGGGAGATACAAGGGAAAAACATTGGTTGCTTACAGTCTTTAAAGCTCCTCTAAAGAGTGTAAATAACATGTAGCCAACTTCTCAACACAGAATCGGATCATAGCAAACACAATAAAGCACCTTTCTGTATGTTCTGTGAGTATATACCCCAGCCATAATTACAAAATCAATCAATTTTGAGCAAGTTGAATGTATTTGACCATAAGTTTTAACTGAAACTAATGACTTTATCAGTACTTTAGGTAAATAAATATCCACATATAGCTAGCATTAACAAAAAAATATGATAATGTGCAGACTAATAATATAATAATATTCTGTTATGCCTTGAGATTTTGGCTTCATAACAGGTGTGCCTTTGGTTAAACAAGTCTGAAGAAAATGGTATAAATCATCTAAGCTACATGAAATATTTATGTCCCAGACATACCACAAATAATTAATAATTTATTAATTATTACCATAACCAGACCTATTCATCACTGAAAGGCAATCACTGTTTTCACTATTTACCATGCAGAATTTGATCCAGTTTGACTTGATAATTTTCCACAATCTTTGTTGGTTTTTGATTTATAAAATGTAATGGCAGATTTTCCTGGTCATACCAAGATAACACAGCATAAAGATCTGGCCTGTACTTGTTTTAAGTCCTACAAGAATAGAGTGATGCAGAAATGAGTCTAAAAACACAGAAGTGAGTTAGCATTTTGCACTTCCTGGTTCCCAACCCCTCAGAGTAAATGGGATCTAGAATACCATTTGTGGTTAAGTACCTGAAATAAGGTTCATGGTGAACGCACGCACATGAGATTTTCAATTTTTAATGAGAAATACTTAAATGCATCTAGTATTGCTTGCTTTTGAATCTTAAACCATTTTGTGTGTGTGTAAATGACGGTTGCTACCTAACTGCTAACAAGGACCACTTGGCTGGGGCCCTGGTGGCAAGCATTTCTGATTGTTTTTTAATCAGTAATCAATTATTCATACACTATTGCCACAGCCTTGAGGAACAACTTGATCAGGTCTCTTGATTATGAGGAAACTCAAATAAGAGTTTCCAATAAGATGTTTTACATTGGAAATGTTGTAGTTGCTTCTAAGTTGAACTGCCATGTTGTAGTTTATAGTAGCTAAATAATAGCTTTTCAGTCTCGCTGATTGTGTTTAAGCTTAAAACATTGTAAAGTAGGTTTGTTTGTTAAGATTATCACAAAGACCAGAACATCTACGTTTCATAATCTTTTGTTTGTCACAGAGCTTATTATCAAAAATGATCCAAACACAGTACAAATCCAACAGGCTTTTAGTGGGCTTGCAATCAAGGGAACCAGAGTGATTCTAACTTCCTCGTTCGCCTACAAAAAATGTCATCCCCGCAACACTCTAAACCTAAATTTGACAGAAGATTCAACCCCACTTGGGATGTTTACACTACCTTGTAAGTAACCTAAGTTGGAAAAAAATTCAGGTGATTCTGTAGTGCAGTGTAAATGCACCATAGTCAGTCAAGACATCCTCCTGCTGGTCAGAGAAAGCTGTGGTGCCTCTGCTGTAACCTACATGATCTCTGGACCCCTTGTCTTTCAGCTCTGCAGTATTTTGCAGTATCTGCTCAGTGTCATATATTCCATGCCATTACGTCATCACTTAGAAACGATAAAAAAATATTGGATTTCATGCACTGTTTAGATGTTCTGTCATCTCGTTGTCTTTGCAGAAGCTGATCCGCATGAAGAGTAAAGAAAACATAAAGAGAAGTATTTATGAACTTCTAGATTGGTTTGAGAAAAATCAATCTCAGCACATAAAAGTTTTCTGGAGGTGCATCTTCAAGGAGACCATCATGAACCAGTACCCCACTCTGAAACAGATGCGCCTCAGCCTCATGGATGGTAAACCTCTCCTGTGCTAATTGGGAGCTAACAATTTGTCATACTTGTCACTTTGGTTCAGTATTATTACTGTTTTCAAACTTAATCCCTGACAATGTACCATCTGCACAGATTATAAGATTCACTGTTTTAAGAAGTCTCTCAAAGAAAAATGGTTTAAACTACCTTCTTGCATGATGATTTGCATTTTGTTCAGCAAAGTCCACAGCATGCAGCTGTGTGACTTGTTCAGTACCATGTCTTTTAGCTGTATAGACCTTGAACACACGCAAGAATGTATGTTAAGTTGTATGTTGCGCTGCCCTCCTCTGCCTTTAATTGTGGAGTCTCCTAGGGGCCGTCCAGACGGAGACAAGTTAAGCCGTAACTTGTCTCCGTGTGGAGAAGTGTTATATGTTGCGCTGCCCACCTCTGGTTGTCATTTGTTGCATTTAACTGAGGAGTCTCTTTGGGGCCGTCCACACTGAGACAAGTGAAAGTGTATCTGCAAAAGTTTTATCATACAGTTGTTATGTCCACATGGATACGGCGTTTTGGAAGCCTGAAAACACATTTTTGGAAATGGGTCCTGGGGTAAATAAATCTCAAAACGTTGACCTTGCGTCTCTGTGTGTGCAATGAATATGCACATTTTTAGAAAGAACTCTACCTCTCCCCTCAGAAGCATGCGCTAACCCTAACAATAATAGAAATGATGGTGGGACACAGTGTTGGGTTTATGCTACAGAAGCTACTTAGCTTGTTATGCTTCTACAGCAAAATCTTCTGCTCCTTAACTACTACCTTGAGCAACAAGTGGACATGGAAAACAGCATACGCCAATGTTTGTTTACATCCAACATGATGTATGTGCATGCTCCATGTCTTCTTCTCTGGTTTAGTGTATGTCTGCAGCAGCGTAACAGCGCCATTTACATGCCTGGCATGTATCCTGCAGCATTTTCAGTGTTTTCATGTGGACAAACACATTTCTTGCCATGTTTACGGTAAAGGTTTTGAAAACTAAAACGTTTTCGTCTCCATGTTGATACGGCCTTAATTTAACCAGCACTCCACTATGATTATTTCCCTGATAAAATGAACTAATTTGTGCCAACCCCAAAAATAATAGACGTGATGGTGGAATAAAGTGTTGCGTTTATGCTGCAGAAGCTACTTAGCTTATTATGCCTTTACAGCCAAATCTTTTGCTCCTTCTTGCCATGTTTACGGAAAAGATTTTGCAAACCAAAACTTTTTCATCCCCATGTGGACAGAGCCTTAATTTAACCAGTACTCCACAATGATTATTTCCCTAATAAAATCAACAGATTTTCTTTAAATGCAGAATTATGACCTAATAACAGAGAAAGGCTCGAAATAAAGTGGTTATTAGCAGTGCAGTGGCCCTGCTAAGATTTGATCGACACAAAGTTCTAAACTGAAACTAAATGGATGAGGACAACATTGAAGAAAAGGACTTAAAACACTTTCAGAGAATTGGAGATTTTCTTTCTGCATTGATTTACATTCATGCTTGATTTTTTTTGTATTCATTAACATTGTTGACTACAGGATCCTACCGCTGTGACATACAACTGCCTGAGAAAATGGAGGAGGAGTCAAGTGAAGGTAAAGAGGAGCCTTCAGAAGGTGATGAGGAAGAGGAGACACAACCAAGCTCTGCAAAAAGGAGAAAAAAACAAAGTAAGAGTGTGTGTAACGATGAGGAGGAGCAGGCTGTGTCATCCACTCAGACAACACCAGGTCAGAGGAAGCGGTCCAAGAAAATCTCCTTCAGTAAGTCACATTTTCCTTGTGCCAAGCGAAAATAACAGTTTAAGGCTTAAAGCTTAGGGTTTTTATTTTGCAGCGTCTCCGCTAAAGAAAGGAGAGAAAGGCGACATTTGGACCTGGCCCATTTATAAGACCCAGCTGCCTGTGACCTGTGGCCTGAAGCAGGGGTTGCTAAACAGAGGAAGACTGGCTAAAGGTCAGAGGTTAAAAAAATATTCAGGAATTGTGGAATAAAGGTTCTTAAAGGGTTGGTCAGAGCACAAGAGTGAGTCATGGAGCTTTTGAGTGGGTTGTGATTTGCCTTTGTGCCTTTTTTCTCATGCCACACACACTATTACTTTTGTTTTCCTAAAATAACTAATTCTGGCACATTTTGATCAAAACATGAGGAGTGTTATGGTGGGCTTTTGTTTGATTTAGTATTTTGAGTAATATGAATTTGTATACTTTACTTTAAAATGATTAATATATTAATTTTATTTATTGGAGACTTATGGCACTGTATGTTTACATTCTACATTTAATAATTCAGCACAACAATTATTATTGATTGACAAATGATAGGAGAACATTATACATACATTCATCTTTAATAATTTACTTGTCTGTTAAACTTAACCAATATGTAAAACAGTCACATGGCATGTTGTTTTTTGTAAGAATGTAGGTATGATTTACTTGCAAAACATAAAAATATAAATTTAAAAATTCTGATTATTTCAAGCTCTGTGGTGGTAATTGTCCTATTTTATAAAGTTTAGTTCAGGTTTTTTGACGTAGGGTTGATAGAGGCCCATGACACTAGTAACTAGAAAGCAGTCGGAGAGCGCAAACCTCTGCCTTATAGATTGCTGTTACATCTAAAAGCAATAGTTCCATGTTAAAATTCCGTCTTAATATGATTCCTTGACCCTGAAAACCCACACCTAGCACTCAGAATCATGTTGATATCACTTTGAGTTTGTCAGTTATTCAGAAAAAATGATTGTTCGCTAATGGTGGTTATCTGGATCACCTCCAAAATCTAATCATTTTGAAGTTGCCAACATCTCCTGAAAATTTTTGCAAAATCCATCCAGTAGTTTTTGTGTAATCTTGCTAACAAACAAACAATATAACCTCTTTGTTGGAGGTGAATATATGATTGCCAGCAAAGGAACCTGCAAGTTTGGTCCGTGAGAGAAGATATCCAGTGACAAATGGTAGCTGGTACATAACAGTACATGATGCCACTGAATGCCTTGTAGTTAACCCACTTACAAGTTCAAACTACTCCAAAAACCTAGTTGGCTCGACAGTACAGTAAGATTCTACACAGCACTGAGACTCAGTGTACAAAAGTTCTTCCTCTATGCACTTTTATTTATAAAGACAGCCTTTCGCACCAACAACTATGGCACATCGTCTTTCCCGGAGTCAAAATCGCTCATTTTAAGTTCAGTTTTAGTGAAGTTAGATTGTTTTTTTTTTTTGTTTCCTCAGACTACCTGACCAGCAGATGGCGGAGGGATACATACCCCTACATCCCAACATACTAAAGTTCTAAACACAGGGGCTTTATCAAGGAAAAGACGCGGTTAAGAATCTTACTGTATGGTACTGTCAAGCCAATGGAGGCTTACGACTATTTTTAACCTATGTCAACCTATAAAGTGGGTTGATTACGAGGCTTTTGGTGGCACCATGAACCGCTATGTACCAGCTGCCATTCACCCCTGGATATCTCCCTTCAAGGACAAGGTTCTCAAGTTCCTTTACTTGCACTCATATTAACTAGTGCCATGGGCCTCTACCAACCGCACTTCAGAAAACCTGAACTAACCCTTAATGTCCCTGTGGGCACCTCAGAGGGTCCCTACAGGCTTCTAGGTACTAGGTGGAGATGTTAACATAAATGCATTTCTTTTCTTTTTAGGGGAAAAGTGCATTTTAGTGGGCAAAAAGTGGTTCACTCCCTCTCAGTTTGAGAAACATGGAGGGAGGGAGAGTTCTAAGAACTGGAAAATAAGCATTCGCTGTCAGGATGTAACACTTGCAAAACTCATACAGGTTTGTTTTAATACAGAATTTTTCATTGAAATGGGAAAGGATTTTTTGTTGAAACCTTTTTTTTTCTACTTGCAGGATGGTCACCTTCAATCGGGGAGCTATCGAGCAAGGCATAAAAAGGTTAGAATACAAAGTCAAGAAATACTGCACACATTAATACAGTCAGACCTCTTTTGTTTCAAGTGTTTCTGATCTAAGCCATAAACCCTGTTTCCTTCCTGCTAGGCCAAGAAATCACTGTTTGTATCTGATGATTCAGACACAGGTTAGTTGAAAATATTATGTACTTGTATATATGTATACCTCTATTAATACATTTATGTATTTTGTTCAGTTAATCAGTTTGATTGAAATTAAAGTAAAATATCTCCCTCTTTTGAGTGTCTGAAGGAGAAGAAGAGGATGAAGATCAGAATGAAGAGGAAACAGAAGAGGAGGAGGAAGACGATGAGCAGCCCTCCACAAGCAGAGGAGCTGTCGCCTTAGGTGCTTTTCTCTACAAAAGTGATGATCAGGGAGGAGGTTTAATGCTAATAATATCAGAGCTAGTATAAAATTTGTGTACTATCGCAGCATCATGCCAAAGACTATTAACCATCTACATGTGTCTTTTGCAGGTGATGAAGATGAAGACCAGCAGACAGAGCAGCAGCCCAGTATCAGCACTGACAATAACAAGAAGGTGTTTAATGTTATATGTGAGGGTAAAGCTGCAACCTTACATGTAAAACGATTTGCATCAGGTGAGTACAAATAGATTATACTGTACTGAGAAGCTAAATACGTGCATCTGGTCGAATTTGCCCAGGTATATTCATGGATGAAGCCCAGTGGTTTATTTAAAAACAAAAAAATGAACTATTATTTTTTTATTTTATTTCATCTGTTTTATCATATGTTTGTATGTTCAATCTTTAATTTTTTTTATATTAGTCTGGGAGGTGAACACTCTTCATGCTCAGCCCCATTCCATTAAATAACAACAGAATTAGCTCTGCGTCAATACACAGAATAATGGGCCTCATGTAAATTTGCTCTATCCACCAGGGGACCGTGGAAAGAGTATTCGGACTGAGGCAAGCTGGATGACCCCAGTGGACTTTGTGAAGTCAGCTTCATGTCAGACTGATCTGTCCTGGAGGAAAGACATCATCTGTGAGGGAAACCCACTCAGTGTCCTTTTAGAGGTAATCGTGGCCTAAGGGGTGCTGTGAGGTGTGATTGTGTGTCTTTGTAGAGTTAACGTTTATCTTGAGAAGGAAACGCGTGTAAAGGGGCCGTTTGATAAGATGTTTCTCAGCTGTGAAACTGACACTGGCAGTAAAAGGACAGCATTTGTTGAACTTGGAAGAAAAAACTCAGATGTGTCACAAACTAAAGAAAACTGTTCATATGTGTTTTTCAGGCCAAACACTTGAGAATACACTCCCTGCTGTGTAAATGCAGCCTGTGCAAACCTGATTTTGAAGAAAAAGTAAGATTTTGGATCCATTTACTGACGCTCTCTACATTTATTACAGCTCTGCATGAACAAAAGACCAATGCAGAATTACTGATGTTAAGTTACCAGATTGACTCCATTTTCCGTCTTGCAGGAGAATCAGAAGAACGATGATGAGTGCTACATCTGTAAAACTGAAGAAGAACCGTTGGTGGTGTGTGATCAGTGCCCGCGCTCTTTCCATCAGAAATGTCACCTGCCTAATGTGGACGACGCCATCTTAGGGTGAGCTTCAGTAGACAATCAGGAGGCCCTGACAGTCCTGTACGCTGGTGCAGGTGATGGCAGAATTCATCAAACCTGACAAATTAGAATTAAACACCAAACACAGGAGGGATGAATGGTTTCTTGTATCGCCCATGGCTTAACACTTTAAACAGCATAACCCTGAAAGTTTTTACAAACCCCAAATTTCAATGAAGTTTGGATGTTGTATCAGATATAAATAAAAACAGAGTATAAAACTAGAAAAGCACTAAGAGAGCGTAGACGTCTTCCAAGCAGCTCAGTTCCAGCAGTGGTTTTTCCAAACTCCATCTGCAAAAGATACAATTCTGAATCACCAGATCCAGAATAGTGCCAGAATCTGGACCAAACTCAGCGCATACATGGAAGTTATTATTCTGTATGAACACAACAAGTTTTGGGAACATCACTTAATATTTTGATTTTATATGAGTTATTGAGTTGAGTTATTGAATGTCATCAATGGGATTTCCCATTATAAAGTTAAATGTTTTTTTTGTGACATCAATCTGGATCGGATCCAGATGAAATTTACCTTGATGATAGACACATTGGCCCCATATTATCCTGTAAAATTGGAAGGGATTTCAATAAAAAATGGCAGAGATCTGATTTACCGCCCAATGTTATCTGATGGGATTTTGGAAATTTTGGGATTTTTTTTCATCCAGACAAATATACGTATCAGCACCAAAATCTAATCATTTCTAAGTTGGACTATTACCAACATCTCCTTAAAATTTTAGCAAGTTCCATCCAGTAGTTTTTGCATAATCTTACTAAATAACAGACAAACACACGCCGACAAAAACATAACCTTTTTGGTGGAGGTAATAAACTGCTGATCCACTGAGATTTCCACGCATAACCATCACTAGAGTTTACGAAAATTGTCTGAAAAAGAGAAAATATCCAGTGAGTGGCAGTTTTCTCAGCAAAAATGTTTTTTTTCCCTTTTGTGTTTGTTTTCTGCATGTTCAAAAATAAAAAAAAAAGTCTGAAATGAAAAAAAGGCTGATGTTAATGGGGTAATACTGTGTACCAGAAACACTCATATTTTTACAGAGAGCATGTTTGAGCTCTGTTCAACATTAATATTCATCATAACGCTCATTTTTGTGTGTATTTCTGTGTGTGAGCAGGGACAACAGACCATGGATGTGTACCTTCTGTATATTCAGAACCACTCGGGAGTGGATGTTCTGTGAAGAGCGGGAAAGAGAGGCAGCCATGGCCCAACAGATTTCACAACACATGCTGGTAGGTATGACATGTCACACGCCAGGGCACGGCCCCAGACTCACAACTTTGGATGGGCCAGTCAGTATCAAAATTCAAAGCTTGTTTCCCATCCTTTGAGCTATGATTACAGCATTTTAAAAGAGTTTGCTCAAATGTTTATTAGACACATTTATCCGACACACTCTGCTCCACAGCAGAGTTATACATTGTCAGACTTGCTCCCTTGCTCCCTCACTAGTTTTTATGCTTGGGCAGCATGAACTTGCTTGATTTGATTGGTCAGAATCAAGCATGACAGCAGTAAAATGTCCTTGTGCATTCACTTAGAAAGAACTCTGTTTCGGGTTCTGAATAGCATTCAGAAACCATTTATAAATCAATGAAAGTATGAAGGCAGTCTTATGGGGAGGGCCAACTGCACAGGTGGTTTGGCCCAGGTCCTTAAGTCTCACCCATAACGCTGTAGCTAACTCTAATATCTAGGGAAATGATAAGATTTCATTGATACCAGTGCTATTAAATATTCTGCTTATGGATTCGATTCTTTAATGATTGAACGGCGCGTTAAAGAGTTATGGACAGGAGGCTTTGGAGCACGACTGTGACCTCAGACCGATGCAGCTGAACCACTGGTGCAGAAGGAGCGCATGCTGCAGGATTTCCTCCCACTGAAGCGAGTGCTTGCGGGATCAGGAAACTCCTCGTTCAGAGAGTCTTGCTGACTTCGGATCACTTCACTTAGAGAAATGTTCCCTGATTTCAAAACTTAAGCTGAAGTGGCGCTTGTAAATCTTTGAATAAGTGGACAAGTGAAGCAAAACAGGAGCCTCAAAACTGTTTTGACCCCACTGACTGGAGTGTGTTTGAAGCTGCAGCCACCAACATAGAAGAATTGGCAGACACTGTGACATCATGCATCTGCTTCTGTGAGGATGTATGTGTAACAACAAAGATGTTCCGCACATACAGCAACAACAAATCCTGGTTTACGTCAAAACTCAGCTGCCTTCGCCATGCCAAGGAGGATGCCTACAGCATCAGTGTGGAAAGGCCTGCAGGAGATCATCAGCTACAGGAGATGCCCTGACCCCGCTGCTGAAGACAATAAAGCCCTGGCCGACGACCTAAACACCTTCTACTGCAGATTCGAGAGGGAACACTTCACACCGGTCCCTCCTCTTTCTGTAGTTCCTCTGCACTACCTCCCTCCCCCACCACCCACTGACACTGAGCCACTCGCCTCAACCTAACCACCACCCCTGTTCTCCAGCACCTTCAACCCTCAGACCCTCCAAGTGAGTGAGGAGGAAGTGAAAGACCAGGAAAGCTCCAGGACCAGATGGAGTGTCCCCTTCCTGTCTGCGAGCTTGTGCAGACCAGCTGGCTCCCGTCCTCACTCAGCTCTTCAACAGATCCCTGGAGCTGGGTGAGGTCCCCTCCTGCTTCAGACGCTCAACTATCATCCCCATCCCCAAGAAACTCACCATCACAGGACTGAATCTCAGGTGGTGTTTACACGGCTCCGTTTTCTGCCTAATCCGAAGAGTTTTCATTGCGTTTTAGCCTCCCGTTTACATGAGAACGGTGCCTGGAGCGCCTTAATACGCAAAATTTTGAAACCAGGGTCCAAGGCGGAGAGTTTTCAAAACGCATCGCCCCCTGGTCTCATGTAAACAGGATTCAGCGTTTCAAGGGGAAACGCTGACGTCACTGCATGCGCAGCACTCTTTCACATGAAGGCTGCGTGCTCATACCAGGAACAACAACAGCTTCGGCCGTCTCCCGAGTAACGTGTGCTGCTTCCCGTGCTCGATTTGTTGTCCAGACAAGAGACTCCCGCGTCTTCGTGTGTCCACTCACCATTGTTGTTTGTGGAAAATTTTTCTTCTTCATAAGTGTGTTGTAACAGCACTGTTTCTCTGCAAGCCTACATCGCCATCTACTGGACTGGCATGCACGCTACAGTGTTTTCAGTCATTCTCGAGTCTCCATCTGAACACAGACAGTTTATGAAGACGCAAAGGAAAAACCTTTACGTTTCAGGTGAGAGTGTCTTCGTGTAAACGGGGTCTCAGTCTCTCTCAGTTCCTGATGTAAATTTTGTATATCTCTTGCATTTGTTACGATTTTTTTTCATTTATATTAAATTTTAATTGTATTTAATTGTATTCTCTATTTTTAAATTTAATTTTTATTTTTTTACTTCCTTTGTACCAGAGAAAACAACTGCTGGAGTCAAATTCCTTGTATGTGTTGCATACTGGGCAATAAAAAACGATTCTGATTCTGATTCTGAATCTGAACTGTAAATCTCAAAACTCAAAATGGCTACTGTGGCATGGGGAGGATCTTATGCAGGATCAAAAAATGTCAATGTCCAAGCCACAAGATACAGTTTCCTTTGGTTTAATTAAGGAAGCAAACAAATTGGCGTCCTGGTGCACTCTTGGCTTCCTGTCTTTCTGACTGATTTGTAAAAAACCATTCACCATCCCTGGTGCCCACCTATCCTGTCCCTCTATGGCCACATCACCCAGTGCCAAACAACCAAACCCATCAAAATAAAAGCCTAAATATATGCCCAAATATTCTAAATAATAAACATAATTCTATTATCATTTTTAAACAAGATTACAACTAAATGAACAACTAAATTTAAATGAGGCAATATCCTGTGAATAACATTGGCTTTCTTGATTTCCAAAATGGAAGAAATAGCTAAGCAAATGGTATTGATTCCTTTTGGGACTTGTTATCAGTTCTCAACTGCAATTCCCATCCCTACTAATGTTTCTTATCTAAGTTTTCCTTTCAACCTGCCATAATTCTTCCTTTTTTCGCATGAACAGGGGTGCCAGTACCTCCTCTTGAGCCTGCTCAGTGCTGACGAGGAACAAACATTCACTTCCAACCCAAGTATCTATGTAAGTCTTTTTGATTTCCTATGTTCATATTTTGAGTCATTTTATCAAAAAAGGCAATTTGCATTTATGTACCTGATTGCTGCAGGGATCACACTATCTCTAAGTTTTTATTTTGGTTGCACTTATGCGTACGAAACACAGCGAAGGTTTAGTAAGTTGTATGATTTTGTTTTGCACCCACAGTTGAAGGACTACACCAGTGTGATTAGAACTCCAATGTGGCTGGAAAAAATTTCAGACAAACTCCAGAACAAAGTCTACAAAACTGTTGGAGAGTTTGTGTGTGATGTCCAGCTCATTTTCACCAACTGTGCCTCATTCAACCGAGTAAGAGACAGAGCCGTTCTTACTTTAATATCTGCAGTGAAATAAAAAAGAATTTACTGTAGTGTACTGACAAGGGCTGTTGTTTCTCTTGCAGGACAATGATGAATTCCGGACCATGGGTAAAAGACTGGAGGACTTGTTTGAAAAAGAACTGAAGCACGTGTTCAACATATGTGAAGAGACTGACTCACATTGAGTTCTTAATCTGAAAAGATGTCCTTTTTATGACACGTTCTATATTTATCAGCCCCTTCAGGATTTCACAGCAAACTTTTGTAATTGCTGCGGCAGTTTTTCACAATTGCTAAAACACTAAATGCTAGTATCTGTACACAATGCTCAGTAACTTAACGCATTAACAAAATCAACAGTATTTTGGTAACGCCTGAAACCATTTTCAAGGGTAAGGCACTGTTTGCAAGTCCCATTCACTCTTCGTTGCAGGATAATACTAGAAAGCACTCAAACCTCTGCCAAGGTAGCTTACATATTGCTGTGACATCTATAAGCAATAATTCCATGATAAAGTTACCATCATAATATGATGCCTTAACCCTGAAACCTACACCTAGCACTCAGAATCATGTTGATATCATAATTAGTTAAACAGTTATTGAGCAAAAAAAAGTTATCTGGCTCACCACCAAAATCTAATCATTTCTAAGTTGGGCCATTACCAAAATCTCCTGAAAATTTCATGAAAATCTGTGCAGTAGTTTTTGTGTAATCTTGATAACAAACAAACTAGCATACACCAGTAAAAACAAAACCATCTTGGCAGGGGTTAAAATTACACTGCAGTTGATATTAAAGGTTACTAACCATCAAAATTCAGTCATTCCTCACAATCCAAATTTTGATACTTTTACAGCCTGGATTTACAAATCAGAACCAAAATAATGGTACCACAACCACCAACCAAATTGCTTTATTTTAAAAATCTGTATATATTTTTATTGTAGATAGTAGGAATGGAGCTTCTCATGCTGTGATACAAGGCTTTGCCCAAAATAGTCGTTTTATGACACAACTCTTCTGATAAATGTCATACTGCAGCTCAATCGTGTATTGACACATTAATTACGGGATTAACTTCTTAAGGTACACTGTCCCCAGAATAGTAATAGGCAGGATTAATGTGTTTACTCACATTTTGTGGCCTTATCCTGTGCTGTTTTTCAGTTATACCTCTTTTTCTGCAAATTGACTTAAATTCAAACTACCCTTATTGTGCAATAAGTGCCACTGTGAAGAGTGAGTGTCGTGGTGACACAAATTGGCATGGAAGTCTTCTTAGGGAGCTGTTTTTTGAAGACATACTGAAGTATCACTTATTTGCCTAACTCCAAGTTTTAATGTATGGGGGGCCAAACTGATGGGGCCCTTTTTTAACCATAACCCTGGACACTAAGGATGAAATGAAAGGGCTTGTTAACACTTGATTTGTTATTTTCATTATGATGATTACCAATAATCAACCCTAACCCTAGTTTTAAAGAAACATAAGCGGAATGTTTTAATTATTAATTTTTAATTTTTGATTATAATTTTTTAATTATTTTTAATTTTTAATTATTAATGTTTTAATTATTCTTTATATGAACTTGTCCTGTCAAAAGCATAATGATGTAATCATGCAAATATGAACGATACTTGTATTACTATTAGTATTGACAATTCCAAGTTTAAATTGATCAAAAGTTACATGGGAAGGCTCATGTACATTTGTGGTTTGCCTGTCTTTTTATATATTTTCTTTTTCAGTTATTTCTGTGTTTCATTTGTTTTTTTTTAGGCTGCTTTAGCTTCAGTTGGTATTCTGTGTCAATAACATGACTAAGATTTGTTACTTTCTTGAATGTGACATTTTGGTTTCAAAAACCATGCTGTTAATTTTCTAATTTTCTTTGTTTTTTTTCTCAATAATCCATAGCTAATGGATTTTTTGGTGATGATGTCTTTAGTTAAACTTCAGTGTTTCTGTGTTTGTAGTGAAGACTTGTTTCGCCTCTTTCGCTTCAATGGAAAATGTATCTGAGTATTGCCTTTCTCTGAGGACAATAAAATAAGTTTTAAAGTTGTACATATGCTGTGTTGTGGACCTCTGTAGGATAGAAACAGAAAGCTAAAACTACCGCTCAAAACCAAATGAAAATAATCAACCATGGAAAAAGCACTTGTGGATTTATGAGCAGAAAAACTATCAAAATTGTTGTGCTACTTTATTTTTTTGCAGGTATTTAGTGGTTCCGCGGAAGAGAAAACAACCTCTGCTGCCTTGCAGCCTCCTGTTGAGTTACTTACGTTGGCCCAGGTTATCAAAGTCAAAGTCGTAAGAGGTTAACAGTGTTGATTAACATGCTTCATATTGATAGAGCTTTAAGTCATGTTAGCAGCATAGAAAGCTTGAAGGAAAAAGTGTCTGCGAGCATTAACTTCTATCTGGCTTACACAGACTCAGTGTTTTCTCAGGCTTCAAAAAAGACACAGGTTTACATCCCATGTAAAATGCAGGTGAATGGAGATATTAATGTAGATAAGTTTAAGGCACTTTAGAACCATAGTATCCAGGACATATTTTGCTTTTGTTTTCCTTCTGTGATGTTGGAGAATCATGCTCCTTACACCACAATTAAGATGAACATCTATTGCTGTTAGCTGTTACATCTATAAGGAATAGTTCATGATAAAGTTATCATCATAATATGGCTCCTTGACCCTGAAAACCCACACCTAGCACTCGGAATCATGTTGATGTCATTATTAGTTCGACAGTTATTGTGCAAAAATGATTATTGGCAAACTGCAGTTATCTGGACCACCACCAAAATCTAACCATTTTTAAGTTGGGACATAACCAACATTTCCTGAAAATTTTAGAAATGTAATCTTGCTAACAAACAAACAAATATGCCACCAAAAACATAACCTCCTTGGTGGAAGTAATAATGCTAATGGGAAAAGAAAAAAATGCATCATGTCATGAGGGTCAGTAATCTATTAATTTTATTTACTCCATTTTCAAAATTGTGAAAAGTAGTTTTGTAATTCTAATTAAAATTTGGTCATTTTCCCAGCTCTAGTATGTGACAGGCAGTTTTAAGGGCAGCTAATGTCCAAATTTGTCTTTTAAAATGACCAGAAAGTCATAAAGTAAAAGAAAATAACACCTCTGTTCAGCTGAGGTATACAGTTAGGTATGTTTTCACAGAGATAGCAATTATACCCCATCAAAAACCTTTTACAACAGAACTACTGGTGTAAATGGAGGGGCTCAAGACCCCAGCAGCCCCTTTTACAGCCGTGCTTGTGGATGGGCCGGTAAATGACGTCACCGCCACAGTTGCCAGGAGCAAATCTGTGCTGCGAGCTGCGCAGCCGCTCTGCGCATCCGTCAGTTGTTAGGGGACAGTGCAGCCATTTCTCTGGCCGTCATGCTGAACTTACAAGGAAGGTGACGCTGCTCCAGCACGCACATGAACAACCGGACCTATGGGAGTCATGACTGTGGCTGCAGACACCGGGGCTGGACTCCACATCACCGTCTGAGGACCGTCATCTCCAAACTTTCTCCCAATCCAGCGCCTGCGCAGACGAAACACGCCTCTGCCCTCCGTTAGGTTCATGTTTGTCTGTCTGCGGGAGAAATGGAGGGAAACATGCAGGGAGGCAGCAGCGACGTTACAGCCATGCACGTGAAGACCGAGGCTGTGGATGACAGCACATCTGCGCTGGTTTTGAGCAGCCAGGATCCGCCTGCGCCCTGCGGAGGAGCCGCATGCAGAGGAGGAGGAGGAGGAGGGGGAGTGGATCAGACTGCAGAGGAGCTGAGTGACACTGAGCTGCATGCAGCTGCAACAACAACCCCAGTACTGCTGTGTGAGTGCAGACCTGAGACCGTCAGTAACAGAGTTTCACATGGCTTTAGCTGTTCATCATTTACTCCTCAGTGCAAAACAGTATTTGGGGATTCATCACCTTTGATGAGTCCATACTATTATTTAATTTCAGTGCCTTCAAGTACTTCACATTCATACATTCTTACTCAGTTTTGTAAATCTTTTCTCACCAGATGTGTTGTGAAACAATTTGTGCCTTGTCTAAATGATGATTGACTAATTGTCAGAGGCAGTTTTAGTGATTTGTAGGCCTTGGGCAAAGACCACTTTGAGGCCCCTCACCACAGTGGGTCAGAGATTAGTCAAGCATAACATTCACCACAAAAACTTTTCTGATCAGGAATGGGTGTTAATATCTATAATTTGAGAACTTAAATATGAAATAATAATGTGCTTGACTATTTTTCTGTATTTTTGTAAAACAGTAAATAAAAACAATCATAGAAGGGTCAATGACGATACTCAGTTTTTTTGTGTGTGTTCCCACGGTTTGGGTGAATTTAAAAAAGGTTAAAATAAACTCACAAATTACTTGAATGCATTCTCTTTTTGAAGACCTAGTCTAAAATTTCTGTGTCTGATAAGTTTTGAGAGACTATGCAGGGGATAATGGTAACAATGTCAATGTGGTGTAACCATAAAAACTTTGCACCAAATACTTCAACTTGTTAAAAAAGTTCTCAATCAAAAACATTATCAAATAGTTTGGCATAATCCCACATTTGTCTTGTTTAACAACGATGAAATAAATGGAACACCATTGTTTAGCTCTGGGTGGAAATAAATATTAAATATTTCTCCTTTTGTTGTGGTTACGCCACTTGACATTTTCAGGAGCAATCCATCTTTCCTTTTGTAAAAAATGGTTCAAAAATTATTTGAAATAACCTGAAACCAACAGAAATACAAAATATACATTTTTGCAAACCTAATGCAAAGTTTTAAAACAATTTATTAAACCATTTTTGAATTTCTCATAATGCAAACACCTTATTTGTCACTGACCCAGATAACAATAATAACTGTATTTTAACATTAAAATAATATTTGGTCAAAGACCTTCTAGATACTGGAGTATTAATCATTACAGAGACATAAAAAATATTTTTGGTAATGACTTGCTGTTAATTTTGGGCAGCTGTTGCAAAATCCTTACATTTGGTGGTGGTCTACTAAATATATTAAGAAGTGTATTTCAAAGCAATAGAAGAGCGTAAACATATTGATCTTCTGATGAAAAAAGAGATAGCATTGTCTGAATTGCATTCATATGTCAGCAAAAAGGGTTGTGTATTGGTAAAAAGCTGGTGATATGATACAGCAACTCAGTGTTGACGTCTGTGTTAAATTCACGCTGAAATGATCAGGATAAAAGGTAATCAGCTAAGCTAAATGAGCTACACACAACAAATGCACCACTTAGTTTAGTAACATTGTGATGCATTCAGGTTGGTTCGGTAAAATTGATATTTAATGAAGCCAAGAGCATGATGTGTTTGAATGTACAGTATCTAACAAAAGTGAGTACACCCCTCACATATCTGCAAATATTTTATTATACCGTTTCATGGGACAACAGTGAGGAAATGACTAGGGCGGGGCGTTGTTAAGAACCTCACAATTCGATTCGATTTCTATTCTTTGGGTGGCGATCCGATTCAGTATCGGTTCAGTAGAAAGTAGAAATACAAAAATAATTCGAGTACCTGTTGATAATTTTTCACTTTTTTTTATTTTGATGACAATGTTGTTGTCAAATATCAATATCTCACCTCATATTTTGAGCAAACATCTGAAAATAAAAATTTGTACAGTAATTACTTATTTGTGCACATTAGTACAAAAGTAAAAAACACGACAGTTAAAACTACAATAATAAATGTCCACCTGGTCTTTTTTGTCAATAAATGTGGCAGGAATTGTCCTTTGAATACATTTTTTCACAAGAAATAAAAGTAAACAATTCTTGCAAGTATTTGTCATTATTATGTTGTAAATGCTTAAAACAGTGTGTAATTACTAGAAAAGAATAAAAACAGATTTGAATTTTTTACAGGATTGTCTTTATAACAATTGTGAATGAACATGTAGAAATTTTCTGAGATGACCAAAAAATAAACTTCACCTATTTAACATAAACTCAAACATTTTTGTTTGACTACAGCATTTCGTGTCCATGTTACAGCCTGTTATATTAGACCATGTCCAGGCGTTTTTATACTGATGGTAGTCCCTGAAGCAGTTCCTATCAACCTGAAGACAGAGATCTCAACATTTCTTCCTCCAGTAGTTCTAAAATTACTATTTATGGAATCCATCAAAAACAAACTATGATCAAAAAGACGATAAATGACAAAAAAGACGGTAAACACACAGAAAACACGTCGGAAATACAGAAAAACACAGAGAAAATACGGCAAAATAACAAAAAAAGAAAACACTCCAAAATGATACTAATGCTATTTTGTTTCATATTTTACATTATTTACACAGAAAATACTGATAAACCGATTTTAAATCACTGTCATGTTCGGTGCTCAGTCCTATTACTCTGCAAGCATGTCTTCTTCTGCGACAGGCGACAGCTGGATAAACACTGAAAAGGTGCACAGCGCCCCCCACTGGCCAGGAGGTGAATCGATTCAGAGGATTTGCTGAATCGAATTGGGAGGGCAATAACTGCAATGCATTGCAGAATCGATATTTCTTGGCCAGTCCATCACCTTTACCCTCAGCTTCTTTAACAAGGCAGTGGTCGTCTTGAAGGTGTGTTTTGGGGTCTTGACAGGACAGATTCCACCTAGGACAGGCCTCGCGATGGTCTACCAAAGAACTTTAGTGCACATGCTCAGCATCATATCCAGGGGTTGTCTATGGGAGATAGACGTATGAGTGCTGCCAGTATTGCTGCAGATGTTGAAGGGGTCGGGGGTCAGCGTGTCAGTGCTTAGACCATACGAAGCACACTGCATCAAATCGGTCTGCATGGCTGTCGTCCCAGAAGGAAGCCTCCTTTAAAGATGATGTTAAAGAAAGTCTGCAAACAGTTTACTGCAGGTAAGCAGACTAAAGACATGGATTACTGGAACCATGTCCTGTGGTCTGATAAGACCAAGATAAACTTAATTGGTTCAGATGGTGTCAAGCATGTGTGGCAGCAACCAGGTGAGGAGTACAAAGACAAGTGTGTCTTGCCTACAGTGAAGCATAGGGTTGGGAGTGTTATGATCTGGGGCTGCATGAGTGCTGCCGGCACTGGGGAGCTCCACTTCATGGGGGGAACAATGCATGCCAACATGTACTGTGACATACTGAAGCAGAGCATCATCCCCTCACTCTGGAAAAGGGGCCACAGGGCAGTATTCCAACATGATAATGACCCAAAAGCACACCTCCAAGACGACCACTGCCTTGCTAAAGAAGCTGAGGGTAAAGGTGATGGACTGGCCAAGCATGTCCCCAGACCTAAACCCTATTGAGCATCTGTGGGGCGTCCTCAAAAGGAAGGTGGAGGAGTGCAAGGTCTCTAACATCCACCAGCTCTGTGATGTGGTCATGGGGGAGTGGAAGAGGATTCCAGTGACAACCTGTGAAGCTCTGGTGAACTCCATGCCCAAGAGGGTTAAGACAGTGCGGAAAAATAATGGTGGTCACACAAAATTTTGAGACTTTGGGCCCAATTTGGACACTTTCACATAGGGGTGTACTCACTTTTGTTGCCAGCAGTTTAGACATTAATGGCTGTGTGTTGAGTTATTTTGAGGGGACAGTAAATTTACACTGTTTTACAAGCTGGACACTCACTACTGTACATGGTATCAAAGTGTCATTGTTTTAGTGTTGTTCCATGAAAAGATATAATAAAATATTTGCAGAAATGTGAGGGGTTTACTCACTTTTGTGAGAAACTGTAGCTTACAGAGTTGGAGATTTGAATGTTGGTTGAAACTACGTAAATGAGCTGTGAAAAAGGCTAATGACTGTAACTTGAGGCACCTTGGGTATGAGGCCCAAAGCAATTTCTCACCTTTACCTACATGGTGAGTGTGTAGGTTTAAAATATAAGAAAGCTATGGTCTTTTCAGGTTGGACCTTGTCTTTACTAACTCTTATGGGCCCCTACATTACTCTGGGCCCCAGAAAGCTTTCCCCTTTATCCCCTCCCTTATGGGCGGCCTTGTGTTGGGGGCACAAAAAAATAATCTTTTATTGGTGTCTTAACAGAATGTAATGGAGAACCACTGTGTTAGAGTATATTATAAGACCAATCTACATTTTTCTCAAAATTGTGGCTTTGTTCTGTCTCTGTGTGTAGATCCTGTTAGTACTGAGCGCTTCTTCACCACAGCAGGGGATGGGAAAACATACCTGAAGATTGCTCCAGGTGAGTGCATCGAGTTTAAGGACATAACTAAAGTCATCTCTACAAGAAGTGGAGTTTTTTTACAAATGATTTTTGATAACTTTTAAGTTTTGATTTTCTTCATTTGTATTGATCCCAACCCTTTTAAGACCCTGTGACATGGGGTCAGAATGTGAAATAATATAGGCCAGTTTAAGAAGAGCTTACCTAATTTAGGTCAAATATTAAAGGGTAAAAGTCATAACATGCACACTTTGAGGACTTTGCTGGTGTGGTTTGATAAAATTTCCTTCTGGTTAATACACTTCTGCTGCCTTTGAATATACAGTGTAATTTCTAAATACCCATCAGCATCTCAAATGACCCAACACGTTTTTATCTCTCAGCTTCAGCAATGCCAACTCTTCCCTCTGAGAAGACTCTCCCCTCTGGCTCTGATTTTTCCTCCAAAGCCGTTTTATGCCTGATCGAGGCTGTCGGCCGCCGCTGGGGCTTGTATGAAACGCGGGAGCGCTCTCAGCTCTTCCAGAGCGTCCAGGAGGAGATGGCTTCGAAAGGACACGTGCTGCCTGTGGAGAAGATCCGCCGCAAGTGGAACAACCTCATCGTGACGTACAAGAGGGTCAAAGACCGCAGCCGTGAGACGGGGCACGCTAAGACTTCCTGGGAGTTCTTTGATGTAGGTCTGACCCTAACACTTTGATGGTGATCCAGATAACCACCATTAGTGAATGATCGTCTTTCCTCAATAACTGTCGAACTTACAATGATATTAACATGATTCTGAGTGCTAAGTGTGGGTTTTCACGGTCAAGGAATCATATTATGATGCTAACTTTATCATGGAACCATTGCTTATAGATGTAACAGCAATATTTGAGCTACCTTGGTAGAGGTTTGTGCTCTCCGAGTGCTTCCTAGTTTTAACATGTTTAATTACAGTAGACAATAAACATATATACAGAAAGCTCAATACTTGGCCCATCAATTGCAAAAGCATGCACCTTTGCACATCAGTGTCCTACCCTCTTTTGCATGATACCCCATGATCCAATCCTTAGAATCACAGTGATGTATTTGTATGCTGATTTTCTGACCAAGATGAGCAATGAATCATGATTCATTATGGGCTTTTCTACATTGTATCTGCTTCATTCGGCTCCACTTTACTTGGTTGCTTTGGTTTTCCATTAGCCTAGTACCAGGCACAGTTTTTCATATCACCTCCAGCGGGATCCAAGTGAGCTGAGCCAAGCATAAACGCAATGTGGAGACACCCCTGACCTCTGACTGTTCAGAGTATTGCTGTGAGTCAGGGGTACTGACGAGTAAATGAAATGCCCCCTGTTGTAGGCTCCGTAATACTGAATGACCAAACTCTCCTCTGCTTAAATAGCATGATGTTTTGCTGCTTGCAACCATCTTTTAATCAAAATTTGTTCCCTTACTGTGAAAAAGGCCACACAGGGGGCAGGCAGCTCTATCCCCTCTATCTTCTTCTTTGCTACTGTGAGGATGCCACCATAGTTTCACGCAGCCCTCCTATGACGGTATTGCCTACTGTCTAATGGAAAACAGAGCCTGTAGTATCCAAACCATGCAGAGTCTTGCATAGTTGAGCAGAAACCACATTTGGAAAATCACCACTGAAGAAAACAGGCAAGGTTTTTTTTTTTAAATTGGAGATATAATTTCCATTGAGTGATCCTTGGTTCATTAGAGGTTATTCAGCTATGAGACTCCTCTAGACACAATGCTGTTTGCACTTCTTCTAATTGTAACCAGCAACGCCCATGGTATCAAAAAGAAAATCGAAGTATTGCAATTATTTTATATTTTTACAGCCTTACTCTTTTGTGAATGGCTGTGGTCTTTGCACTGACATCAACCTCCAATTACCTGACCTTGGTCATAATATTTTATTTCTCTCTTTTTTGTGTTGTTTGTCTTCTCCAGTTAATGGATGCCACACTCTCTGACACAGTGGGCACTCAGATCATCAACAACAAAAGAAACAGAATGGGAAACTCTGTCCCTGCCATACCTGCTCCTCTGGCAAAGATAGCCGCAAAGCCAAAGGTTCAACCGCCGTCCACCACCACCATCATCCGCCCTAATGGTGACTTTTCTTCGACTGATGTTCTGGACTCAGCAGGTCAGGGTCCCATCAGCAGTCAGATGATCAGTAGCTCTGCTGCTGCTACTTCAATAACCACAGCGACCATTAGCCCGACACAAGCTCCTGAGCTCAAGCCTCTGATAGTCCTCAACAGTGACATTGTGACTACAAGTATTCACCCAGCATCCATTGCACCATCTTCGTCTTTTATCTCCACACCTTGTCTTACAGAAACAGTTTCTATCTCTCCTTCCCTTGGCCCGACTAGCAACACAGACCACACGTCTCGCTACAGCAGCCGGAAAGCTTCATCGTTCACATCGAGTGTTATCCCCTTTCGCCTTAGCAATGTACCAACCGTCAACAACCAGAATCTCCTCAGCCTCTCCTCCTCCATACCCTCGGGTGTTTCCCCTTCATTTTCCACCTCGATATCTGCAGCAGGATTGTTGACATCAGAGGGTCAGAATCAGAAAGGAAGCCAGGAACCACCAGGCAGCGCTGTGATCCAGGAGATCTTAAAGCGCCAGGAGGAGCAGGCCTATCTGGATCGAGTGGCTCGGCGCAGGGTGGAAGCCAGAGAGAAGAGGCGAGAGAGGAGGGAGGTGAGGATGGCGGAGTCTCTCGGTAGGATAGCCACAGCCCTGGAACTGCTCTCCTCTAAACAGGACACAGTCATTGCCCTCCTTCAAAGACTGGCAGATAGGAAGTGACGGCTGGAAAGCTGGAAGAAAGAGGCTCTGTAAACTTCTATCACCCAGGACAGAGATCATGACATCTTGATGCTCCTGTCATGTCATGAAACAGCCTGAAAATGGGACTCTTGATGAACTCACTGTCAATACTCTCTAATAAATCTAATGAGCTGGTCACTGTGTAAGCTTGGGATGTTTTTTTATGAGCTGTACAGTTCGGTGCATCCATAAAAATAGCATCAGGTTTTCTGATAACTTACATTAAGTTTCTTTTCCTCGACAGCACACTCTCCTTCCAATCTCACAGCAACAACATTACCCGGTCTCCCTACTTCCACCTCAGCAACATCAACCATCTCCACCCCTCCTCACAGTGCCTCCATTGTTGTTCACAGCCTTGTCACCTCCTGTATCAATTACTGTAAGACTCTGTTCTTCAGCCTTCCCCAAAAGTCCCTCCATAAACTTCAACTGATCCAGAACTCAGCTGCCCGCAACATCACCAGAACCCCCTCTCACCATCACATCACCCCATCCTACAGCACCTCCACTGGCTCCCGGTCAGGCATAGGATACAATTCAAACTGATCCTGTACACCTTTAAGGCCATCCACAACCTCGCCCCTCCATATCTGTTCGACCTCCATCCAGCCCACTCCCTCCGATCTTCCTCCTCCATCCACCTCACTGTGCCCTCTGCCTGCCTCAGCACCATGGGGAGCAGGGCCTTCCAGGGCTCCCCAGCTCTGGAACTCTCTCCCCCCGGACCTCCGAAATCTGAACTCTCTATCCCTCTTCAAATCGAGACTCAAAACCCACCTGTTCAGGACTGCATACTCCATTTAACATCAACTTGCCATTTTCATCCGCTTATCTGTCATTGTCTGTTGTTTTTTGCTGATTTTAATTTTTTATTGTTGATTTTATTGTTGTTGCTTGATCCTGTACAGTGTCCTTGAGTGTCATGAAAGGCGCTTTCACATAAAATGTATTATTATTAGTTTCTAAAAAATGAAGCTACATCCCTACTAAATTTTACAAGTTTCGCTCACAAATTGAACAAAGTTCTGGCTAATTAAATTTTTTAGAAAACTTGATATAATTTGTTGTTAAAATAAAGACTTTCTGACAGAGTTTCCTCACAGATGATGTTGTGTTGACCCATCAAACAATATCAATGTTTCTTTAAAATAATACCAGTTTATTTTACCAAGCAAATAATATCAATAAATCTGAAAAACATTATAAGTTTAGAGGTAGGGTCTGCAGGGTTTTTCGTTACTGTTTGTAAACATAACATTCAAACGAAGCCCATCCCCCTGAACTACTCGCGACCTGATGCGGGTGCCCACCCTCTCCGTCAGCAGATGGAGAACATTTCTCCCCAGCCTGATAGCCCTGTAGCTGGCTCTGAGCAGGAAAATGAATCCATAACCTACTTGTCCAACAACATGACGGCTAACTCTGTGTCGCTTTTCATCCCGAGACGGTCCTTCAGAGCTCAGAAGCGGGTGAAAGCCAACCCTAGGTTCACTCTGGTTTTACATTGAGCTTTGTCCGCTCTGCATTTTGTTTCTGCCTGATTGTATCTTCTTTTCTTCGCTGTAGCGTCTTCCATCTTTGTCGAAACACGTTACCTGTCGTGATGAGCTACCTAGCGCTACTGTGCATGCCCAGTAGTTCTGCGCATGTGCCCTACGTCTTCACTCTCTCTCTTGGTTAGGTTTAGGGTAAGGGTTGGGGTGAGCGTAATTCGGTAGTGTTCTGTTAGTGCATTTTATAACACTCAAAGTCACGTGCGCACTGGGCGCACTGTGATTGGCTGGGGTATCCCAGCCTACTCTCCGCCCAAAAACGTCCTGAGACAACCAAAACATCAATATACAGGCTGAGGAGGGGGTGAGGTAAACAAAGACAACATCACACATCAGTAGAGACTCATAGGAGACAACTGAGCAGGTTTTTTCCTGAAAAAGTTGATATTTTATTTTTAAGGAAAATCCTGAAGACCCTACCTTAAACCTAATGAATAATATAAATGTTTTTAAAAAATAATACCAAGTTTGCCCGACAAATATTAGCAATTTTTCTAAAAAAAATATTAATATCAAGTTTGCCTCACGAATAAAATCGATATTTCTTAAAATTAATACAAAGTTTACCAATCAGATAATTTCATTGTATCCTAAAAATAATATCAAGTTTACCTATTAAATAATATCAACATTTCCTATAATATCAAATTTGCCAATCAAATATCAGTGCCTCCTAAAAAAAAACAGTTTTTATCAAACAAATAACATCCCTGTTTCTTTAGAATATTTTTTTATTTTATTTTTTATTTTTTATTTATTTAGACTCGAGAATCATTGAGGGCGAACCCTCATTTACAATGACACTAATACCAAGTTTTACCCATCGGATAATATCAATGCTATTAGAAATTAACTCAAGTTTTCTCAAATAATTATGACAAACTTTCTTCCTCATATGATATTAGGTTTACCCCAAAAATAATCTATTTTTGCACTAAACAATATCAAGTTTTCTTAATAGATGGAAACAGGTTTCCAATAAAATATGTTAAATTTGAATCAACCAGTGGTATTAAGTTTTTTTCACAAGTAAAACCATTAATTTTTTATAAATATTATCAGGTTTACCTAAAAAAATAAACTTAAGTTTTACTGATATATATTATATCAAGTTTTTACTGTATAGTTTTAAACAAATGGAACCTGGCCACACCTTGGTCTCATCAAGGCAGGAGCATGGCCGCCCTGGATTATTGATTGGCCTCCTCGTGTGCCGACCCATAAATCTGCACTGTGACTGGTTACTTACTATGTAAGGGGTAAATTTAAGTAGAAATTAAGGAGGGCAATGTAACAATACGGTTCTGTTGGCTTATGGTTTGGTTACTGATGTTTAATGTGAAAATATTAAATTTGTTAGAACTTTGAATTATGACTCTGAAATTAAATCTTTTATCAGAGCCTAGAAAGACATAGGTAAAAGGGTTGCCAGCTGTTTTCATCTTTAAAGACAGAATGGGGGTCAGAAAATTAATTTTAATCTTAGTGTGGATAAAACAAGGGCACATGAATTCAATTTTTTCTGTGTTAGCACAGTGATACTTCATGAAAAAGCAGGATTCACATGGTTGGTTAGGTTGGTTTATTAACTTCGCCCTCAAAGTAAATTCATGGATGGTGGGCACAGGAGGTTTAGAATTAGAGGTTGTCAATATAAAAGGGGGGCACAAATAAAAGATATTGAGAACCGCTGGTCTTATCATGAATCACTTACAAAAAACATCATTGAATCGTACTAAAAAACTAAAAAAAACTATACCATATACCAAGACTTGGAACAAGGAACAATCCTCTCAGACAAAAGCTGTGGTCTTGACCAGCCAACATAAGGCCCACCGGGAGCTTTATGACTACTGTAAACATATTCGCCAGTAGATGGTGCTTTGTACCAGTTAAAGTTTTGATGCAATTTGATATTACTAAGTTCAAATGCTTTACTAGTGTCTCTATTAATAACCAGCCTTGTGAATCAAGTAGAGTTCAACAACAAATAAAAGTCTTTCTCTGAGTTTAAAATTCAATGTATGGTAAAATAAAATGACTTAATTTTGATATCCTATTGTTATCAAATAAAGTTTCCTATAGTGCATCCTGTAGCCTAATCGTATGTAGGTTTTCTAAAGGTCATTAAATACCTGTAACTGTAACCTGTTGTGTAAAAGCTTTTGCCTGTTGCCACCATCCCTGGACTTTCAGTTTCACTTGTACCAGGAGCTGCTGAAAGTTGAGGAAGAGACTGATCAGAACAGAGAAAACTTTGTCCTGCTTGGTCGCAGATTGCCTTAACACAGACATTACCGCGTGATTTTAATTCCATCATCATACAGTGGCTCAATCTTTGTCTGCCATGGAAAGTCTGCCTTTTGCAAACCCAGAGGATCAGGAGAGAGGTAAGACAGAAAATGCACTTTTAGTGTTTTTACTTTTGACTTTTAATTTTTGATGCATGTGCCTTCAATCTGCAAATTTGTTTAAAATAAACCAAACCTTAACTATTGTTTTTTTACACATAAGAGTGACATTACATTGACATACATTTTTTGGCACGTGCTCAGCAGGGACCGGAAAAAGAAACTAGCTTGGACTTTGCTTGGTTATTAGCAATAACGTGTCACTCTCACAAGTATTGTAAAGTGATAAGTAGGTCTTTACTTGTAAGGCAAACCCATAAAACAAACATAGTTAAAAACTTTAGACGGCCTCAGTGATTCAGAATATTCAGATAGGTTACAGCAAGTCCTGTCCTGACCCAGTTTTGTCTGAGTTAATGATTCATCACACAGAAAGAGCAGTTATTGCTCTTTAAAGCGGATGGGTGTTTAACATCACTCGTCTAAGCATTTTGCATACAAACCTGAATCCCAATGAAGTTGGGACGTTGGGTAGAACGTAAATTAAAACAAAAAAACATGATATGGAAATCCTTTTTGACCTATATTCAATTGAATAGGCTACAAGATATTCAATGGTCAAACAGATAAAGTTATTGATTGTATGCAGATTTTCACTCATGTTTAATTTGATGCTTGCAACACCTTCCAAAAAGTGAGGGACAAGGGCATGTCAGGACAATCAGTCAATCTTTGTGTGTGTAGTGCCAGTTCATAAGAAGTGTTATCCCAAGGCACCTTACAATAGAGGAGGCTGAAGCCATAGTCTTGATTTTTTAGAGAAACATATATATATATGGTCACTGCTGATCTATGAAATCCCAATTATCATTTGGGCACAACACCAAGCTGCAGCTCCCCTTCAGCAGTTTGACAGAGGAATTCAAGGTTTCCAGAGCCAGAGACTTCCTCCTCTACAGAGACTCTGCTAATAAAATGGTCTCTGAAGCAGGTGTGGAGATCAGAACTGGAAGGAAGTGGTGTGCCCAGGATGAAGTGGAGCGGGCAAAGGCAAGGCTGCAGCATCTTGGTGGGCAACGTGGTTACGGGTCGGGTCGGGCTGGGCTGGGCAGCAAACCAAAACCATACATCAGCAAAGCCAGGGGGAAGGAAAGGTGAAAGCTTGTCCAGGAGGAGGTTGGTGCCGAGGCGGAGGAGGCCCACGAGTGGTGGGCATGAGCAAGCAGGGGGCCTGGACTAAGTGAGAGCATATAGCCAGCCGCAAGATCACCTGGGCCAGGCATAAAATTTGAGCTTTGCATGCAAGGGCCTTGTGGACATCTGCGTAGTCCATTTCATGAGTATGTTTGAGCCTTAAGAGTAAACAAGAAACGATCTAAAGGAAATATGCTAATTTGAATTGTTTTGGGTTTTTTTCAACTGAGTCAGACCAAAGCAATTAGGCTTTAAGCGTGAAAAACAGCCAAGAGTCAGCCCTGAGTGAAGATGAGTTGTTTATGACTGGCTGGTAACATAAATCACTACATTTTAAGAGTAGCTTGCAAATCACTTAATAGTAAATATAAGAATGAGAATGATGGTGGTCAAAGTAAGAATATGAACTTCTGTAATATGGTTCCTATCTGGTGATTTCACAGAGCCCCTGAGGATCATGCTTCTTGGAAAGAGTGGGGCCGGCAAAAGTTCAAGTGGGAACACCATCCTGGGGAAAATTGAGTTCAAAGCAGACATGAGTGTGGTGAGAGTCACCAGGCACTGTGAAAAAAGGGAGGGGACGGTGAAGGACGTTCCTGTGGATGAGACTGGAAAAACAGAAGACGTTCCTGTCACTGTCATTGACACGCCCGGCTTTTTTGAGCCTGAGCGTAAGGATGAACTTGTGCGAGAAATTCTGAAGCGGGTCAAACTCGTGGAGCCTGGACCTCATGCCTTCATCTTTGTGGTCCCAGTTGGCCGAATGACCCAGGAAGACCAAGACACCCAGACACTGATTGAGACAAGGTTTGGTCCAAAAATCTGGGACTACACCATTGTGCTGTTCACCCACGGGGACCGCTTGGAGGGAAAAACTATAAACATGGTGATCTCTGTGAGCGACGAAAACTTTCGCAGCTTCATTCGCAAGTGTAGAGGCGGCTTCCACGTCTTCAACAACAAGGACCCTCAGGATCAGTCACAGGTGACCAAGCTGATAGAGAAGATCCAGACCCTGGTGGCCCTGAATGGGAACAAGCCTTATGGTACAGAGATGTATCCTGAACAGGAGAGGAAGATTAGGGAGAAACAGAAGGGCTTACTGACAGAGAAAGATGCTGAGATCAAACGTGTGGAGAGACAGCTGGAGGAGAGATATAAGGATGAAGTGCTACAGGTGAGGAAAGAGGGGCTGTGGAGGGATAAGGAGGAAGATGCAAGGCAGGTTGCCGAGAAGATGATGGAAAAGGAGTCCAAAGTGCGGATTCTTTTTGGTGTTGTATTCATAGCTGCGGCAGCATCGGCGGGAGCGTTCATCATTGGCCGCAAATAGGTAGCGTCAACTCCTGATGCTGACCTCAACTTAACTAAATTCTCGTTAATTAGCCCTAAATTTATATTAATTTTGCATTTATCCTTATTTTAATCAACCTGTAATCAATCCGTCTATGCAGGTTTGCTCTTGGTACCAGGCTTGCTCTTCTCCAACAGTAGTATGGAAGGTAGAACTTTCAGTCATCAGACTCCTCTTCTTTGGAATCATCAACCAGTCATAATTCAAGAGGCAGACCCCCTCTCGACCATTAAGGGTAGACTTAAAACTTTCCTCTTTAATAAAGTTTTGAGTTAGGGCTGGCTATGGCTTAGACCAGCCCATAGTTCCACTGCTATAGGCTTAGACTGCTGGGGGATTTGGCACATTGGGCTCCTCCCTCTCCCTCTCTAACACTCTCCCTCCCCCTTCATACTCTTTGTCCCTCTTTTTGTTACCTCCGCCAAGGAAGTTATGTTTTTGCCAGCCTAAAAAAAAAAAAAAAAAGTAAAAAAAGTTCTAAGACCCCCTCCTACTCCTGGAAGAAAGCCTATGGTTCCTCAATGAAGCAAGGGCGAGGGGGATGGGGCACTACCCACATGTTTTGCTGTGTTGCTCATTCCACAAATACATGATCCTTACAAGCTGTACCTTGTTACCTTTGCCAAGGAGGTTATGTTTTCGCCGTGGCCTGTCTTTTTGTCTGTGAATCTGTTTGTCTGTTAGCAAGATTACACAAAAAACTACTGGATGGATTTACATGAAAATTTTACCTGAGGTGTGGTTTGGTCCAAGGAAGAAGCCAATTCGTTTGTCTTTCCACAAGAATGAAATACCATGAAAAATTCAGGATCTTGAACCAAATGCTGCCTTTGTGAGTTTTTATTGCAAAAAGGAAAATACAGGCTTGCAAGTCTGGAGACAATCAAAGGAACAGAGATGGGTGGTCCATCATCTGCGGAGAGAGTCTGCGAAGAAGTGTACACATTTATAGAAATTCAAGGATATGTGTCTGGTCTGTGTGTGTGTGTGTGTGCATGTAGAGGTGCGTATGTGTATGTGTGTAGACCCAAAGACAGTCCCAGCACCGACTCTAAATTGTTTGACACAAACAGCTGATAGCTTAGTTAGAACTATATGTGCAGATATCTGTGCACCACTCAACTAATCTATGTGTATGTGATTTATCTCATCTATGTGTGTCTCTGCTCCTGTAAGGAAGACGTCATCATATGCTGATAAAGTGAAGTGAAGGCCTTTAGGCCATGTGAGATGGGAGCTCATACATGTGTAGTGAGACAGAAATTTGAAGTGTGACTCAAATGTGAAGTGTAAATAGGCATCAGAATAAAATTTCCAAAAGTTCTTCCCCTCTGTACTCCGGTTCATAAAGATATCCCCTTATACCCACAACTAAGGCACATCGTCACCACTAGAGTCAAAATTGCTAATTTTTAGTTCCGTTTTGGGAAAGATAGTGTTTGTTGTTTCTTACAACCTCACCAGCTGGAGAGATGGAGAGATTCATCACATGTCACAACATCCAAAAGTTCTACACACAGGGGCTTCGTTGAGGAAATGTTAAACACTGGAAACAATTTTGCTGTATCGTATTACCAAGTCAACATAGTTTTTTGAGTAGTTTTAACCTACAAGTGGTTTAATTACAAGGCCTTATGTGCCACTATGCACTGCTATGCAGTTGCTACCATCTAGCCCTGGGTATCTTCCCTCGGGGACAAAGCTCTCAAGTTCCTTTTAATGGCACCCAAATTTACTAGTGCCATGAGCCTCCAGCAACCCCACTTTAAAAAAACCTGAACTAACCCTTTAAGGACTCGTGTAATTGTGTATCTATGAGGATATATAAACTCACTGTTCATCTTTCAGGAAGGGGGATAGAATTACAAAAAGTGATGAAAGGAGTAAAAGTTGTCGTTAGAAGACTCCTCGAGGTAAGACATAGATTTATAAATGTCAGTGATTCACTTAATTCAAGTATGTCACTCTAACTGCCAAAACCTGCTGATATAAATATTTAGAAACCAATAAATGGTAGTACAACATAAAACTACAAATATGCGCCCATTACAAAATATTGCTGTTGTTGGGCACAAACCATCTTGCTGACCTACAGTGCAGATGGATCAGCCTGATTCAATGTCTGTAATCAGGCAGATCCATCTTGCATCCTTTAGAGTAGGAGGAGGAGGAGGAAGTGACTGTGTGTACTGAGATCAGATTAGACACTAACAGCTTCAGTAGCAGTTTTGTCAGATCTGGACCAATTTCTTTATTAAATGAAAAACAAATAACACCACAAACCTCTCTATAGGAAGAATATTTTCACTCTGTTTCTAATATGTTATGCCAGGAGTTTGTTTTATGAAGTGACTCATGTTCTGTCCTTTTCACCATGGCATTAGCACCGATCATGTTCAGTTCACTTTTATCAGACAAAGAATATACAAGTATTTTTTTTCTTTTACCTTGACATGTTTCGACTGCCAACTGCAGTTTCCCTCAGATGTGTTATTTGAATGCTATAACGTGCTCTTATGAGCTGTTCTTCCCAGGTGTGGTCAGTCTGACCAACCTGACAGGTCTATCAAGCTGAACACATCTTAACCAACCTGACAGGTCTATCAGGCTGATCTCACCCTCGCCATCTGGTGGTTTTGTGGGAGAGCATGAATGCACTCTCATCCTGGTTTACAGTATCTTCTCCCCGCTTTCTGATTTCAGTTGCTTGTATCATTTAACATCTGTGTTTGCTGGACTTCGATCCAATAATTTGCGCGTCCATGATGTGATTGTTCCTTTTGCAGCAATCTGATCTGTGATCTGGGCTTAGCTGACTGTATTATCTGATTGGCCCGCAATGATTGTGATTGTTGATTTGTGTTCATTTTTTGTCTAGTAACACATGTAATAACTTGGGATTGTTGCATTATTTTTAAACTTTAAATCATAATTACTAACTTCCTCTGTTATGATAACAATATATTTGGATGTAACACAGTTAAGTTTTTTTTGAGTGTTTCAGTAATTAATAATTACAAGTGTTATTAATTGATGTGTCAGTGTAGTGTTTTTCATATATTAGCAATTAAAAACTGTTTTCCATGCCATTGTTTGCTTTTTTCTGACCGGTTGTTGTGTTGGCTTTTTAGGAATGGTGTTGATTTTGCCCTGCAGATATTTGCTGGGTGTTAATGATCAATAGATTAAATACTTTTATATGTAGTAGAAAAAAGCCCCTAACTGACCACTACTTACCAGACATTTGTGAAATAGGATTGCTGCTTTCTCCCTCCCCTTCCAGGCACCACTCTTACTCTTTTAAACATAATTGTTTATACCTTAAAAAATTCAACATGGTGGAGGTGAACTGCAAAACTTCAGGTATCAACAGTGAAACAGCAGTAACAGTGGTTGCATTTCAGGAATCACCAGGTATGAAGAAAGACTGGTGGTTCCCTTATACATCTTCATATCTGTCTGTTTATAACCTCTGCTGTTGTACATTTAACCTTGTTTTTTGTTTGTTTTCTTCTTCATAACATTGGCTGTATGTTTTGGGTCATTTTCCTACTGCAGAATAAATTTAGAGGCCAATCAGGAATCTCCCTGATGGTATTACATCTGTCGAAAAAAGCAGAGCCATTGAAATAGCACTGAGCCGCTCTGAGATGGCCCGTTACCACAGAGTTGATTGGCCGACCAATCAGAACAGACTGGGCGCAAACTAAATATGTGAAGCCAGGCATGTTTTTAGAAGATTAGCAATTATGATCTACTCTAGCTGTCAACAAAATCAATTATATGAACCTGAGTTACAGCAAAATGTGACCTCTTTAATGATTACATTTCTATCCATAAATACAAGAATTTTTGATCTTTTATGAACGCAATTAGCTGTTCTCAATAATGCATCAGTAAAGGATAAATAATTACATAACCTTTTATCTATCAAACATTATAAGGTAGTACATAAGTGTCTGTGACCAACATTATTAACGCTATTTTGATACACTAGTTCATCAAGCATTCATATGAGGTCAGTGTCAAAATATTAATCATCAATAAATCATATCTTCTTGTGTTAGGCATAATGGATAATGAAAATGATTACTAAAAGTAAATTTTAAGTGTTTCCTAACAAATGAAACTACATTTCAACTAAATTTTTCAAGTTTTCCCTTTAGAATCGAACCAAGTTCAAGCTTTTTTTTTTTCTTTTTTTTTTTTGAAAACTTCATATAATTTGTCATGAAAAAGAAAATACTTCCTGTCAAAGTTCCCTCACAAATTATGTCAAGTTTATTTATCAAATAATATCCATGTTTCTTGAAAATAACCAAATTTTACCTCACAAATAACATAAATGTTTCTTTAAAATAAGTTTGCTTCACAAAACTTTTAATGTTTCTTAAAATAATACCAAATTTACCAGTCAAATAATTTCAATGTCAAGTTTTACTAACAAGTAATATTGATATTTCTTAAAAATAATATCAAGTTTACCAGTCCAATAATTTCAATGTTTCATCAAAATAATATCAAGTTGACCTGTCAAATGGAACCTGGCCACACCTCAGGCAGGACTTGTTGGGGTAGTGGCGTGGCCAGATTGGGACATGAGCGCCCTGGAATTGGTTTCCTCATGTGCCAACCCAAAATTCTGCAATGTGGATAAAACAAGGGCACATAAATTCTATTGTTGTCTGTGTTAGCACAGGAACACTTAAAGTGAATAAACAAAATTCATATGTTTGGTTTAGAAAAATATTAACTTGACCCTTACAGTAAATTCATGGATGGTGGTTGTGGGGGGGTGGGGGGTAGGATTAGAGAAGGGTCAATATAAAAGGGGGGCACAACAAGAAACAATCCTCCAAAACAAAAGCTGTGGTCTTGACCAGCCAGCACAAGGCCCACCTGGAGCTTTATGACTACTTTAAACGCAGTTACACTCATTCGCCACTAGATGGTGCTTTGTACCAGTTAAAGTTTTGATACAATTTGATATGAAGTCCAAACACTTTACTAGTGTCTCTATTAATAACCAGCCTCATGAGTAAAGTAGAGTTAAACAACAATAAAGTCTGTTCAAAAGGTCAGAGTTATAAATATGGATGATTTATTTCTCTGAGTTTAAAATTCCATATATGAGAAGATGACAAGACTTTATTTTGACATCCTATTGTTATGAAATCCAAGTTTCCTACAGTGCATTCTGTAATCGCGTGCAACTTCTGTAAAGGTCATGATGAAAGACCTGTAACTGGAAACTGTTGTAAGAGCCTTTTGTTTGTTTCCACCATCACTGGACTTTCAGTTTCACTTGTACCAGGAGCTGCTGAAAGTTGAGGAAGAGACTGATCAGACCAGAGAAAACTTCGTCCTGCTTGGTCGCAGGTTGCCTTAACACAGACATTACAGCGTGATTTTAAGTCAGTCATCATAAAGTGGCTCAATCTTTATCTGCCATGGAAAGTCTGCCTTTTGTAAACCCAGAGGATCAGGGGAGAGGTAAGAATCAAAATGCACTTTTATTGTTTTAACTTTGACTTTTAATTTTTGATTCATGCGCTTTTAAACTGCAGGTTTAAAATAAACCTTATTTTTGTAACTATGCTTTTTTACACACAACATTGTTGCTCCCTCGCAAAGGAGATTCAATCACGCATCATTTTTTGGCACGTGGACAGCAGAGGAAAGACAAACTGGCTTGCATGTTGCTTCGTTATTAACAATGACATGTCACTCTGACAGAAGTGTACACTTAAGTGATATGTAGGCATTTACCTGTAAAACAAGCCTATAAAACAAACATAGTTTGAAACATTATATGGCGTCCTCAGTGATTCGGAACAATCAGTCCTGTCCTGACCTAGTTTTGTCTGAGTTAATGAATCATCACACAGACAGAGCAGTCATTGCTGTTTTAAGCGGATGGATTTTAAACATAACTTGTTTAAGTTTTTTTTTTTTTACATGCAAACCCAAATCCCAATGAAGTTAGGACGTTCTGTAAAACATAAATTAAAACAGAACACAATGATTTGGAAATTCTTTTAACCTTTAGTCAATTGAATACACTAAAAATGCAAGATATTCAATGTTCAAACTGATAAACTTTATTGTTCTTGTGCAAATATTCACTCATGTTGAATTTGATGCCTGCAACACGTTGCAAAACATCTGGGACAAGGGCATGTTTACCACTGTTACGTCACCTTCTCTTTCAACACTCAGTAAGCATTTGGGATCTGAGGACACCAGGTCATAATGCACTACACACTCTCAGTAGGAGACAGGCCTGGACTGCAGGCATGCCGGAGAACCCAGTGTCCTTGATTTACAAAAACATTTTGAGCTGTGGCCTTGTCAGACCACAGCACACTGTTCCACGTTGTATCAGTCCATCTGCACTTCTGGTCATGGGCATCAAGTGTTAATTTTCAGCATTGCAACGTATGTGCAGGTATCTCTCCTGATTCTCTTGAATCTTTTGATGACTGTAGATGATGAAATCCCTAAATTCCTTGTAATTGTATCTTGATAACGGTTGTTCTTAACTTGTTGGACTATTTGCTCATAAAGTGGTGAACCTCGACCCACCCTTGCTTGTTAACGACTGATATCCTCTCTGGAAAGCTCCTATTCTATAATGACACTCATTTGTTTTCAATGAACCTGTTCACCTGTGAAATGTTCTAAACGGGTGTTTTATGAGCATTCCTCTACTTTCCAAGTCTTTTGTTGCCCCTGTCCCAGCTTTTGTGGAATGTGTTCCAGGCATCAAATTCAAAATGAGTGAATATTTGCAATATCTTGTCTTATTTTACACATCTCAGTATCCTTTAAATCGGGTTTGTATTCAATAAAGGCCAGAGATTGTCATTTTTTACTCATTGTCTTCTCTCTCTGCATCGCTCCAGCCTCTCTCTCTTCCTCTTCTCTCACTTTTGCTCTCTGTCTCTTGTGCACATGCCCATCTACGTTCACAATAACAGGAAGAGAAGAGAGATATCAAAATTTCTCAAACCTGACAAAAACGTGGTCCTGTCCGTTTCATCTGATTCTTTGACATCAGCAAAGAGAGTAATAAGGTTAGATAAGATTTAACAACACTATAAACATTTTGGTTTTATGACCAAAGGAAGTGGGAAGCCACAAGTTGAACAGAAAAACTAAAAACAGACAGCTGCAGATGATATAGAGAAGCTGTACCTGTTAAACAAAGTGTTACTGTAAAAAAAAAAAAAAAAAGAAAAGAAAAGGAGGAAAAGGAGAAAAATGGATACAGCCTGGCAGTCCTTGCCAATATTATATTTCAAATGATAGATGGCAAGAATAAAATGTGCACACATATGCAAAAAAACATTGAGTCAAACTTAGAGGCCAGTTCATGGCCCCACACATTGATGCCAAGAAACAATTTATAATTCCTTCTTCAGGAACATGTAGCCCCCTCAAACCAACCAACTCCTTTGGCCCCCACTACCTCATTACCAACAATAAAGAACAATGGTTCAGTGAACATTTGCCTGAATTTTCATTTCAAGTTTTTCTCATTTTTCATGTAAAGATACCTCAAACCAGTGATCATCAACTGTAGGCCCACCACAGTTTCCCATCTGGCCCCCAGAATATTATTAAACTCTGAAAATGTGATGAAACCAGTGATGGTAAACATGCCAGCCCCAGAGAGAAGAAGGAAAATTATCTGTACTGCCCCATGCAGCAGTGTGGCAGTAGTATGGCTGATAGGGATTGATATTTCTAAAGATGGATCAAAGCAGCTGGTCACCAAAGTATTGCAAGTTTTCAGCCTCTTGGAAGTCCCTGTCCATTTACATTCTGCGTCACACTTCCTATTCCTTGTTCTTTGGGCGTTGCTCAACATCTGAAAAAAAAGAGGAAAACATGAGCTTCCAGAGGTACAGTGGGAAAAGCCAAGTGACACTATTGGACAGCATTAAAGCCCCTTTTCTTCTTGCACTGAGTTTGGTTACACTGAAATCATAAGGCATATCCCACACAATGCCAAATATGCTAAATTTGCACATCTGTATCATCTTACAAAGGACTTTTAGTCTCTGCAGTTAATCAGAGCTGTTCGGTGGGTAACTTAGCCTGCTAGCTTCCTTCCTATAATGCAGAGTGTGACTCGTAGTCAAAGCAACGCTGGTTGGGATGTAAAGACACAAGTCCAGGCCAAGAAACCCATGTTTTTACTACAGAAACAAGTCCTGTTTCTCTTTTAATGTCACAAAGAGACTGGTCGAGTCGGCTTTTTTACCTCTCCTTGATTATGGTGATGTCTTGTACTGTACATGAATGCTTCTGCTCAGAGTCTGCATATGTTGGACAGTGTGTACCATGAAGTTCTGAGATTTATCACAAACTGGATTTCTGACTCACTGTACTTTTTACTCTGAAGTAAGTTGGACTTCTTTAAGTACACGATGTCTTGGACATTGGTATATGTTCATTGACAAAGCCATTCTTGGCAAAATTACTGACTATCTCTTCTCTTTATTAATCTTGAAAGATGGATTATACACCCTGAGATCATTGAGCTTTGTGTAGTTTGTTGTCCCCAGATTCAGAACTGAATTGGGGAAGAAGGCCTTTAGGTTCTCTGCACCTTTTGTGTGGAATAATCTGCCGACTGAATTTATGCTGCAATACTTGGTGTCTCTGAATGTTTTTAAATCTGCAGTGAAAACTTTGGAATACAGACTTTCTGAATGTTATTGTTTTAGTTGATGACTTGTAGTTGTTTCCTTGCTTCATTTGTACTGCATGAGTCTGAGTGACTGTTTGATGACACTGTGTTTTGCTGCATTTCTTGGTCAGGTCTCCCTTGAAAAAGACATCTGCTGATCTCAATGAGACAAACCTGGTTAAATAAAGGTTAAAGTACTGCCGTGTAAACACTAAACGATTTTAAGGAAATATGCTAATTAGAAGGGTTTTTTTTTTCAACTGAACCAGATCAAAGCAATAGAGCTATAGATCTGAAAAAGTAATTGAATTTGATAATATTTTACAGAAAGTCAAGACATATAATGTTAAAAAAAATAGCAGTGTTGACATCTTTATTTACAAACTCGAAAATGTAGTGTATAAACTAAGAATTGCTTGATGATTCAACTTTCCTGAGAATCATAAACTAATATTTAGTTGCATCACCACAGTTTCTGATAACTGCTTCACATCTGTGGTGCATGGAGCCTACCAACTTCTGGCACCGGTCAACAGGTATTGAAGCCCAGGACAATTGTACTACTTGTCACAATTGCACTGCATTTCTTGGTTTTGCCTCATGAACAGCATTTTTTATGTCAGCCCACAAGTTTTCTATGGGATTAAGGTCCGGGGATTGTGCTGGCCACTCCATTACTTGAATTTTGTTTGCCTGGAACCATGATGTTGCTCGCTTGCTGGTGTGTTTGGGGTCATTTTCTTGTTGAAACACCCTTTTCAAGGGTATTTCCTCTTCAGCATACGGCAACATGACAGTATTCTGATGTACTTAAACTGATCCATGATCCCTGGTATGCCATAAATAGGACCAACACCATAGTACAAGAAACATCCCCATATCATGATGCTTGCACCCCCATGCTTCACTGTCTTCATCGTGTGGCTTGAATTCAGTGTTTTCATGTTGTCTGACAAACTGTCTGTGGCCCTCAGACCCAAAAAGAACAATCTTACTCTCATCAGTCCACAAAATATTGCGCCATTTCTTTTTAGGCCAGTCAGTGTGTTCTTTGGCAAATTGTAACAGCTTCAGCACGTCTTTTTTTTAACAATGGGACTTTGCAGGGGCTTCTTGCTGGTAGCTTGGCTTCACATAGACGTCGTCTAATTGTTACAGTACTCACAGGCAACCTTAGATCTTCTCTGATCCTCCTGGACCTGATCATTGGCTGAGTCTTTGCCATTTTGGTTATCCTCCGATCCATTCCAATAGTCGTTTTTCTTTGTCTTCCTTGCCTTTCTGGTTTTGGCTGCAACTTTAAAGCATTTGATATCATTTTAGCTGAACAGCCTATCATTTTCTGAACTTCTTTATAGGTTTTCAACTCTTTTATTAACTTTTTAATCAAAGAACAGTCTTCTTCTGAACAATGTCTTGAACGACGCAATTTACTCTGTTTTTTTCTTAAATAAGGGCCACCTGTTTAACACCTTTTTTTCACACTATCAATTACCTCACTGATTGAACTCAGCACTGCTATTTTTTTGAACACGCCCCTTTAAGTAAATGATTAAGTTTCCCAGAATCAGCAGCATGCCTGTTGGGTCTGTTGGTTTTCTATACCTTTACTAAACCTTCTAGAAACTTACTTGCAGTGTAGAAGTTGAAATTCTAACAAAAACAGTGATTTATCTTGCTAGTGATGTGGGACTGATGTTATTTTGAACACAACTGTATAAGAATGAGAATGATGATGGTCAAAGTAAGAACGTAAACTTCTGTAATATGGTTCATATCTGTTGATTTCACAGAGCCCCTGAGGATCATGCTTCTGGGAAAGAGTGGGGCCGGCAAAAGCTCAAGTGGGAACACCATCCTGGGGAAAATTGAGTTCAAAGCAGACATGAGGGTGGTGAGAGTCACCAGGCACTGTGAAAAAAGGGAGGGGACGGTGAAGGACGTTCCTGTGGATGAGACTGGAAAAGCAGAAGATGTTCCTGTCACTGTCATTGATACGCCCGGCTTTTTTGAGCTTGACCGTAAGGATGAAATTGTGCGAGATATTCTGAAGCGTGTCAAGCTCGTGGAGCCCGGACCTCATGCCTTCATCTTTGTGGTCCCAATTGGACGAATGACCCAGGAAGACCAAGACACCCAGACACTGATTGAGACAAGGTTTGGTCCAAAAATCTGGGACTACACCATTGTGCTGTTCACCCACGGGGACCGCTTGGAGGGAAAAACAATCAACACAGTGGTCTCTGAGAGTGATGAAAACCTCCGCAACTTCATTCGCAAGTGTAGCGGCAGCTTCCACGTCTTCAACAACAAGGACCCTCAGGATCAGTCACAGGTGACCAAGCTGATAGAGAAGATCCAGACCCTGGTGGCCCTGAATGGGAACAAGCATTATGGTACAGAGATGTATCCTGAACAGGAGAGGAAGATCAGGGAGAGACAGGAGAGCTTACTGACAGAGAAAGATGATGAGATCAGACGTGAGGAGAGACAGCTAGAGGAGAAATACCGAGAAAAAGAGCGAGAGATGAAGAAAGAGGAGCTGTGGAGGAAGAAGGAGGAAGATGCAAGGCAGGTTGCAGAGAAGGAGATGAAGTCCAATGAGTGGAAGTTTTTGATCAAAGGCCTCATCATAGCTTTTCTAGTACTGATGGTAGCTCTCATCTTTGGCCGCAGATAGGCATCATCAACTCCTGATGCAGCACCAACTTCTGGTGCACCATCAATTCCTGATGATGAAGAACTAAATCTCTATAGATCTAACCATGTAACTTTATATTAATTTTGCACTCATCCTTATTTCAATCAGTCTTTAATCAATCAATGCAGGCCTGCTCATAGTACCAGGCTTGGATGTCTCTAATAGTAGTATGGGAGGTGGAGCATTCAGTCATCAGGCTCCTCTGCTTTGGAATCATCAACCAACCACAGTTCAAGAGGAAGACACTTTGGGCTGTTACCTCTTCCCCTCTACCACTCTCCTCTCGCTTTGTCCCTGTTTTTGTTTTGTTCATGTACTCCTCTTTGGTTTTTGTCTTGTAAAGCTGCTTAGGATCATTGACGAGGATGGCCTGCTGCTGTGGCCCTCATAGCTTCATGATTTCTTTTTGCCCCATTCAGTTATTACAGTTCCCAATGTCTGTGTAGGTTCTCATTCATCCAGGCCATGGTCATCCATTTTTCCATTAAAAGGGCAACTGGACTTGCTAGAGTTTCTTGAAGATATTTTGCCTCTCTTCCAAAGGGCTTCTTCAGTTCTAATGTGACTTGGGCTAAAGTTGGAAATTTTCTAGCCCTTGTTGGTCATCCAGCTGTAACCTGTCCCTTTTAAATTGCCAAATGAGTCTGTGTCAGTTCTTCCTGTGAGGTATGACTTAAACCAGCTAAGGACGGGTCAAGATAGGCCAAGGTAATTTTCCAGTCAAAGGTAAAGCAAAAACTTGACTTCAAACTCCTCCTGTAAACCTTCAAGGCCATCCACAACCTCGCCCCTCCATATGTGACCTCCAGCCTGCTCCCTCAGATCCTCCTCCTCCATGCACCTCACTGTGCCCTCCTCCCACCTCAGCACCATGGGGAGCAGAGCTTTCAGCCTCTTTGCTCCTCAACTCTGGAACTGTCTGCCACCAGACATCTGAAACTCAGACTCAGTCTCTACCTTCAAGTCCAGACTCAAACCCCACCTGTTCAAGATCGCTCACTGACTTATCATCCTGAACTCATCTACTGTCTTCCTCCTTCATCTTCACTAACATTTCTTTTGTTTGTTGTTTTTATCTATTGCTGTTGTATTGCTTGTTGAATGTACAGTGTCAAGAAATGCACTAATAAATGAAGTATATATTTGTAAAAAAATATATATTTATATAGTTGTGATATGGCGCTGTACAAATATTGATTGATTGATTGCATTGTAAAAGTGGAATAACTTGCTGATTCTCAAGTTCAAACTTAAAGCTAGCTAAAACAAAATCCACATTATACCTCACAGTGAAGTGTTCACTGACTATTTTTTCCCCAGTTGCACAAATTTTCGGTACAATTTAGTGGAATGACAACACAACTAAATTTAAGTTAGTTTTTGGTTCCTACGTCACAATTCTGTTCATTTCTCTGCATTTTTGTTGGGTTTATTTCTGGTATATTTCAGTCTAGTATTACATGTAACAACTTGGGATTGTTGTATTATTTTTAAACTTGAAATTATGATGACTAACTCTGGCATGATAACAATACGTTTGAATGTTTCAGTATTTCATAATTATAAGTGTTTTTAATTGACGTGTCAGTGTTTGTTTTTCATATATTAGCAATTGAAAACTGTTTTCCATGCTATTGGTTGCTTTTTCTGATTGGTTATGTGTGTTCGCTCTTTGGGGATGTTATGGACTTTGCCCTGCAGATATAAGCTGGGCTGTAATGATTAATAAATTAAATCCTTTTTCTATGTAGAAGAAACATGTCCCTAACTGACCACTACTTACCAGACATTTGGGTATATAGGATTGCTGCTTTCTCCCTCCCCTTCTCAAGCACCACTCACTCTTTTTAAACAGATTTGTTTAAACCTTAGGAAATCCAACATGGTGGAGTTGAGCTGCAAAACGGCAGGTATCAACAGTGAAACAGCAGTAACAGTGGTTGCATTTCAGGAATCACATGGTAGGAAGAAAGACTGGTGTTTTTATTAGACACCTGCATATCTGCCTGTTTATAACCTCCGCTGTTGCACTTTTAATGTTGTTTTTTGCTTTTTGTAGTTATTCATAACATTGGCAGTATGTTTTCATGTCATTTTCCTGCTGCAGAATAAATTTAGAGGCCAATCAGGAATCTCCCTGATGGTATTACATCTGTTGAAAAAAGCAGAGCCATTGAAATAGCACTGAGCCGCTCTGAGATGGCCCGTTACCACAGAGTTGATTGGCCGACCAATCAGAACAGACTGGGCGCAAACTAAAAATGTGAAACAAGGAACGTTTTTTGAACATTAACAATTATGATATACTCCAGCTTTCAACAAAATCAATTATATGAACCTGAGTTACAGCAAAATGTGACCTCTTTAATGATTACATTTCTATCCATAAATACAAGAACTTCTGATCTTTTATGAACACAATTAGCCGTTCTTAATAATGCATCAGTAAAGGATAAATAATTACATAACCTATTATCTGTCAAACATTACAAGGTAGTACATAAGTGTCTGTGACCAATTTTATTAATGCTATTTTGATGCACGAGTTCATCAAGCATTCATATGAGGTCAGGGTCAAAATATTAATCATCAGTAGATCATATCTTCTTGTGTTAGGCATAATGGATAATGAAAATGATTACTAAATTTACTTTTTCCCATGTTTAGTGTTTCCTAACAAATGAAACTACATTCCAACTAAATTTTTCAAGTTTTCCCTTTATAATAGAGTTCAAGCTTTTTTTTTTCTTTAGAAAACTCCATATGATTTGTCATAAAAACTAAGACTTCCCGTCAAAGTTTCCTCACAAATAATGTCAAGTTTACTTATCAAATAATATCCATGTTTCTAGAAATAATCAAATTTTACCTCGCAAATAACATAAATGTTTCTTTAAAATAATAACAAGTTTGCTTCACAAAACTTTTAATGTTTCTTAAAATAATACCAAATTTACCAGTCAAATAATTTCAAGAGTTCTCTAAAATAATGTCAAATTTTACTAAAAAATAATTTAAATATTTCTTAAAAATAATATCAAATTTTCCAGTCCAATAATTTCAATGTTTCATCAAAGTAATATCAAGTTGACCTGTCAAATGGAACCTGGCCACACCTCAGGCAGGACTTGTTGGGGTAGTGGCGTGGCCAGATTGAGACATGAGCGCCCTGGAATTGGCCTCCTCATGTGCCAACCCAAAATTCTGCAATGTGGATAAAACAAGGGCACATAAATTCTATTGTTGTCTGTGTTAGCACAGGAACATTTAAAGTAAATAAACAAAATTCATATGTTTGGTTTAGAAAATATTAACTTCACCCTTATAGTAAATTCATAGATGGTGGCACGGGGGTTAGGATTATTGTCTCAAAAATATGCACACAGATATATATCCACGATTTTCACATGTGTTTTTCAGATGCACAAATTTACCTACGATTTTCACATGTTTTTCAGATCCACAAATTTATCCACGATTTTCACGTGTTTTTCAGATGCAATAATTTACCTAAGATTTTCACATGTTTTTCAGATCCACAAATTTATCCACGATTTTCACATGTGTTTTTCAGATGCACAAATTTACCTACGATTTTCACGTGTTTTTCAGATTAACAAATATATCCACGATTTTTACATGTATTTTAAAAAGTTTGTGAGAGTATTTATCATGACTTATCATTTGTAAATCTTCAATTGTGCTCGTGAATTGTTCAAAGTACGTTTGTGGATCTACAAAATAAATGCACATGCTGGTTGATCCACAAACGTACTTTGAACAATTCACAAGCACAACAAAAGATTTACAAATGATGAGTCATGATAAATGCTCTCACAAACTTTAAAAATACATATGAAAATCGTGGATATATTTGTGAACCTGAAAAACACGTGAAAATCATGAATATATCCGTGGATCTGCAAAACACATGTGAAAATGGTAGATATATCTGTGGATCTGCAAAACACACGTGAAAATTGTAGATATATTTGTTGATCTGAAAAACACATGTGAAAATCATGAATTTATTTGTGAATCTGCAAAATATATGTGAAAATCATGGATATATATGTGTGCATATTTTGAGACAAATCTCTCCCCATACAACAAGGAACAATCCTCTCGGACAAAAGCTGTGGTCATTCGCCACTAGATGGTGCTTTGTACCAGTTAAAGTTTTGATACAATTTGATATGAAGTTCCAATACTTTACTAGTGTCTCTATTAATAACCAGCCTCGTGAATAAAGTAGAGTTAAACAACAATAAAGTCTGTTCAAAAGGTCAGACTTATAAACATGCATGATTTATTTCTCTGAGTTTTAAATTTAATGTATGATAAGATGACAAGACTTTATTTTGACATCCTATTGTTATGAAATCCAAGTTTCCTATAGTGCATCCTGTAATCGCGTGAAACTTTTGTAAAGGTCATGATGAAAGTCCTGTAACTGCAAACTGTTGTGTAAGAGCCTTTTGTTTGTTTCCACCATCACTGGACTTTCAGTTTCACTTGTACCAAAGGCTGCTGAAAGTTGAGGAAGAGACTGATCAGAACAGAGAAAACTTTGTCCTGCTTGGTCGCAGGTTGCCTTAACACAGACATTACAGTGTGATTTTAATTCAGTCATCTTAAAGTGGCTCAATCTTTATCTGCCATGGAAAGTCTGCCTTTTGTAAACCCAGAGGATCAGGGGAGAGGTAAGAATGAAAATGCACTTTTACTGTTTTTACTTTTGACTTTTAATTTTTGTTTCATGCGCTTTCAAACTGCAAATATGTTTAAAATAAACCCAAGTTTAACTTTGCTTTTGTAAACACAACACTGTTTACAGCTTTTGTGGAATGTGTTGCAGGCATCAAATTCAAAATGAGTGAATATTTGCAATATCTTGTCTTATTTTACACAACATCTCAACTTCCTATGAATCAGGTTTGTATTCAATAAAGGCCAGAGATTGTCAATCTTTTACACTTTGTCTTCTCTCTCTGCATCGCTCCAGCCTCTCTCTCTTCCTCTTCTCTCACTTTTGGTCTCTGTCTCTCATGGTTACACACATGCCCTGGCGGCTAGGTTCACAAAAACAGGAAGAGAAGAGAGATATCAAAATTTTCCAAACTTGATGATAACATGGTCCTGTCCATTTCATCTGATTCTTCGACATCAGCAAAGAGAGTAATAAAGTTAGATTTGATGTGGCCTAACTTTGAGAAGATTTATTAACAACACTATAAACATTTTGGTTTTATGACCAAAGGAAGTGGGAAGCCACAAGTTGAACAGAAAAACTAAAAACAGACAGCTGCAGATGATATAGAGAAAGGAGAAGGAGGTCAGAAGACCACAAGAGGTTGAAAAATGGTCCAAACATGCTGTAGCTGTTTAACAATGTGTTACTGTAAAAAAAAAAGCAAAAGAAGAAGAATGGATACAGCCTGGCAGTCCTTGCCAACGTTGCGTTTCAAATGATAGATGGCAAGCATAAAATGTGCACACGTTGCAAAAACACATTGAGTCAAAATTAGAGGCCAGTTCATGGCCCCACACATTGATGCCAAGAAACAATTTATAATTCCTTCTTCAGGAACATGTAGCCTCCTCAAACCAACCAACTCCTTTGGCCCCCACTACCTCATTACCAACAATAAAGAACAATGGTTCGGTGAACATTTGCCTGAATTTTCAATTCAAGTTTTTCTCATTTTTCATGTAAAGATACCTCAAACCAGTGATCATCAACTGTAGGCCCACCACAGTTTCCCATCTGGCCCCCAGAACATTATTAAACTCTGAAAATGTGATGAAACCAGTGATGGTAAACATGCCAGCCCCAGAGAGAAGAAGGCAAAATATCTGCACTGCCCCATGCAGCAGTGTGGCAGTAGTATGGGTGATAGGGATTGATATTTCTAAAGATGGATCACAGGAGCTGGTCACCAGAGTTGTAGATACTTTTTTTTGAATGGGGGAGGAGATTGTACATATTGCAAGTTTTCAGCGTCTTGGAAGTCTGTCCTTTTACATTCTGTGTTACACTTCCTATTCCTTGTTCTTTGGGCGTTGCTCAACATCTGAAAAATAAAGAAGAAACCATGAGCTTCCAGAGGTACAGTGGGAAAAACCAAGTGACACTATTGGACAGCATTAAAGCCCCTTTTCTTCTTGCACTGAGTTTGGTTGCACTGAAATCATAAGGCATGTCCCACACAATGCTAAATATGCTAAATTTGCACATCTGTATCATCTTACAAAGGACTTTTAGTCTCTGCAATTAATCAGAGCTGTTCGGTGGGTAACTTAGCCTGCTAGCTTCCTTCCTATAATGCAGAGTGTGACTCGTAGTCAAAGCAACGCTGGTTGTGATGTAAAGACATAAGTCCAGGACAAGAAGCCCATGTATTTTCTACAGAAGCAAGTCCTGTTTCTCTTTTAATGTCAAAAAGAGACTGGTCAAGACTACACAACCTGAGATCATTGAGCTTTGTGCAGTTTAGGTTCTCTGCACCTTTTGTGTGGAATAATCTGCCGACTGAATTTATGCTGCAATACTTGGTGTCTCTGAATGTTTTTAAATCTGCAGTGAAAACTTTGGAATACAGACTTTCTGAATGTTATTGTTTTAGTTGATGACTTATAATTGTTTCCTTGCTTCATTTGTACTTTATGAGTCTGAGTGACTGTTTGATGAAACTGTGTTTTGCTGCCATTCTTGGTCAGATCTGCTGTTCTGCTGTGTAAACGCGAAATGATCTAAAAGGAAATATGCTAATTTGAAGTGTTTTTTCAACTGAGCCAGACCAAAGCAATTGAGCTGTAGGTCTGAAAAACAGCCAAGAGTCCCTCACCAGCCCTGAGTGAAGACTGACTGGAAACATACATCACTACATTTTACAAGTAGCTTGCAAATCACTGAATAGTATATATAAGAATGAGAATGATGGTGGTCAAAGTAAGAACATAAACTTCTGTAACATGGTTCATATCTGTTGATTTCACAGAGCCCCTGAGGATCATGCTTCTGGGAAAGAGTGGGGTCGGCAAAAGCTCAAGTGGGAACACCATCCTGGGGAAGCACGAGTTCAAAGCAGACATGAGGGTGGTGAGAGTCACCAGGCACTGTGAAAAAAGGGAGGGGACGGTGAAGGACGTTCCTGTGGATGAGACTGGAAAAACAGAAGATGTTCCTGTCACTGTCATTGACACACCCGGCTTTTTTGAGCTTGACCGTAAGGATGAACTTGTGCGAGAAATTCTGAAGCGTGTCAAACTCGTGGAGCCTGGACCTCATGCCTTCATCTTTGTGGTCCCAATTGGACGAATGACCCAGGAAGACCAAGACACCCAGACACTGATCGAGACAAGGTTTGGTCCAAAAATCTGGGACTACACCATTGTGCTGTTCACACACGGGGACCGCTTGGAGGGAAAAACAATCAACACGGTGGTCTCTGAGAGTGATGAAAACCTCCGCAACTTCATTCGCAAGTGTAGCGGCGGCTTCCACGTCTTCAACAACAAGGACCCTCAGGATCAGTCACAAGTGACCAAGCTGATAGAGAAGATCCAGACCCTGGTGGCCCTGAATGGGAACAAGCATTATGGTACAGAGATGTATCCTGAACAGGAGAGGAAGATCAGGGAGAGACAGGAGAGCTTACTGACAGAGAAAGATGATGAGATCAGACGTGAGGAAAGAAAGCTGGAGGAGAGATTTCGTGAAAAAGAGCTAGAGATGAGGAAAGAGGGGCTGTGGAGGAAGAAGGAGGAAGATGCAAGGCAGGAGGCAGAAAAAGAGATGAAGTCTTATGAGTGGAAGTTTTTGATCAAAGGCCTCATCATAGCTGTGCTAGTACTGGTGGTAGCTCTCCTCTTTGGCAGCAGATTGGCAGCATCAACTCCTGATGATGACGAACAAAATCTCCATAACGAGCCCTAAATTTTTATTAATTTTGCACTCATCCTTATTTCAATCAATCTTTAATCAGTCAATGCAGGCTTGCTCGTAGTACCAGGCTTGGTTGTCTCTAATAGTAGTATGGGAGGTGGAGCATTCAGTCATCAGACTCCTCTCCTTTGGAATCATCAACCAACCACAGTTCAAGAGGCAGACCCCCTCCCTACTATTAAGGTAGACTTAAAACTTTCTTCTTTGATAAAACTTGAAGTTAGGGCTTGCTACAGCTTGGACCAGCCCATAGTTACAATGCTATAGGCTTAGACTGCTGGGGGATTTGGCACATTGAGCTGCTCCCTCTTCCCCTCTATCACTCTCCTCTCTCTTTGTCCCTGTTTTTGTTTTGTTCATGTACTCCTCTCTGGTTTTTGTCTTGTTAGCTGCTCAGGATCATTGACGAGGATGGCCTGCTGCTGTGGCCCTCATAACTTCATGATTTCCTTTTGCCCCATACAGTTATCATTACAGTTCCTAATGTCTGTGTAGGTTCTTATTCATCCAGGTCATGGTCATCCATTTTTCCATTAAAAAGGCAACTGGACTTGCTTGTTGGTCATCCAGCTGTAACCTGTCCCTTTTAAATTGCCAAATAAATCTGTGACAGTTCTTCCTGTGAGGTATGACTTAAACCAGCTAAGGACGGGTCAAGATAGGCCAAGGTAATTTTCCAGTCAATGTAAAAGGATGTGATGGTTAACAGAATCAAAAGCAGAACATAAATATTTAATAGATTTATATTCACCAGAGAAATGAGATAAGGACAAAATTATGGTCTGGGCATCCAGAAATTATCATTGTCATGAGTTCAATACCCGGTAAAGCAAAAACTTGAATTCAAACTCCTCCTGTAAACCTTCAAGGCCATCCACAACCTCTCCACTCCATACGTCACAATTCTCTACATTTCTCTGCATTTTTGTTGGGTTTATTTTTGGTACATTTCAGTCTAGTATTACATGTTACAACCTGGGATTGTTGTATTATTTTCAAACTTGAAATCATGATGACTAACTCTATCATGATAACAATATGTTTGACTGTAACAGTTAAGATTTCTTTGAATGTTTCAGTATTTCATAATTATAAGTGTTTTTAATTGATGTGTCAGTGTTTGTTTTTCATATATAAGCAATTAAAAACTGTTTTCCAAGCCATTATTTGCTTTTTCAGACTGGTTATGTGTTGGCTCTTTGGGGATGTTGTTGACTTTGCCCTGCAGATATTTGCTGGGCTATAGTGATTCATAGATCAGATATTTTTTATCTATAATAGAAAAATGTCCCTAACTGACCACTACTAACCAGATATTTGGGTATATAGGATTGTTGCTTTCTCCCTCCAATTTTCAAGCACCACTCACTGTTTTTAAACAGATTTGTTTAAACCTTAGGAAATCCAACATGGTGGAGTTGAGCTGCAAAACGTCAGGTATCAACAGTGAAACAGCAGTAACAGTGGTTGCATTTCCAGAATCATCAGGCTGGAAGAAAGACTGGTGGCTTTCTTAGACATCTTCATATCTGCCTGTTTATAACCTCTGCTGTTGTACTTTTAATGTTGGTTTTTGTTTTTTTGTAGTTTTTCATAACATTGGCAGTATGTTTTCATGTCATTTTCCTGCTGCAGAATAAATTTAGAGGCCAATCAGGAATCTCCCTGATGGTATTACATCTGCCGAAAAAAGCAGGGCCTTTGAAATAGCACTGAGCCGCTCTGAGATGGCCCGTTACCACAGAGTTGATTGGCCGACCAATCAGAACAGACTGGGCCCAAACTAACAATGTGAAACCAGGAACGTTTTTTGAACATTAACAATTATGATCTACTCCAGCTGTCAACAAAATCAATTATATGAACCTGAGTTACAGGGACATATAACCTCTTCAGTGATTACATTACTATCCATAAATACATATAATGATTAATTTTTAATCTTTTATGAACACTATTAGCTGTTCTTAATAATGCATCAGTAAAGGATAAATAATTACATAACTTATCTGTAAAATATTATAAGGTAGTACACAAGTATCTGTGACCGACATTATTAATGCTATATTGATACATGAGATCAACCAGCATTGATATGAGGTTAGGGTAAAAGTATTTATCATCAAAAGAACATGTCTTCTTGTGTTAGGTATTAATCCATGTTCATGGATAATAAAAATGAATTTCAACTTTTTTTTTTTAACTTTTCCCTCTAAAATTGAACCAAGCTTCAGCTACTTATATTTTAAAAGAAAAATTTAAATAATTTGTTATGAAAAAAGACTTCCCGTCAAAGTTTCCTCACAAATGGTGTCAAGTTTACCTTTCAAACAATATCCGTGTTCCTTGAAAATAATCGAAATTGTACCTCACAAATAACATTAATGATTCTTAAAATTATACCAAATTCAAATAATTTCAGTATCTCTTTTTTTTTTAAATAATGTCAAGTTTTATGAACAAATAACATCAATATTTCTTTAAAAAAAAAATCCAGAAAACAAAAACAAAAAAATATCACATTTACCAGTTAAAAATGTCAATGTTTTATCAAAATAATATCAAGTTGATTGGGACATGGGTGCCCTGGAATATTGATTGACCTCCTTATGTGCCAACCCAAAATTCTGCACTGTGATTGGTTACTTAAAATGTAAGAGGTGGATTTATCTAAAAAAAAAAAAAAAAAAAAAAAATCAGTGAAGGCAGTGTAACAACAGGGCTCTGTTGGCTTATGGTTTGGTTACTGATGTTTAATGTGAACATATTACATTTGTTAGAACTTTAAATTTTGACTCTGAAATTCAATCTTTTATCAGAGCCTAGAAAGACATAGGTAAAAGGGTTACCACTTGGTTGTTTTCATCCTTAAAAATACTGTAGAATGGGGGTCAGATAATTAATTTTCTTTATGTGCTGATAAAACAAGGGCTCATAAATTCTATCGTTTTCTGTGTTAGTTCTGTGATTCTTAATGAAAAGAAACAGAATTCAAATGGTCGATTTAGGGAAAATATTAACTTCGCCCATAAAGTAAATTCATGGATGGCGGTTAAAGGGAGTTAGGATTAGTGTGGGGGTCAATATAAAAGGAGGGCACAACAAAACTAATAGAAAAACACTGGTCCAAATCATGTTTCACTGACAAAAACATAAGACTTGGAACAAGGAACAATCCTCCAAAACAAAAGCTGTGGCCCACCGGGAGATTTATGACTACTTTAAACGCAGTTCCACTTATTAACCACTAGATGGTGCTTTGTACCAGTTACAGTTCTGATGCAATTTGATATGCAGTCCAAATACTTTACTAGTGTCTCTATTAATAACCAGCCTCATGAGTAAAGTAGAGTTAAACAACAATAAAGTCTGTTCAAAAGGTCACAGTTATAGATATGGATGACTTATTTCTCTGAGTTTTAAATTTAAAGTATGATAAGATAAGATGACTTTATTTTGACATCCCTTTGTTATCAAATCCAAGTTTCCTACAGTGCATCCTGTAATCGCATGAAAGTTTTCCTAAAGGTCAGTGAATTCCTGCTACTGGAAACCGTTGTGTAAGAGCCTTTTGTTTGTTTCCACCATCACTGGACTTTCAGTTTCACTTGTACCAGGAGCTGCTGAATGCTGAGGAGAGGAGACTGATAACAGAAAACGTTGTCCAGCTTGCTCGCAGGTTGCCTTAACACTGACATTACAGCGTTTTATTAAGTCTGTCATCATACAGTGTGTCAATCTTTATCTGCCATGGAAAGTCTGCCTTTTGTAAACCCAGAGGATCAGGGGAGAGGTAAGAATGAAAAAGCACTGTTTTAACTTTTGACTGCAAATACGTTTAAAATAAACTTAAACGCAACTTTGCTTTTTATACACATAAGACCGTTCCCTCTCAATGGAAAAAAAGTCACGCATCATTTCTTTTTGGTTTGTGGTCAGCAGATCGGAAAGAGAAACTACCTGAGGCTTTGCTTGGTTATTAGCGATGACGTGTCACTCTCACAGATGTTTTTAAAGGTAATTATGTAGGCATTTACCTGCAAGGCAAACCCATGAAGCACACATAGGTAAAACATGATGGCGCAAGTCCTCGATGATTCATAAAATTCAGATAAGTTACAACAAGTCCTGTCAGCTGATACAGTTTTGGCTGAGTTGATGATTCATCACACTGAAAGAGCAGTCATTGCTCTTTAAAGCGGATGACACTTTGTATCATTTTGCATACAAACCTGAATCCCAATGAAGTTGGGACGTTGTGTAAAATGTAAATCAAAACAGAATTCAGTGATTTGAAAAACCTTTTTCTCGACCTATGTTCAATTGCATAGGCCTACACAAAAACTACAAGATATTAAATGTTCAGACTGATAAACTTTATTGTTTTGTGCAGATATTCACTCATGTTGAATTTGATGCGTGCAACACGTTCCAAAAAATCAGGGACAAAGGCATGTTTAATCGATCAGTGTTTGCTTAGGGCCAGTTCATAGCAAGTGTTATCTCAAGGCACTTTTCAGTAGAGCAGGTTGAAGCCATACTCTTGATTTTTTAGATACATGTATTTGCAGATTAACCCCATAATTTATAATATGTAGCCCCCTCAAACCAACCAACTCCTTGGGCCCCCACTAACTCAGAATCAACAATAAAGAACAATGGTTCAGTGAACATTTGCCCAAATGTTCAATTCAAGTTTTTCTCATTTAAGTTCATGTAAAGACGCCTCAAACCAGTGATCATCAACTGGAGGTCCCCCACATTTTCCCATCTGGCCCCCAGAATATTATCAAACTCTGTAAATGTTGGTTAACATGCCAGGCCAGAAGGAAGAAGGCAAAATATCTGTATTTGCCGTGTGGCAGCAGTATGGGTGTTAGGGACTGATATTTTAAAAGCTAAGAAATAGATACAATTGAAACAAATAAAAATATTGAACTAATTATGGCATTCATGGAGAAATTTAGCTACACCTCAAGAGAGTTGGGGGGGTGTCATTGACTGGAAGAGGAAAATTGAAGTGACTTCTTCTGTAGGTAATTTAGACCTAAATATTTAATAATTACATTATTTAAAAATCCAGACCTCTTACTATCTGTCAAGCAAAAACTGTCCCTTGTACAAATGCAGATGATGACCCCTGCCTCAAAAGCCCTATCCATTGCCAAAGCAATTCAACTAATAACACATTATAAATAAAACACATCAGAGGGCTGTACTTTGCAACGTTTAACTTGTAGCTGTTTCTTTGATAAATTGACTAAAAAACTCACCAATTAAACTGTCCCTGTTTCTACTAACTACTAGTTCCTGGATCTATGGGTCTATGTCTTTACATCCCTGGGATGTAAAGACACATGGCCAGCTCTGGCCTCTACTTGGCCTGGACTTGGCTCATGTTTAAGTACTGCTGTGTAAACACGAAATGATCCAAAAGGAAATATGCTAATTTGAAGTGTTTTTTCAACCGAACCAGACCAAAGCAATTGAGCTGTAGGTCTGAAAAACAGCCAAGAGTCCCTCACCAGCCCTGAGTGAAGATGATGTCTTTATGACTGACTGGAAACATACATCACTACATTTTACAAGTAGCTTGCAAATCACTGAACAGTAAATATAAGAATGAGAATGATGGTGGTCAAAGTAAGAACACCAATGAAGAACATAAACTTCTATAATATGGTTCATATCTGTTGATTTCACAGAGCCCCTGAGGATCATGCTTCTGGGAAAGAGTGGGGCCGGCAAAAGCTCAAGTGGGAACACCATCCTGGGGAAAATTGAGTTCAAAGCAGACATGAGGGTGGTGAGAGTCACCAGGCACTGTGAAAAAAGGGAGGGGACGGTGAAGGACGTTCCTGTGGATGAGACTGGAAAAACAGAAGATGTTCCTGTCACTGTCATTGACACGCCCGGCTTTTTTGAGCTTGACCGTAAGGATGAAATTGTGCGAGACATTCTGAAGCGTGTCAAACTCGTGGAGCCCGGACCTCATGCCTTCATCTTTGTGGTCCCAATTGGCCGAATGACCCAGGAAGACCAAGACACCCAGACACTGATTGAGACAAGGTTTGGTCCAAAAATCTGGGACTACACCATTGTGCTGTTCACCCACGGGGACCGCTTGGAGGGAAAAACAATCAACACGGTGGTCTCTGAGAGCGACAAAAACTTCCGCAACTTCATTCGCAAGTGTAGCGGCGGCTTACACGTCTTCAACAACAAGGACCCTCAGGATCAGTCACAGGTGACGAAGCTGATAGAGAAGATCCAGACCCTGGTGGCCCTGAATGGGAACAAGCATTATGGTACAGAGATGTATCCTGAACAGGAGAGGAAGATGAGGGAGAGACAGGAGAGCTTACTGACAGAGAAAGATGCTGAGATCAGACGTGAGGAGAGACAGCTAGAGGAGAAATACCGAGAAAAAGAGCGAGAGATGAAGAAAGAGGAGCTGTGGAGGAAGAAGGAGGAAGATGCAAGGCAGGTTGCAGAGAAGGAGATGAAGTCCTATGAGTGGAAGCTTTTGAGTGTCAAAGGTCTCATCATAGCTGTGCTAGTACTGGTGGTAGCTCTCATCTTTGGCAGCAGATTGGCAGCATCAACTCCTGATGATGACGAACAAAATCTCCATAACGAGCCCTAAATTTATATTAATTTTGCACTCATCCTTATTTCAATAAATCTTTAATCAATCAATGCAGGCTTGCTCGTGATACCAGGCTTGGTTGTCTCTAATAGTAGTATGGGAGGTGGAGCATTCAGTCATCAGACTCCTCTTCTTTGGAATCATCAACCAACCACAGTTCAAGAGGCAGACCCCCTCCCTACTATTAAGGGTAGACTTAAAACTTTCCTCTTTGATAATACTGAGGTAGGGCTTGCTACAGCTTAGACCAGCCAATAGTTACACTGCTATAGGCTCAGACTGCTGGGGGATTTGGTACTCCTACTGTCATAGCTTTTCTTTTATTCAAATCAATTATCATTACAGTTCCTAATATTAGTTTCAGAAGAATCAGTCAATTAAAATTCACAGTAGTACCTGCAAACATCACACATATATTAGTGTAGCCATGATTACCAACATCAGTCTTCTCCACTTCATCATTATTATAGCAGTTAATGCTAATGTTACAATGATCTCTCTGTCCATGATTGTTATGCTAATACCACCACAACTACCTTTACAACCATATAGAGAGGAAGACCCTCTTGAAAACAGGATGCTTCACCTCAAGGGGCTATCCTTTAATTCAATTCAGTATTTGTACAGCACATTTCATACACTTGTAAGCTGAATATGCTTCACAGAAGATAAAAAAACAGGCACAGTAAAAATAATAGAAATATTACTTTAGAACCAAGTGCATAAAAACTTCAAACCCAACCATATGCATATTCTCTCTCATCCTCTCTCCCATCTCTCTCTCTCTTTTACACAAACACACTTTCAGTTGATGCACATGTATATGAACTTTGATAAAAAACCAACCAACAGCCAAAGGCATGAGAGAAAAGCAGTGTTTTAAGACCCCTCTTAAAAGAACTAACCGTGCCCACAGAGCTCAAGTCAGCAGTTTGTTCCACAGAACAGGACCATAATAACTGAAAGCTCCTTCACCTGCCTTTGTCTCTTCACTCTTGTCTCTGTTTTTGGGGCCTTACAAATAGAATTTCCATTTTATCAGTGTTCAGCTGTAAAAAAAAAAAAAAAAAAAAAAAGAGACATCCAGTGGCTTATTTTGTTAACGAATTTGATCAGGTTATGTACAGGATTAAGATTTTCAGAGGAGATGGAGACGGATAGCTGTGTATCATCTGCATACAGTAAAAACATTGTGTTTGGTACCAAGAAGGATCATGTACAGACTGAAAACAGTGGACTGAGAACTGAGCCTTGTGGCACCCCATAGTCAATACTGAATTTATATGATGAGAAATGTCAAATGAATATGTGAAGGTTCTTCCTGTGTTGTATGACTAAAACTAGCTCAGGACGGGTTCAGACAGGCCAAGGTAATTTTCCAAACACCATGAAAGGATGCGATGTTTAACAGTATTAAAAGTGCAACTGAAATATTTTAATAGATTTATATTCAACAGAGAAATGAGATATGGACAAAATTATGGTCTGGGCATCCATGAATTATCACTGTCATGGTTCAATGCCCAGTAAAGCAAAAACTTGAATTCAAACTCCTCCTGTAAACCTTCAAGGCCATCCACAACCTCGCCCCTCCATATGTGACCTCCAGCCTGCTCCCTCAGATCCTTCTCCTCAATGCACCTCACTGTGCCCTCCTCCCACCTCAGCACCATGGGGAGCAGAGCTTTCAGCCTCTTTGCTCCTCAGCTCTGGAACTGTCTGCCACCAGACATCTGAAACTCTGACTCACTCTCTACTAGGGCTGAACAATATATCGTTATCGTATTGATATCGAGATATGAACATTCAAGATATTAATATCAAAAAGCAACAACATAAACAATATAGATTTCCCCTGCGCTAAAACTGCACTTCCCACATTCTTTTGTATTATGATGTTTTTATTTTTCTGAAAAATGCTTGGTTTTCACCAAACCCGTAGTCATATCGTATCGTATCGATATCGAGATATCTGGCATAAATATCGAGATATGAAATTTTGTCCATATCGTTCAGCCCCACTCTCTACCTTCAAGTCCAGACTCAAACCCAGCTGTTCAAGATCGCTCACCGACTGTTATCATCCTGAACTCATCTACTGTCTTCCTCCTTCATCTTCATTAACATTTCTTCTATTGTTTATTGTTTTTATCCATTGCTGTTGTATTGATAGTTGAATGTTATACAGTGTTACAAAAGGCACTGATAAATGAAGTATATATTTTTATGAATATATAGATATAAAGTGGCTACTGTAAGCTAGCTAAAACGAAATACACATTAAACCTCACTGTGAAGTGTTCACTCAACATTTTTCCCCCAGTTACACAGATTTTCAGTACAATTTAGGGGAATAACAACTCAAAATACTTCAATGAGTTCCTATGTCACAATTTTGTACACTTCTCTGCATGTTGTTGTGTTCATTTTTGGCATATTTCATATTTCAGTCTAGTAACTCATGTAAGAACTTGGGATTGTTGTACTATTTTTTTTAACTTGAAATCATGATGACTAACATACTCTTGCGTGAAAACATTATGTTTGGATGTAACACAGTTTAGATTTCCTTGAGTGTTTCAGTATTTCATAATTAACAGTGTTATTAATCGACTTGTCAGCATTTTGTTTTTCATATATTAGCAATTAAAAACTGTTTTCCATGCCATTGTTGGCTTTTTCTGACTGGTTGTTGTGTGTCGGCTCTTTGGTAATATCGTTGACTTTGTCTGCAGATATTTGCTGGGCTGTAATGATTAATATATTAAATACTTTTTATTTGTAGAAGGAACACATCCCTGACTGACCATACTTACCAGACATTTGGGTATATAGGATTGCTGCGTTCTCCCTCCCCTTCTCAAGCACCACTCTTATTTTTTGTAATCAGATTGTTTATACCTTAAGAAATCCAACGTGGTGGAGGTGAACTGCATGGCAGAATAAATTTAGAGGCCAATCAGAAATCTCCCTGACGGTATTACATCTGCTGAAAAATGCAGAGTCATTGAAATAGCACTTAGCTGCTCCGAGATGGCCAGTTACCACAGAGTTGATTGGTCGACCAATCAGAACAGACTGGGCCCAAAGTAAATATGTGAAACCAGGATTGTTTTTAATCGATTAGCAATTATGAACCGCTCTAGCTGTCAACAAAGCCGAATATATGAACCTGAGCTATGGCAAAATATGACCTCTTAAATGATTACATTACTGTCTATAAATATAATCATGAACAGACCATGTCTTCTTGTGTTTTAATATAGCGTTAGGCATTTATTCAAGCTTTATGGATAATGAAAATGATTTCTAAATTTACTAATGTTTTAAAAATACAAGGGTTAATACAGTTGAGCTTATTAATGTCATGAATAGATAATATTGCACCATTAATGATAAGTAATGATGTTTTACTCATGATTAAGTATTTGCTCACAAAATATTAATGAGTAATTGATAAATACATTATTGATGTTACTGTTGTATAAATAACTGCCTTACAATACCACATCGTCAGTGTAATTCTAAAATGGGCAAACATGCACAAATAAAATCTGAAAAACAATGTTCTCTTATGTATCTAGGCTAAGATTACACTTTTTTTTCTACGTGTATGACTTTTATTTGCCAGAGTGCAGTATGTATGTGTGTATTTTCCAGGACAAATTTCATTTTTGGGTTTTAAATGATATGTTTTGCATTGAAAAATGTATAGAATGGGAGAATTGCATATAAGCCTTCACTCTTTACCCTCGGGACCAAATTACTGATTTGATATACTGTAATCATGACATATTATAATGCTTTTTCCATGAAAACCTAATAAATCTAAGCCTCTACCTTCAAAATACAGAGAAAATATGTTTTGGTGTAATGGCGTCCCCCAAAACCACCAGAGGCAGCAGAGCCCCATCACATAAAGTTTCAACGAGGCCTTGTTACCATAACAATGTTCTTGGTTTGTTGTGAAAGAGTGGTGTGAAAGTGGTCTAGAAAGTATTTTGTTGGTGTGAGTGTGAGTTTGAAATTTAAATAATCAAATGACAATTGTGCTCTATTTGTATATATGTTACTTTCTTTATCAAGAGAGATCAATGGCTTTTATGACAAAAAGGGCATAAAACATAAATAATAATAATAATAATAACAATAACAATAATAGACTTTATCTCTATGTTTAGATCTGAAGTTATTAAAAGATCTGATGCGGTGAAAGTGAAAAAAAATATATATTTATATATGACATTTTTATTAGAGGCACCTTATTGGGACCTAAGGACAAAAAAAATGTAACTTCATTTTCAAGGGGCCTCAAGAGTTTAGACTAAGACTCACTCGTTGACATGTTGGCTGCCCACTGTCTGTGGAAACTTTATGTGAGAGCTGTATTATCTTATCTGTTTAACATTCAATGCCACACAGATGAGTGCCATGGCAGCGCCCCCCGATGAAAGCTTTGGGAAACACACTCTCAGCTCTCTTCATGGAGTTTTATTTTGTGGGAGTGTCTGTTATACTTCAGTTTCATTTCCTCCGCTGAGCCTGGCATAGGTAAGACCCAGTGGTACTAAATTAACAAACATGATAACGTAATTAAGTGTTTTGTATTGTGTGATTTTTTTCCTGCTAAAGCTATAAATGCTTGACGAGTGAGGTGTAATGATATCGTTTAAAAGGTTTGTTTACTTGTTTTTTTCTCGACTTCACTTCCGATATGAACCACCCTGAAACCACTTAGTCTACCATCATAATGCATAAACGAATAGTTTTCTGGATCTTGTGGCATTTTTAGTTCAGAAAACCATATCTCTCGACGAAAAACGTCCGGAGCATCCAGTGCCGCTGCTGTTCTGTCGTGGTCTCGAGCCCGCTGAATATCTGACGTCTCTCGGGGGCGCGCGCAAATACAGAAATGAAGGAGCTCAAACGGGCCAGAGCGGGTATCGGTACCATCTGGGTGGGCAAATTCTAGTTGTGATACAGTTAAAACCTTACTCATCTCTTATAGCTTACCGGGTAAACAATGTAATAATACATGTATTACCTAACCTACCATTTATAGTCTACGTGTGGAAACAGCATGGTTATACAGTTTTTACTTTATTTACCTTTCGTAGCCTACCTGGGATAAAGCATGGTTATACATTTACTACCTTTCTTACCTTATAAAGCTTACCTGTGGAAGAAACATGGTCATATATATACGACCTGAGCTACCTTACAGAGCTTACCTGTGGACAGAAAATGGTTATACACTCAGCCACATTACTTATCTAATATGAGGCCAAGGTGAGGCAAAAATGTTGACATTTTCTTAGCTATATCAAAGAGATATGGAAACACAAGTATACATTAACCTAACAAACCCTATGAAGAAAATGTGAGACATTCTGGCCAAAGTTATCCTTTTTATTTATGCCTGATACACATCCAGCAATACAATAGTATGGATAAAGAATATGTTCCTGAATCCTTGGAGTCCTGTGAGTATTCCAGCATTATTATTTTTTGTCTCCAAAAAAATTAATTGCAATGTTGAGGTAACTACCACACTGCCCGATGGTCCCATCGGTCATCAACAGTCACTAGGAGACTCATGTGCTACATTTTTATTAATAATAGTAATATTAATACTTCTGCCTTGGTAAGGGACTTCTGAGCCCCATCCAGCGCTCTTTTTAGGGTGCTGTTTCCTTCTCTTTGCGCCTTTAATTTATCCGCGGTGCATTGCATTAAATTCTCTTTATGCTTTAACTGTGATGCCATCACAAGGGACATGCATCCCAGGATCCGAGTGAGCTCCTTGTCTTTGTACGACTAAACTGAAGCCTTTGCAAGCAATTCAGCCATAATGTTTTCCAGATCTATGGAACTTGCATTCTGATTGTAGACGGATAATCTGGAATCAGCTGATTAGTCATTTCTTCTAATATTGTGTCAGCGTCCTCCAGGGGGTCTCCATGGCTGGACTCTCTGGTGTCTGCCATGGTTGGTTTGGTTTGAAAGTAAAACAAAGTTTTAAATTGTGTGTTGTAAGATGTATGGTTGCCTAGTTCAATTCTTTGTAGCTTAGATAATTACAGAGTGTCAATTAAAATTGTTGGGAATCAATAGCAATGTTAAAGCCCCACTATGTAAGATTCAGGTTTGTCTGCTCTCGAGGGGTCGCTCTGGTCGTTGGGTGTAATTGCACTGTCGTAACACAGCGCCTCACAGCAACGTGCATTTGTTGACATACAGAGCCAGCAGAAGCGAGTCGACAGGACGTCCGAAGACATAGAAGAAATAGTGAAATAGTGAATGAACGAGCGTCACGGCACCATGAATATCTCCATCAATCTGAGAAACTCGCCGGCAAATAACCGCTGGTAGCATTTAGTGACAAAACAACGTCCGCCAAGTTACACAAAGCATGCAATGCTACGGAGCAACCACCGACTGAAACCAAGTATTGAACGGGGGAAAACCTGACGAAAACATAACTTACCTCTCCAGCAGTAACTTTGCAAGCTCAGTGTCCGTCTTGTAATTTTCCATCTCCCGACGCTCTCGCCACCGAGCAAAGTGGGCTCCAATGTTGATTCTAGTTTTGTTCCTTGCGTTGTCCGATAGTCTCTTTTTGGCCCTTGAATCTGGAGAAAGAGTCCTCCTCACACGCTTTGCAGATGCTATGGCTGCTACTACCTACATGCAAAACACCAGCTTCTTTAGCTGGAAGCCAAATCTCGCGTAGTGCCGTAAAGCAGTTTGCACTTCTCACGACATGTGTCCCCGTCACGGGAGCAAAAGTTACATAGCCCCTAAACAGAGCAGGGAAGCGCTGTAGGGGGGAAGGGAGGGGGGCCATTCTCTCTGTTACAGCGCCGAGCTCCACTGAACAGACTTTGGAGAGAATATTTGAAGGCTCAAAAGATCTGCAGTGCTGCTTTAAGAGTTAAAGTTTAACAAGCAAAATGTCTCAGAGGACAGTGATCAAGCGTGGGCAAACACCGAATAAATCTACATGCATGCTTGGAATGGGGTCGGAATCTGACAAAACCTTCAAAGTGTTGGTGTTTTAATCATGAAGTGGAGACAATTATTATATAAGTATTACTCGTAATACTGATATAAATACTTTGTAATTAATGTCAATAAAATATTACATATAGAAATTATATTTGAGAAAAAAACTTCAACGAAATCTCCTATAGCAGAAAATAATGTGTCCAATAATTATAAAACTTACTCCTGTGTGAAGTTTTTAAGTTTTATGGTAAGTCTATTGAAGTCTGTAATACTGACCTTTTAAGAAAAAAATTGCCCCTTAGCCCTTCAAAAATAGTACAAAAGCCAATTGGCTCCACCCACTCAGATGGTCTGATCTGGCCTGCATGAAAGAGGTGCTCAGAGACACTCCGGCCAAAGCCATCCTTTTTATTTATGCCTGAGATCACATCCAGCAATGCAATAGCACAGGTAAAGTATATATTTCCTGAATCCTTGGAGTCATGTGAGTATTCCAGTGTTATTATTTTTTGTCTCCAAGGTTCCTTAATGCCACAAGGTTTAAAGAAAGTGTACATTTTAGTTGAAAATTGAGGGAAAAATGTGTTTTTGATATTTTGAGGAGCTCCACTGGCCTCCATATTTGTCAGAGAGCTTCACCAGTGGGCTTAAATGAAAGCCTAGAATGTACCCTTTAAAATGATACCATAGTGATCTATGCCAGATGTTTTTAAACAAGTTTTGCCAAAGGCACACAGACCTGGCTAAAACCTGAAGGCATGCCAAACGTATACCCATGCAATAATCTCTTTAATATGTGTTGTAGTGTCTTGGTCTATTATGCATGTATATATATATTTTTTTAAAGAAGCCAAATAAAATATGATAAATACAAATGTATTACAAATAAAATCTAAATTTAAAATTTACAAAGTCATCCAAGAGATACATAAAAATGACACCATGACACCAGGTCAAAATATGTGGACATGATGAAACAGCACAACAGAAGAAAATATTTTGAAACTTACATGTTCTTCTCTTTGTGATAATCTTAACAAACACGCTTATCCTGATGTTTTAAGTTTAAACATAATTGGTGAGAGTAAAAACATATTAGTAAGCTACGATGGAACTACAACATGGCTGTTCCACTTAGAAGCAAGTACAATATTTCCAGTGTAAAGCGTCTTATTGTGACTTCTTGTTTGAGAGTTTCCTCATAATCAAGTGGCCTGATCAAGTTGGTCCTCATGGCTGTGGCAATAGTGTGTGACGAACTGAATATAAAAAAAACAATTACAAATGCTTGCTGTCGGGTCCCCTGCCATTTTTGTAGTCCTTGTTAGAAGTTAGTTAGCATCCATCATTTTAAACACACAACAAGACTTTAAAATCCAAAACAGGCAACATCAGATGCATTTTATTATTTCCCATTAAAATATACGTGTGCTCACAAAAGCCTTATTTCAGGCACTTATCCAAAATCGGTATTCTAAATCCCAGTTACTCTGGAGGGTTGGGAACCAGGAAGTGCTAATTCTTAACTCACTTTTCTATCTTTAGACTCATTCCTGCACCACTCTATACTGACACAAACATTTTTTTTGTGAAGAGCAGAAGGCCTCCATGTAACTCAAATCAGCCTGTTACTTTCACGGTGCCAGTCTATTTGTGTTGGAAAAAGATGTGATGCAAGAAAAACAACATTTTATTCAAATACAAGTGATACCTTTGATTTAAAAAAGAGAACATTCAATGATGGTGAGGTAAAAAATTATTGCAAATTTGTATCAGCCAATATACGTAGCCAGAATATCAACTGTTGTAATGGCAATATGTTCATATATGTCCGTACAGATAATCAACTTTAAGGCATTCATACATAGATATCGATATTGTTTGGATAATATTTTACATCCCTGGTTCATCCCTTGCTTGTAAATGTGATATGATAAGAAAACATCAAATGTCCACTCTGATTAAAGTATCAACTAGTTACATGTTAGGGTACAAGGTCATAGGTCAGGGTCGGGAACCCCATGCTCATCACCTGCTTGTTAATGTGACACATACTTTAAGGGACTTTCTTAAAACTGCATATATGTCCTGATGAACTCATCACATCTTGTAGGTGCCGGGTCAACAATCACTGGGCCTCATGATTATCCTCTTGCCTGACGTATTATCCCCTGTATACATTTAGAGAATATTTTTCAACTATGGACAAAAGTCCACTTAGACATTTTATCTTTGTGTCTTTTTCCCCTCATAGACTGCAGGATAAGATGGTGAGAAAAAGACCATCTTCAGAGGAAGAAACAGCTGAAGAAGAGGGAGGAAGAAGAAAAAGCCTAAGATATAAAAAGAGAATAAGGTATGCTTGTGATACAGAACCTGAGGACACTGAAGAAGATGACACGGAGGAGGAAAATGAGCAGCCAGGCCCATCCAATGGCTTCAACCAGAGGGCACAAGAAAAACGTGAGTGTCAAGCAATGTCCAGCAATCCAGCATCACATCAATATTTAAACTGTAAATTGCCTTAGAGATAAGACTAATAATCACAGTGTTTTCTTATGTGTCCTGTTTATGATCAAATAGTCCGGTTTATGACAGTTGTTTGTCTGTTTTTAGCAGAATCACCTTCAATTCACCAAATTCCAGATGTCTGGCCTGTAACATGTGGAAACAAAACGGGTTTCCTGGATTTAGCAAAATTTAATGAATGTACGCAGAAACTTCTTCTTCTGAGGATTTGCTTCATCATCAGATAATTATGTGCAACTTCTCTGATTTAATTTTTTTTTCATTTTCCTGTCTTTTTGAGACAATTCACTTATGTTTTTAATTGTGTTTCCAAATACTGATGACATTATAGATGAAGAATGTATCCAGTGTGAGGACCAGTGGTTTCTTCCACAGAAATTTGAAATTTTCTGTGGTAAAGGCTCAAACAAGAAATGGAAATCAAGTATTTACTACAAAAATAAGCCCCTGCAGCATTGGTTTAATGTAAGATTTTTAAGCAAAGAATACCTATTTTTCTAAACAAAATAAGAACAGATACCAGTAAACTTACAATCTTTGTCTGGCTTTTATCACAGGCAGATTTGCTAAGAAGAGGAAAGAGGCCTACAAAGGTATATTTTTATCATTCAAGCATATATGATGTGGAATCTAAAAATTAATGCAATGCTTTTTTCTTTCTCTGCAGAGGAAAACCAGGTCATCCAATCACAATCATGAAACTTCCTTTGAAGGTTTGTCTTTAAAAGCAGTACTTTGCAGAGTTAATGCCACAGCAATCTGATGCTTTTTTACATTAAAATATAGTCCTCAAAGAAGTTTGGAAACATTATTTTTTTTTCTTATTTTTTCTCCTCTTTGATAATCCAGTTTGTATTGTATTTTATATCGCTGTAAAGCATGATTGGTCACCTTTACAGCAAGGTACAACTTGTAAGAATGATGCATTATGGACTGAGCTACGCAGCTAAACATGTGGGTAGCACCCCAAAAAAGTTCCAAGACCCCCTCTTACCCCTGAAAGAAAGCCTATGGTTCCTTAATGAAGCAATGCATTTGTGTAATGTTCCTCATTTCACAAATGCATGGTCCTTACAAGCTGTACCTTGTAGAGGTGACTATTTAGGCTTTCCAATGAATTTAAATACAGCACCAACTGGTATTAAAGGGAAGACATAATTGACTGTAGGTAACATTTCCAAAATCTTTTTAACAAGTATATTTGTTTTAAAGTCAATCTACCCACACACTTCTATCTTTCAGATAATGCACACCTAATTTCCACAGAGTGCCCCAGTTGTATGCTTTTGGCACCATGTAACTTTGGCAATGGGCAGTACTGCATAGTGCACAGCACCATGTTTACAGCACTCATCCACATGCCAGCTAGCTAACCTGTCTTAGTACTGTTCCCCACATTGGCTGAGAATAATGCTGCGTTCCATTTGATCTTGAAAGTAGGAAATCAGAAACAAAACTAAGAACCCTCCATAGGTTGAAATTCCTACTCGAGAGGCTCAGTAATCTTGTGCTTACTAGCTTGTAACTTGAACATGTTTTGAGGGGATGTGATGTTATTTACATTTTTGACGTGAGTGTCAAGGTTAACGAAAATGTTCACGAGGGCCCGATTTCAATAAGGCTTGAAGCATGATTTCTAAAGGCACAAGGTTTGGAATAGGGCTGAACAATACTAGGGAAATATATTGCAGTAGTTTTTCCTCTCTCATATATATGTGTGTGTGTGTGTGTGTATATATATAAATGTATATATTATATAGACATACATACTGAATGTATATATATATATATATTTATCTTTTTATTTCTTTTATCTCTATCTTATTTTCAGCTTTACTGTCTTTTTAGCTTTTTATGTAAGCATTGCTCTTATCTTTTATCTCCTACTACTTACAGTCCCCCCTCTTTTATTTACATCTTCTATGCTTGTTAAGATATTATTGCCATTACTTGATTTTAATTCAGATCTTACCTACTTATGCTTCACCTTTGTTACACTTTTAATCCTTTTATAGATATCATTTAAAACTTATTGTTTTATATTTTATTATCATTATTAATATTGTCTATTAATAATATTAATAATAATTGTTCTTCTGTTTTCTATTTTCACCCCCTTTTTACTTTATCTCACTGGTTTTATGTTTTGTTTTGCTTTTTGTTGGTTTTTTTAGCTTTTATTTTGGTCCTCTTAGTCACATTTTATATTGCAGGGTTCCTGTACTGTCTGGGTCCTTATGACATTCTTATGTCTGTTGTGTTTTTCTGTAATAGTGCCTTGTTTTAAATTGAGCTTCTTGGTTTTTTTTTTTCCTTGTGCTGATGTCTGTATGTTCCTGTCTGTTTGTCAAAGCACTTTGTAAACCTGTTTTTAAAAGTGCTATACAAAAAAGTATATGTATACATATATATATATACACACACATACATATATATATATATATATATATATATATATATATATATATATATATATATATACATATGTATACTTTTTTTTTAAGGGAACATCCTCTTTTCATTTATAGTAATTTAAATAGGAAGTTTCACTCACTTCTATTCGAAACCACAAACTTTTGCACACTGAGTTCCTCTGACAGTAACACCACTGCATTACCTGTGACAAGTTTTGTCTGTAGCTTGTAATGTTTCCATGCCGGTAACACACAAACTCTACAAGCACAACAGCCCGTTTTCTGAGTAAGACTTATTAGAAATATCAGGATTAAAATGTAGCTTTAACCACTACCTGCTGCGCCACTGTGTCACCCACAAGGTTCACAAAGTTGTGTATGAAACATAAATATAAATGAAGCTTATTGTTGCATTCAAGCCTTTAAAGGTGTGCATTTCAGCATGTTTTGCGGTATATGATTAACCGAAAAATTAACGAATTGATCAAGAAATGCTCTAAAATTGAACTGTGTAAGGGGTTTGCTGTTGTGCATTCTGTGTGTTAAGAACCAGCTTAGGGGTGAATGTTTGTAATGATCTTGCAGATGTGCCCTCTAACTGTCATGAACACACTCTGCCACCGAAACAAGTTTCGGTGGCAGAGTGTTTTAAGTCACAGTCATTTTCATACCCACTTTGTGGTTGACAACTCCTTTTTTCAGACAAACACACCCCTGGGCGTGATGTAGAGTGCTTGTTCATTTCCTAATTTAACTACATGACCATACCATGAGGCATAAAGATGCCCACTGTATTATACGGTGGCTGACAAGGGCAAACGGCCTACAACAGCTCGATGCAGCTCAATTAGAGGAAAACACCTGCAAGAGCAGAAATGCACTGCAAGTTAGAATTGAAACAAAGCCTAAAACAATCAAACCGAGAAAACACCTGCAAGAGCAGAAATACAGGATAACAAGTGCTCCAGGACAGGAGATGGGTCTGGAGCAGGGTAAGTGTGTGGAAGAGACTGCGGTAAAGCTAGCCGCTCCTAAATTTGAAGTGCTCATGTATTTGAACCTTTACGGTAAATGCTCTGTGGTGAGTAAGAGTGGGATGACAGGCAGGCTGAGCGACTTCATCATTTTCCTGTTCTGTTTTTAACATCAAGAGTGTGAAGTAGGAGTCTTGCCATAATGTTGTATTGAAGATGCCTCTTTTTCCAACATAAATGAACAGAGTGTGTAATCAAATTGTATCAAATAAAGGTTGATGATGCATGTTGCTGTTTATTTTGAGCACTTTGAGCAGATATTAACATGAAATAAGATCATTTATTTCCATTTATACCTGATAAAACTGGTGTTGTATAGAGGACCCCCTGGACAATGTGTGCAAGCAGTATGAAGTAATTTATTTCACACTTTTGATGGTAAAAGGAAAACAGGAACATTAAAAAGTTGCATAGCCTCCCTCTTTTCAGCATGGAGCATTTACCCTAAAGATTCAAATACATGAGCACTTCAAATTTAGGTGCAGCACTAGAAGACACAAGCAGAGTTATATTTGAGCAAAATCCAGGAATATTACTTTGTAGGTCAACAGAATTCTTTGTCTTTACCTCCCAGTGTTTTTAACAAATTCTTCTCAAATGTGAAGTTAATGCTCTTTTGCTTTTTATATGTGAAGAGCTTTTATGGGCTCAAAAACAAATTCTTACATGTAGTTTCTTTATACAAAGTTAGTTTGTTTCCACCAGAGTCTGAACTGCCCACAGAGGACAGTGAGAATGAAAATGATGATGAAGAAGACAGGGGGTCGAGCAAGCTTGGATTTGTGTTGAATAGTAACGGAGGAGGGGAGGAGAGAGCGAGGGTCGAAGATGTTGAAGGAGACTCAGGAGAGAATGAGAGTGAAGGGAAGGAAAAAGCAGAGAATGGAGAAATGGAAGGTGAGGATTTTCCTGCTTTTATAATGGACAACATTATTTTGTTGGATATTTATTGAAAATTCTCTGTGCAAGTTTTCTGACTGAGCTTCAGTTCAGAACATTAAAGGGTTAGTTTGGGTTTTTTAGAGGGGGGTGCGATATCAGGAGGTGTAAAGTAGCCAGCACATAGCAGTACATGGTGCCACTGAGGTTAGAATAAGTTAAAACTAATTAAAAACTTAGCTGGACAACATGCTACAGCAAGATTCATCACAGCATTTAACTTTTCCACAAGCCCCTGTATTTAGAACTGTTGTGTGATGTAACAAAGGGTTAAATATCAAGCAACTCCCCTCATTAGATCAGGTCAGAGTGCTGCAGCGGGATCAGGTAGTGTTGTAAATATGGACATCAGGACTCACCCCCACTGCAGCAACAGAGAGTTTTGTTGGCTTTGCCCATTCTACCAATCAGGACTATGACACACAACAACAGTTTGAAGGCTTACAGTAATTAAAGAGCTCTGATAAAAGGTCCAGGAGAAGCCATGTTTCTTAGTCCCACTCGTGACAGCAATGGGCCTCTGAGTTTGTGGACATGGCTCACAGTTCATGCATCTGCACCACCAGGTAACTTGTGACTTCTGTCCTGCTCCTTCGTTCTCCATCCATGTTTCGACCTATGACTCAGTCTGCAAAAGTTCATCCTGTGTATACTCCGGTTCATAAATATACTCCCTTTTACCCACAACTAAGGCACGTTGTCATCCCTAGAGTAAGAATCCCTCTTTTTTAGTTCAGTTTGACTGTGAATTGTTTCCTCAAACTACCTGACATACACCTACCTACGTAACACACAAAAGTTCTAAACGGGTTTCGTTGAGGAAAAGTTTAAGACCGGAAACAATCTTGTTGTATTGTCAAGTCAACATAGTTTTTGGAGTAGTTTTAACCTATAAGTGGGTTAAATCTAAGGCTTTTGGTGGCACCATGTGCTGCTATGTTGCGGCCACTGTCCGTCTCCCCCCAGCGACAAAGCTTGCAAGTTCCTTTATTGGCATCCTATTTACTAGTGCCTTGAGCCTCCAGCAACCCCACATTAAAAAAAACCTGAACTAACCCTTTAAAGACTCGTGTAATTGTGTATCTATGAGGATATATTAACTCACTGTTCATCTTTCAGGAAGGGGGACAGAATTACAAAAAGTGATGAATGGAGAGAAAGCAGTGCATAAAGAAGTAAAAGTTGTGGTTAAAAGACTCCAAGAGGTAAGATATAGATTTATAAAGTCACTGATTCAACTGTAGCAATGTCTTTGCTCATGTAGTTGTCACAAAGTGGTGGACCTTGACCCATCCTCATGACACTCACCTATTTTCAATTAACTTGTTCAATCATGGAATATTCCACACAGGTCTGTTTTGAGCCTTCCTCAACGTTCAGTCTTTTGTTGCCCTGTCCCAGCTTTTTTGGAATGTGTTGCAGACATCATATTCAAAATGAGGGAATATTTGCAAAATAGCAATGAAGTTTATCAGTTTGAAAATTAAATATCTTGTCTTTGTAGTGTATTCAGTTAAATGTGTATTCTGTTTTCATTTGTTTTACACAACGTCCCAACTTCATTATTGGGGTTTGAAGGTAGTTGCAGTTTTAAGTACTCTTTTTAAAGAAATAACCAGTCAGAGAAATTGTTGTTTGACACGTATCACTGTAACCCTCTCAGCATTGCCTTTGTGATTCTGTAAGTATGTTCTGGTTTTAGGCCCACAAAGATTCTCTGTCTGCATCCATGGAGCTGTCACTTCCAGGTTTGTCTGTATTTTCCAATAATAATAATCTAATCTAAACGACACATATTAGTTTGTTAGCCATATTATTTATTCCAAATTTTCTGTGACCTTTGGCTTATGCACAGAGAGCCGGTGTGGGCCATTGGAAGAAGAACAAAATAAAGATGATAGAGACTTAATCACACCAACACCAGAAGACCCCTCGGACACAGCAGCAGCTGACGTAACAGTGCCCATCACAGCCATCAGTGTTGAAGACGAGGACACTCCAGAGGAGTTGTCACAAGGTACGGAGAGAAAACGAGAAACGTTTTGTAGAGTGCTTGTTCATTTCCTACTGTAACTACATGACCATACCATGAGGCATAAAGATGCCCACTGTATTATACGGTGGCTACAACGGCTCTATGCAGCTCAATTAGAGGAAAACACCTGCAAGAGCAGAAACGCGCTGCAAGTTAGAATTGAAACAAAGCCTAAAACAATCAAACCGAGAAAACACCTGCAAGAGCAGAAATACAGGATAACAAGTGCTCCAGGACAGGAGATGGGTCTGGAGCAGGGTAAGTGTGTGGAAGAGACTGCGGTAAAGCTAGCCGCTCCTAAATTTGAAGTGCTCATGTATTTGAACCTTTACGGTAAATGCTCTGTGGTGAGTAAGAGTGGGATGACAGGCAGGCTGAGCGACTTCATCATTTTCCTGTTCTGTTTTTAACATCAAGAGTGTGAAGTAGGAGTCTTGCCTTAATGTTGTATTGAAGATGCCTCTTTTTCCAACATAAATGAACAGAGTGTGTAATCAAATTGTATCAAATAAAGGTTGATGATGCATGTTGCTGTTTATTTTGAGCACTTTGAGCAGATATTAACATGAAATAAGATCATTTATTTCCATTTATACCTGATAAAACTGGTGTTGTATAGAGGACCCCCTGGACAATGTGTGCAAGCAGTATGAAGTAATTTATTTCACACTTTTGATGGTAAAAGGAAAACAGGAACATTAAAAAGTTGCATAGCCTCCCTCTTTTCAGCATGGAGCATTTACCCTAAAGATTCAAATACATGAGCACTTCAAATTTAGGTGCAGCACTAGAAGACACAAGCAGAGTTATATTTGAGCAAAATCCAGGAATATTACTTTGTAGGTCAACAGAATTCTTTGTCTTTACCTCCCAGTGTTTTTAACAAATTCTTCTCAAATGTGAAGTTAATGCTCTTTTGCTTTTTATATGTGAAGAGCTTTTATGGGCTCAAAAACAAATTCTTACATGTAGTTTCTTTATACAAAGTTAGTTTGTTTCCACCAGAGTCTGAACTGCCCACAGAGGACAGTGAGAATGAAAATGATGATGAAGAAGACAGGGGGTCGAGCAAGCTTGGATTTGTGTTGAATAGTAACGGAGGAGGGGAGGAGAGAGCGAGGGTCGAAGATGTTGAAGGAGACTCAGGAGAGAATGAGAGTGAAGGGAAGGAAAAAGCAGAGAATGGAGAAATGGAAGGTGAGGATTTTCCTGCTTTTATAATGGACAACATTATTTTGTTGGATATTTATTGAAAATTCTCTGTGCAAGTTTTCTGACTGAGCTTCAGTTCAGAACATTAAAGGGTTAGTTTGGGTTTTTTAGAGGGGGGTGTGATATCAGGAGGTGTAAAGTAGCCAGCACATAGCAGTACATGGTGCCACTGAGGTTAGAATAAGTTAAAACTAATTAAAAACTTAGCTGGACAACATGCTACAGCAAGATTCATCACAGCATTTAACTTTTCCACAAGCCCCTGTATTTAGAACTGTTGTGTGATGTAACAAAGGGTTAAATATCAAGCAACTCCCCTCATTAGATCAGGTCAGAGTGCTGCAGCGGGATCAGGTAGTGTTGTAAATATGGACATCAGGACTCACCCCCACTGCAGCAACAGAGAGTTTTGTTGGCTTTGCCCATTCTACCAATCAGGACTATGACACACAACAACAGTTTGAAGGCTTACAGTAATTAAAGAGCTCTGATAAAAGGTCCAGGAGAAGCCATGTTTCTTAGTCCCACTCGTGACAGCAATGGGCCTCTGAGTTTGTGGACATGGCTCACAGTTCATGCATCTGCACCACCAGGTAACTTGTGACTTCTGTCCTGCTCCTTCGTTCTCCATCCATGTTTCGACCTATGACTCAGTCTGCAAAAGTTCATCCTGTGTATACTCCGGTTCATAAATATACTCCCTTTTACCCACAACTAAGGCACGTTGTCATCCCTAGAGTAAGAATCCCTCTTTTTTAGTTCAGTTTGACTGTGAATTGTTTCCTCAAACTACCTGACATACACCTACCTACGTAACACACAAAAGTTCTAAACGGGTTTCGTTGAGGAAAAGTTTAAGACCGGAAACAATCTTGTTGTATTGTCAAGTCAACATAGTTTTTGGAGTAGTTTTAACCTATAAGTGGGTTAAATCTAAGGCTTTTAGTGGCACCATGTGCTGCTATGTTGCGGCCACTGTCCGTCTCCCCCCAGCGACAAAGCTTGCAAGTTCCTTTATTGGCATCCTATTTACTAGTGCCTTGAGCCTCCAGCAACCCCACATTAAAAAAAACCTGAACTAACCCTTTAAGGACTCGTGTAATTGTGTATCTATGAGGATATATTAACTCACTGTTCATCTTTCAGGAAGGGGGACAGAATTACAAAAAGTGATGAATGGAGAGAAAGCAGTGCATAAAGAAGTAAAAGTTGTGGTTAAAAGACTCCAAGAGGTAAGATATAGATTTATAAAGTCACTGATTCAACTGTAGCAATGTCTTTGCTCATGTAGTTGTCACAAAGTGGTGGACCTTGACCCATCCTCATGACACTCACCTATTTTCAATTAACTTGTTCAATCATGGAATATTCCACACAGGTCTGTTTTGAGCATTCCTCAACGTTCAGTCTTTTGTTGCCCTGTCCCAGCTTTTTTGGAATGTGTTGCAGACATCATATTCAAAATGAGGGAATATTTGCAAAATAGCAATGAAGTTTATCAGTTTGAAAATTAAATATCTTGTCTTTGTAGTGTATTCAGTTAAATGTGTATTCTGTTTTCATTTGTTTTACACAACGTCCCAACTTCATTATTGGGGTTTGAAGGTAGTTGCAGTTTTAAGTACTCTTTTTAAAGAAATAACCAGTCAAAGAAATTGTTGTTTGACACCTATCACTGTAACCCTCTCAGCATTGCCTTTGTGATTCTGTAAGTATGTTCTGGTTTTAGGTCCACAAAGATTCTCTGTCTGCATCCATGGAGCCGTCACTTCCAGGTTTGTCCGTATTTTCCAATAATAATAATCTAATCTAAACGACACACATTAGTTTGTTAGCCATATTATTTATTCCAAATTTTCTGTGACCTTTGGCTTATGCACAGAGAGCCGGTGTGGGCCATTGGAAGAAGAACAAAAAAAAGATGATAGAGACTTAATCACACCAACACCAGAAGACCCCTCGGACACAGCAGCAGCTGATGTAACAGTGCCCATCACAGCCATCAGTGTTGAAGACGAGGACACTCCAGAGGAGTTGTCACAAGGTACGGAGAGAAAACAAGAGAAACAAGGAGTCAGAAGAACTGCAGCAGAAAGTCCTCCAACTCCACCTGCAGTAGACAGCACATCTGAAATCCAGAATGAAACCCAAGTGAGAGGGTCCAGCCCAGTGCCTTCTACCAGCTGTAATCTGGATACAATGGACCTGAACCAGCTGCAGAGGGAGAGCTTTAAAATGCAAATGAAAGTCTTAAAGTTGCAGGAGGAGTACTACTCCCTCAAACTGAAGGAACTTAAACAGGAGCGCATAAGTAAAGTTCCACTGGTTTAGGTTTGCTTCCTCTGTTTCCCATCTTAATATGATGTTCTGGTGTTCTCCTTTAGTCAGGTTATGGACTGGAACACTGACATGGCAGCATGAATTTTTCACCGTGTAGCCTAAGAACTGGATTTACTTGCTCATTTCTGTATGATGATGCTTTTAAAAAGAAATGTTTTTAATTATAATGTGGGATTTCATCTTTTTATATTGTGGTGATTGTGATAGTTAATATTGTTATGGTATAATTCTTTTTAAATTGTTTGCTCTGATTCCTTTTGATCAAACAAGCAGATGAATCATATATGTTTCCCAGTTTGCACTTGGCATTTTTCACAATTTTATTGTAAAAAGTGTCTCAGTCTCTGGTCATTAATCATGTGATATTATGCTGTGTAATATTTTGTAGTCTAAACATTACATGAGATGTAATAAGTCTTGACAATTTCTGTGATATTTTTATTCTTTAAGATGCCATACTGATTTTACTGTCTTGAGTATTTTCTTAAAAATGTGTACTTTATTTGTATTTGGACAGTGAAAACTTGTTTTTAGCTCATGGGACAAAGTTTTATTTTAATATTAACAAATAAAAAACAGGAAAGAAAAAAAATATATAAACTAAAATAATACAAATGCATTTTTTTTTCAAACTAATACATGTAGTGTAAACAACACGAAGTCATGTATGTGTACAGTATTTTGGTGAAATAAAATCTTCCTAGGGTGAAATTATTGAATTTTATTTACAGCATTGTCCTTTGGTATTGTAATTTGCATCCCTCTACTGGCAGCAGTGCATAGAGACCAGCTGATGTCTGGCCTAGAGGAAAGACTGTTTTGTCAAAATTTATCTTACTGTGACAAAAAAGAGGGGGCAGACAGGTCATGATAGTCAGTCGACTGTGAATATCTTTCTAAGTTAAGCTAAGTCTTCCATGCCTGTCTGGTTTATCCTTCTGTACAGACACAGGTTTCTGCACAATCTTGTTAAAGTCCTGTAAGGATCACTGTACTGAGCTTATGAGCCATAAGAGAAATAATGTCTTTGTTAGTAAATTCCAATTCTGAAATGAAGCTTCACCCATTGATCTGCACTACAAAGCATTTTGTCAAGGCAGAGTCATGCACTGGTAACTATAGTAAAGGTAAACTTTATTCAACATTTCATGCTGATTGTAATTTCGACATTAACTGTTGACTTTTTTCTCTAAATTTAATGCCGACTTATTTCTCAACATGTTTACAGAAAAAAAAATCCTCCTCCTCTCATTTTATGTTCTCATGCCTGGCCCTAATCATCTTTCATAAACACTGGCAAATATAACTTCAATCACAATCAAAAATATTCAGCTTGACAATCCCACTTGCTCCAATAACGGACAAAGATGATCAACATCTCACCTGTGCCTCTCGCTTTCTATGATTACTAAACTCCACCCACATACAAATAATTACCAAATTCATGCCCAAATAAATCACCTAATAAACACATGACCAAGCAAGTTTTCTTTTAAATTCACATTTTTTTAATAAATTGATATCCTACAACTAATAAAAATTGTGTTTTTTCAACATTTACTTAAATCAAAATCATGAAATGAATTTAAACACAACAAAAATGGCGTTCAGTTCTCCGAGTGAGTATGTTAAATGAAGACTTCTAGCTATTTGTTATTTCCTCTTTGGATTTTTTTTCCAAGAAACTTAGAGTGCTGATAGTGCACTACTGAACAAACAGACTTCAGTCGGACACTTTCCAAACACAGAAATGAGTTAGCATTAAGCACTTCCTGGTTCCCAGCCCCTCCACAGTAAATGGGATTAGGGATCATCCACATGGAGACAAATTCAGACATAACTGCACAAGTTTTTAATTGTATGTGTCCGCACAGATATGGCATTTTGAATGCCTGAAATCAACATTTTTGAAAACTGGTCCTAGAGTGGATAAATCTGAAAACACCGGCCAAGCTTTTACCATGTTGATAATGAACACCGATACTTCCAGCCACGATTACATTGTAGCCCCACCTCTCTGTTTAACCACATGCATGAACCCTGACAATAGTAGCTAGAAATCACTCGGAAAGTGCAAACCTCTGCCAAGATAGCTCACATACTGCTGTTAAAGCTATAGGTAATAGTTCCATGATAAAGTTACCATCATAATATGATTCCTTGACCCTGAAAACCCACACCTAGCACTCAGAATAATGTTGATATCATTATTAGTTAGACAGTTATTGAGCAAAAACGATTGTTCGCTGATAGTGGTTATCTGGATCACCACCAAAATCTAATCATTTTTAAGTTGGGCCATTACCAACACACCTTAAAATTTCAGCAAAATCCGTCCAGTAGTTTTTGCGGAGTCCTGCTAACAAACACACCGGCAAAAACATTAGGCAGAGGTATCAATAGTGAAATACAGTGTTGTGTTGTGCTGCAGGGGCTACAGAGTTTCTTGTGGCCTTAACAGCAAAATCTTCTCTTCTACAACCACTGTGAGCAAAAATGACAGGGAGAAAGAGCATCAAACACCAGTGTTTGTTTAGATGTCTCATGATGCATGCTTATGCTCCATGTCTTCTCTGGTTTTACTGTGTGTCTGGAGCAGCATTACTTAAGCCTGTATTTTTTGTGTATGGACACATTTCTTGAAATGATGCCGTCTATACAGAGAAAATTTTGAAAACTAAAACCTTTTTGTCTCTGTGCGTACAGTGCCCTAGAATACTGTCTTTAAATATGTGCCTGAAGTAAGGTTCAGTGTGAACACATGCATGTGAGATGTTTAATGTTTGATGGGATAACTGCTAACAAGGACTACAAAAGTGACCAGGGGCCCGAAGGAAACCATTTCTGCTCATTTTTTGATTATCAGTTATTCACAGACTATCGCCACTGCCATGATCAGGTCATTTGATTATGAGGAAACTTAAACAAGAGGTCACAAAAGACATTATACATTGGATATGTTGTAGTTGCATCTAAGTCGAACCGCCATTTTGTAGTTCCATCGTAGCTAACTAATAACTTTTCAATCTGGCAGGTTACATTTAAGCTTTGAAAAATCACAAAAGGGGGTTTCTTTTGTTAAGATTATTACAAGGAGAAGAACATGCAAGTTTCGTAATTTTTCGTTTACTTCAGAGCTTATTATCAGCAATGATACAAAACACAGTGAAAAAATCTCACAGGCCTTTAGAGGTCTTGCAGTCGAGGGAATCAGTGTCATGCTAACTTCCGTGTTCGGCTACAAAAATACGTCATCCCTGCTCTGTTATATAAAAAAATGTCTTCACTGTAATAGCCATGGAGGCCCAGCTGTCCAGCATAGCGAGCTTTAAGAAGATCAAAAACACAAGAGCTGCTACTGGAAAATTCACTTTTAACAGTCAGGAATGATAAGAAATGTTGGCTACAAGTACTGGGACTACTTTATCTAGTCTCCCATAAAGACACGCAGCATTTATCTAAAAATTTATCAAGAGCTTTAAAAACAAACATTGAAGAATTCAAATAAATTACACTCATTCGCCACTAGATGGTGTTTTGTACCAGTTAAAGTTCTGATGCAATTTGATATGAAGTCCAAATACTTTACTAGTGTCTCTATTTATAACCAGCCTCATGAGTAAAGTAGAGTTAAACAACAATAAAGTCTGTTAAAAAGGTCAGAGTTATAAATATGGATGATTTATCTCTGTGAGTTTTAAATTTAAGTATGATAAGATCCTTTATTTTGACATCCCATTGTTATCAAATCCAAGTTTCCTATAGTGCATCCTGTAATCGCATGAAAGTTTTTCTAAATGTCAGTGAATTCCTGCTACTGGAAACTGTTGTGTAACAGCCTTTTGTTTGTTTTCACCATCACTGGATTTTCAGTTTCACTTGTACCAGGAGCAGCTGAAAGCTGAGGAGAGGAGACTGATAACAGAAAACTTTGTCCAGCTTGGTCGCAAAATTGCCTTCACACTGACATTACAGTGTTTTTTTTTTTTTTTTTTAATTCTGTCATCATAAAGTGGCTCAATCTTTATCTGCCATGGAAAGTCTGCCTTTTGTAAACCCAGAGGATCAGGGGAGAGGTAAGAATGAAAATGCACTGTTTTAACTTTTGACTGCAAATACGTTTAAAATAAACTTAAACGTAACTTTGCTTTTTATACACATAAGACCGTTCCCTCTCAAAGGAGAAAAAGTCATGCATCATTTTTTTGGTTTGTGGCCAGCAGATCGGAAAGAGAAACTACCTGAGGCTTTGCTTGGTTATTAGCGATGACGTGTCACTCTCACAGATGTTTTAAAAAGTAATTTTAGGTATTTACCTGCAAGACAAACCCATGAAACACACATAGTTAAAACATTAGACGCAAGTCCTCAATGATTCATAATATTCTGATAAGTTACAACAAGTCCTGTCAGCTGATACAGTTTTGGCTTAGTTAATGATTCATCACACTGAAAGAGCAGTCATTGCTCTTTAAAGCGGATGCGGATGGATGTTTGACATCACTTTTCTAATCATTTTACATACAAACCTGAATCCCAATGAAGTTGGGACGTTGTGTAAAACGAAAATCAAAACAGAATGCAATGATTTGAAAAACCTTTTCGACCTATATTCCATTGAATACACAAAACTACAAGATATTTAATGTTCAGACTGATAAACTTTATTGTTTTGTGCAAATATTCACTCATGTTGAATTTGATGCCTGCAACATGTTCCAAAAAATCAGGGGCAAAGGCATGTTTGATCGATCAGTCTCTGTGTAGGGCCAGTTCATAGCAAGTGTTATCTCGAGGCACTTTACAATAGAGTAGGTTGAAGCCATACTCTAATTTTTTAAATACATGTATTTGCAAATATATCAATCAAGCAATAATTTGTACAATGCCATAACACAACTATATATATATGTGTGTGTGTGTGTGTGTGTGTGTATATATGTATGTATATATATATTTATATATATTAACATACATACAACCAGAGATGTATCCATCCAGGCAAATGGTCTAAAATCGGAATTTATGGTAGCGATAAACCCTTAGACACCCAGATCATAAATCTGTTCTCGTCAAATTTGTCTCGTCTCTCTTTGTCCCTGTCTTTGTTTGTTTGTTTGTTTGTTTTTTAACTTTCTCTTTATTGAGGTTCTGACATTTAGCATTACAGTCCAGTCCACAAATATAGAACCACTTCTTTTTCTTCTTAATGTTGAATAACTTTAACAAGGGAATAAATGACAGCAAGGCACATTATAAACAGACATATTACATAAAATACTAATAGTAAAGTAAAAAAAAATATTAATAATAATAATAACAATAATAAAGGAAAGACAACAACAAAGGAGTGACGATACCTAAGCAAGGCAGAACTCATACACCACCAGGTAGGCATAATAATGTCCAGGATTCCAGTGATTACTGTTGTGTCCTTGATGTTAACCGGGTACAGCAAAAGTCTGTCCATCAGGGCCCACTTTCTCAAGGACTGGTTGCCAAATCTTGACAAATCCCTCAACATTTTCATGAAGGTCGTAAGTCAGTTTTTCCAGGTTAAGTACTCTCAGTATGTCCCTCTCTTTGTTTTGTTCATGTACTCCTCTCTGGTTTTTATCTATGCTGCTCAGGGTCATTGATTTGGACATTCTGCTGCTGTGGTCCTCATAGCTTCATGATTTCCTTTTGCCCCATTCAATTATCATTACAGTTCCTAATATTAGTTTCAGAAGAATCAGTCAATTCAAATTCACAGTATTTTAGTGTAGCCATGATTACCAACATCAGACTTCTCCACTTCATCATTATTATAGCAGTTAATGCTAATGTTACAACGATCTCTCTGTCCATGATTGTTATGCTAATACCACCACAACAACTACCTTTACAACCATATAAAGAGGAAGACCCTCTTGAAAACAGGATGCTTCACCTCAAGGGGCTATCCTTTAATTCAATTCAGTATTTGTACAGCACATTTCATACATTTGTAAGCTGAATGTGCTTCACAGAAGATAAAAAAAACAGGCACAGTAAAAATAATAGAAATATTACTTTAGAACCAAGTGCATAAAAACTTCAAACCCAACCATAAGCATATTCTCTCTCATCCTCTCTCCCATCTCTCTCTCTCTTTTACACAAACACACTTTCAGTTGGTGCACGTGTATATGAACTTTGATAAAAAACCAACCAACAGCCAAAGGCATGAGAGAAAAGCAGTGTTTTATGACCCCTCTTAAAAGAACTAACCGTGTCCACAGAGCTCAAGTCAGCAGTTTGTTCCACAGAACAGGACCATAATAGCTGAAAGCTCCTTCACCTGCCTTTGTCTCTTCACTCTTGTCTCTGTTTTTGGGGCCTTACAAATAGAATTTCCATTTGATCAGTGTTCAGCTGTAAAAAAATGATGAGACATCCAATGGCTTATTTTGTTAATGAATTTGATCAGATTATGTACAGGATTAAGATTTTCAGAGGAGATGGAGACAGATAGCTGTGTATCATCTGCATACAGTAAAAACATTGTGTTTGGTACCAAGAGGGATCATGTACAGACTGAAAACAGTGGACTGAGAACTGAGCCTTGTGGCACCCCATAATCAATACTGAATTTATATGATGAGAAATGTCAAATGAATATGTGAAGGTTCTTCCTTTGTTGTATGACTTAAACCAGCTAAGGACGGGTTCAGGCCAAGGTAATTTTCCAGATGACGTAAAAGGATGTGATGTTTAACAGTATTAAAAGAAATGAGATAAGGACAAAATTATGGTCTGGGCATCCATAAATTATCACTGTCATAAATACTCTTCCCGGTAAAGCAAAAACTTGTATTCAAAGTCCTCCTGTAAACCTTCAAGGCCATCCACAACCTCACCCCTCCACTTCCGGTCTGTGTCTCTGTAGTGACGGACGCTTTTCTGTGTGCCTCCTTTTGTGCGTATCTAAACTGGCTGAAAATGGCAAACACTGATTGATTTGCTTCAGTTGAGTTATAACTATCAAAGCAGAAAACAGCATTAAAGGACATAACATTACTTTGGTGGAGTTTTGTGCTCTCCGAGTGCTGTTTTTGCTGTGGTATTGACTTTGTTACCACCACAGTTTAGCTAGCTACCACCACAGCTAATCCGGCTACAACAGAACTGAGCCCGCTACCACCACAGCTAATCCGGCTACCACCACAACTAACCCGGCTACCACCACAGCTGATCCCGCTACCACCACAGTTAATCCGGCTGCCACTACTGCAAATAACCCGGCTACTACCACAGCTAATCTGGCTACAACAGTTCTGACCCTGCTACCACCACAGCTAATCCGGCTACAACAGTACTGAGCCCGCTACCACCACAGCTAATCCCGCTACCACCACAGTTAATTCGGCTGCCACTACTGCCAATAACCCAGCTACTACCACAGCTAACCCGGCTACTACCATAGCTGACCTGTCTCCCACCACAGCTAATCCAGCTACTACCATAGCTGACCTGGCTGCCACCACAGCTAATCCGGCTACCAACTGAGTTAGGCCAGCTACAGCTATAGCCAACCCCCCTACTACCGCCTTGATAATGGCTCCACTCACCTCTTCATCTGAGTGTGTTAGCTGTGCCCTGCCTCGCCGCTTTATCAAATCCAGTTTCAGCCAACCTTTGTCATACCTCATGGTCCCACACCCCATGTAACTGTCCAATCTGGTGAATTTTTAAACGCACAAAGCTCTTTTATACCAGTCGTTTGTAATAGTAACCCACCCCGTAGATCTTTAAATGGTTCTTACAATAGAACCTTTTCTACAAAATACAGAAACCCACATATTCTAATTAAATAATCTAATTAACCTAAATCCAACTCCTACCACTAAACACGCTGTCAACTTTGGTGTGCTCAACATTAGATCTTTGTCCAACAAATCTTTTATCTGTCAAGATTTTATTATTTTTAACAAAATTGATTTTTTTTTTATTATAACTGAAACCTTGTTAAATGTTGGTAACTCTGCTCCCCTGATAGAGTCCTCACCACCCAATTTCTCTTTTTTTAACCAGCCACAATCATCCGGGAGAGGGGGTGGGCTTGCTGTAATTTATAAGAACAACTATAACTGTTCACTGGTCTCCCTGGGCAACTTTTCATCATTTGAATCGCTCTGCTTTGAGATTAAAGGGGACCTTAAAACCTTGTGTATTTTAATTTACAGACCCCCTAAATCTCTCTCTGGCTTTCTTGAGCATTTCTCCGAGCTTCTTTCTGTGGTAATGCCAGTCTACGAGCGTGTTCTGATTGCGGGTGACTTTAATATTCATGTTTGCTGCCCTGACAATCTTTTAGCTTCCGAGTATTTAAATGTTGTTGAATCTTTTAATTTTAATAGAATTATCACAGGTCCTACGCATAACAGAGGCCACTGTCTTGATCTTGTCATCTCTCATGGTTTTTTAATCGACAATGTATTGTGCAATGATTTTAGTCTCTCTGACCACAAGTCCATAATGTTTACATCTATGGTCAAAACCAATCAGTCCAGAAAAAACACAAACATTGTTTGCTCTCGCGTTTTTAACTCCACCTCTGCTGCCAAATTCATAGATGCCCTCTCATCTTCATCAATAGACTTTCAGCCCTCTATGGATGTAGACACACTCTTAAGTAATTTTAATGACACCTGTACAGGCATTCTAAACCACATAGCACCACTGAAACATAAAAAGTAGTCTGTAGCTATCAGGCCATGGATGACTGACAGCATACATGCCCTTAAGAGGGACTGTCGCAGGGCAGAACGAAAGTGGAAAGCCTCCAAACTTACGGTGCATCATGACATTTTAAAGAATTTAATGAAAGTTTTTAATTCGGAGGTTAAAAACGCCAGAGCCGTGTACTTCACTGAACTGATTGAGAAGAACCAACATAATTCAAGGGTTTTGTTCAGTGCAATTAACTGTGTCATTGAGGCTCCTATGACTGTTCTTAAAGACTCTTCCCCCTGAGAAATGTGAGGAATTTTTATGTTTTTTCAATGACAAGGTTTCCAGCATCAGGATGCATATAACTCCTCCTGCCCACGACACAACTGTTCCTTTTAAAACCACAGCTCTCCTTGAGTCTTTTAATTCTGTTTCAATTGACACCCTTACCAAGGTGATCAGTAAAATGAAGCCCTCTTCCTGTGCCAGTGAGATTTCTGAAAGAAGTATATGAGCCTATCAGTTCATATATTCTCACCATAATAAATAAGTCACTTACCACTGGTTTGGTCCCATCTGACTTCAAAAAAGCAATTTTTTATCCACTCCTGAAGATACCATCACTAGATCCAAATTCCTTACATAATTTCAGACCCATTTCAAAACTGCCCTTTCTTTCAAAGGTTCTGGAAAAAATTGTGGCTGAGCAAGTAATTTAATGTTTAAACAGAAATGACCTTTTTGAAGAAATTCAGTCTGATTTCACCCCCGATGACAAGATCATCGGGGGTGGAGGAAGAGTCCGGAGTCAGGGTGGTGATGCAGGAGGAGAGGGAGTCAATGTTAATGTCCTTAATATTGCGGTATGAGATGACACGGGGAGGTTTGGAAGTGGAGAGCCGGAGGGTGATGTTAAATGAGCGGAGGAAATGGTCCGTGATGTGAAGTTGATCAGCAGTACAGTTGGAGGGGGTGAGACCAGAGCAGCAGATTAAATCCAGTGTATGTCCTTTGATGTGTGTGTAGAAATCTGCAAACTGTTGGAAGCCAAAACAGTCAAGTGATGAGGAGAAGTCCATGGTGAGGGGAAGAGCAGTATTGTCCATATGGAAATTGAAATCCCCGAGCAGAATTACATTGGGTGAGAGAATGGAGAGGTTGGTAAGGAGGGCTGAGAATTCATTTACAAAGTCACTGTGAGGCTTTGGGGGGACGGTAGACTGTGGCAATGATTGTGAGGGTGGGTCCGGGTAATTGACAGGCAAGGCATTCAAGTGAGGAGAGAGGGGGCACAGAAACCGGAAGGACCTTCCACTTCTCGCGGTACAGTATCGCGAGACCTCCCCCACGACCTGAGCCATGAGGTTAACAGATGTAAACAAACCCTGCAGGAGTAGAGTCATTCAGCTGGGAATAATCATCAGGAACTTGCCATGTCTCATTTAAACAGAGAAAGTCAAGCTTTTGGTCAATAAGGATATCCTGAATGAGATGTCATTTGCCGGTGAGGGAGCGGATATTCAGCAGACCGAAGTTGACGCCGGTGTTTTCACTGCTATGAGGAGTGTTAGCCGACTTAACCATGGTCCACAGACCGGCCGGTGCTTCTAGGTGGGCGGCGAGCAGAGGACCAAAAGGAGGTAATCCCACTGGAGCCGCTGAAGTGGAAACCCCGCTGAGACCCACGGTGGATGTACCTCCGATGAGGCAGGAGGGCGATATCCGGATGGAGGTGCAGAGCTGCCGGTGGAGATCCAGCCCGCAGAGAGCGGAGCCTGAGGAGCTCGGCCGGCAAGTACTAGAGGAGTCCTTCCACAGGTAGATGGAGGTGTGACAGGATAGTCCACATCAGTACAGCCGACACAAAGATCCCGCTGACCCACGTCGTGGAGCGTAGTGGAGGGTTGGGACAGGCCTAATGGCGAGCGTCTGGCGAAATGAACCTGAGTTATGGCAAAATATGACCTCTTAAATGATTACATCCTATCTATCAATATAATCATGAATAGAGCATGTCTTCGTGTGTTTTAAAATAGTGTTAGGCATTCATTCAAGCTTTATGGATGATGAAAATGATTACTAAATTTACTAATGCTTTACGAATGTTTTAAAAATAAGTTACAAAGGTTAATACAGTTGAGCTTATTAATGTCACGAATAGTTAATATTGCATCATAAATGACAAGTAATGATTTTTTTACTCATTCAGTATTAAATCAGAAGAACATTTACAGCTTTGCTTACAGAAGATTAATGAATACTTGATAAACACATTATTTACATTACTGTAGTATAAACCACTGCCTTACAATATCCCATAATTGTTGTCAGTATAATTCTCAAATGGGCAAACATGCACAAATAAAATCTGAAAAACAAGATTTTAATGTTCCCTAATGTATATAGGCTAAGATAACACATATTTTCTTTCTTCATATTTGACTTTTATTTGCCATTGTGCAGTATGTATGTGTGTATTTTCCAGGACGAGCTGTTCATGTTTGGGTTTAAAATGCAATGTTTTGCATTGAAAAATGTAAAGGAGAATTGCATATGAGCCGTCACTCTTTACCCCCTGCAACAATTTGGTCCTGGTCCTTGACTGATTTGATATAGTGTAATCCTGACATATTATAATGCTTTTCCCATTAATACCTAATAAACCTAAACCTCTACCTTCAAAACACAGGGAAAATATGTTTTGGTGTAATGATGCCCCTGAAACCACCAGGGGCAGCAGATCCCAATCATGTAAAATTTAATGGAAGCCTGGTTATCTCACCTTGTAAAATGCATGGCAATTAAAATGGTGAGAGTAGACCATGCTGATCAAACGTTCTGAAGGAATTTGTTGTTTCTCAAACCTTTTCTGAATGACAAGCTTTGCGCTTTAATGTCACGTGACCCAGGTAAACAAGCAAGAAGTGCTGCCGGCCACTACTCACGCAGATGAGAGACGGAGCAGCAGAATGGTGGACAGAAAGAGGAGCGCTGTGTGGCTTTATTTTCAAGTCACTAATGAAACAAAGGCAAAGTGTTTAGTTTGTAAGCAGGCTGTAAAATACAGTGGCAATACAACCAATTTATACAAGCACATGAAAAACCATGCAAAGGAAAATGCAGAACTTCAGAAACGGAGAGAGGAGGAGAGAAACCCCCCAACCCCTGGCCCTGAGGCAGCAGTCATTAACAGAGGCCTTTCAGTTTGGCAGAGAATATCCAGGTCGATAATAGTGGTGAAAGTAATGTTTTGGTCATCTTTGACATTAGTTAATACATATTTTTAAATGCAACTGTTAATTTGTTACATTAGCCAACTCAATAAAGTATAAAGTATGCCAAGACCTTGAAATAATACATTTATCCCATTGAAACGTGTTATTTAAATGAATACACTGAATATAATATGGCTCAGATTATATTGGATATAATTACATATATTTGTGTTAACTGTAAAAGGATACTGTATGATTACTATATTTAAACTACAAGTTGTTATGCTAGAGACTTAATTATGTTATTATTTCATTTAGCTGATTCCCCAAGAGCAGTGGAGATTACGAGGAGCCTAACAGAAATGCTTGTAAAGGACCTGCAACCTCTTTCCGTGGTGGAAGATGATGGCTTCCGGAATTTTGTGAGAACACTTGACCCACAGTACAAGATTCCAAATAGGAAGACTATAATGGAGAGGAAACTACCAGCTCTTTATGAAGACTGCTGCATTAAAGTAAGAAAAGGATTGAGTGGTGTGGACAGTGTTGTCCTTACCACTGACATGTGGACATCAAGAGCCACAGAGGCATATTTAACAGTCTCATCCCACATCATAGATGAGCACTGGCACATGCTGGCATAGAAACATGCCCCGTTCCGGGACAACACACCACAGACAATATTTGCTTGCAACTGACCAGAATTGCAGAAGAATGGAGCATAACAAACAAGATCCTGGCTGTTATCACAGATAATGGCGCTAACATGGTTGCTGCTGTGCACAAAACAGGTCAGACACACCATCCATGCTTTGCGCACACATTAAATTTGGTGGTAAAAGACTCTCTCAGGGCTTCAATACATTCTTCAGATTCAACAGAAAAGCAGTGCTGTTGTTGCTTTCTTCCACCATAGCACAAAAGCTGCAGACAAACTCAAAGACGTTCAGAAGCAGCAAAAGTTCCCAGAACACAAACTCATCCAAGCAGTTGAGACAAGGTGGAACTCTGAGATTGTCTGAGCAAAAGGAAGCAGTTACCACAGTCCTCTGCCTCCTTGGAAAGAGCTCACTTTGCTTAAGTGAGGAAGAATGGTCTGTGATCAGTCTCTCCATAAATGCACTGAGACCTTTTGAGGAAGCAACCAGGGAGGTATCATTAGAAAAAAACATTTCAACTTCAAAGGTGATTCCCCTGGTGTCAATGCTTCTGAGAAACATTGCAACTTGTGAGCTCTAAGGCAGCAAACTAGCTGCTGATCTGTCAGCGCAATGTTGCCGTCGTTTCATGGCTGTTGAAACCTGCTATGGTCTTGCTGTCAGCACGTATCTGGACATTAGATTCTAAACTTTTACCCTGCAAATGTTGAGCCTGTAAAAGCTCGACTTGTCACAGAAATGCAGTCAGAGTCAGACCTCAGCACCTTCATCAAGCTCTGCCACCAGCTCTGCCTCAGCTCCTGCAGCTACTTCAAGCTCATCTGCAGCAAAAGGTGGCATATGGGCTGAATTTGACTCTCAAGTCCTGGCATCTCAGCAGTATCGGACAACAGGCACTGATGCCCTGATTGAAATGCAGAGGTACTCAGAAGAGGGGTCAATTGCTCGGGATCAGGATCCACTACTTTGGTGGAAAAACGAAGCAGCAATATTCCCCTGTCTAAGCAAACTTGCCAGGAAATACCTGGGAGTGGTTGCAACATCGGTGCCAGCCGAGAAGATATTTTCCAAGGCAGGAGAATTAATAAGTCACAGGTGATCCGCAATAAAACCAAAAAATGTGAACATGATACTGTTCCTGAACAAGAACCTCTAACTAAAACTGCACAGGGCCCACAGGAGAGCTCCTGGTAATATTTATTTGAACTCAAGGCTTTGGGGGGTTGTTTAGTTATTTACACTTTATTTACTGTATTCTTACAAATGTTTTCTTAATGTTTTTTTTTTCAAAGCCAGAAAAGAAGAGCACTGAAGGGCAGCAATTTTGCTTTATTTTTGTATTTCTTTTTTTTATTTTTGTATTCTACTTGAAAAAAAGAATTTGTTTGTAATATTTGTTGTGCAGTGATAATTTACACTTTGTTTAAGAAAAGAAGTGCACTGAAGGGCAGCAGTTTTGCCTTATTTTTGTATTTAATTTTGTATTTTTGTATTCTACTTGAAAAAAAAAATGTTTGTAATATTTGTTGTGCAGTGATAATTTACTCTTTGTTTGTTTAAGAAAAGAAGAGCACTGAAGGGCCACAGTTTTGCCTTATTTTTGTATTTTTGTATTCTCCATGGAAAAAAAGAATTCGTTTTTTAATATTTGTTTTGCAGTGATAATATACACTTTGTTTATTTCAGAAAAGAAGTGCACTGAAGGGCAGCAATTTTGCCTTATTTTTGTATTTTTGTATTCTACTTGAAAAAAAAAATGTAATATTTGTTGTGCAGTGATAATTTACACTTTGTTTAAGAAAAGAAGTGCACTGTAGGGCAGCAAATTTGCCTTATTTTTGTACTTTTGTATACCACTTGTATTACGTTAATGAAGTATTTTACTTATAAACTGTCCTGGATGGATTACTATGTACTAATAATTAACTAATTAATAATCCAAACGAAAGGACGGAGCAGCGTGAGAGGAGTGCAGTATGTATCGGTATCAGTAATGGCAATACTGACTGGTATCGGATCAGTATCGGATCGATACCAAATCATACAGTATCGCCCACTAATTTGGGCAGAATGATGTCACTCACTGATTGACAGCTCAGTGCAGCTGGTCATGTGAGTCATTAAAGGCGGGAAAACGGAATGCCTTATAGGCTACACACGCATTATAAAGTCTGAGGAGGAGCAAAAAATACATCACTTCAACTGTGATTCCTCTAAAGGGGAATCACAAAGAGAAGAAACCCTCAAAATGAAAGCTGAACAGGCATGAGGGACGTGCGACAGAGCGAGGACCCGACCAATGCTGCTTGAAGCTTTAATTATATCCTACTTTAAACTTTAGTTTCATTTCTTCAGCTGAGCCTGGTAAAGGTAAGAGCCAGTAATTGTAAATTAACAAACATTAAACGTAATTTAGTGTATTTGTTTGTTTTGTATTGTGTGAGTTTTTTCCGCTAAAGCTATTAATACTCGACAAGTGAGGTGTAATTGATATCGTTTAAAATGTTTGTTAACGGTTTTTTTCTTCGTCTTTGACTATGAAGAGGTAACTGTCTCCTAACCGCTTGTTTGATGAATAACGTCCGCAGCGTCCAGCACTGATATTGTTGTGATTGAGTGGTCTCGTGCCCGTTGAATATCTGTCGTCTCGCGAGGGCGCACACAGTTTCAGGAGCTAAAACGTCAGACAATGTCGTTTCTGCCGCTGTTTACAGTAACAGAATCTTTGGTCTAAATGTAAGCCTTATTTTCTTTAGAATCTCCACAAAATTAATGTGGATTAGCACACTTTTGTAGAGTGAGTAAAAAGTTATGTTTGTTTGCATATAAGCAATGTTGGGCAAATTATTAAAAAAAAAAAAAAGATAAATTACTGATTACACTGGATAAACATGAACCGGGGAGATTGGGGTTTGCAGTCACACTTTTTGCTCTTATAAACAAGATATCTTTTTTATAAACCACCAGAGAGTCTCTAACTTGCTGGCAGTCAATATTGGTTATAGTGTAAATTAAAAGCCAATAAACATTTGCAATGTCTTTATTTTTTAAGATAAAAACACAAAGTATGTTTTGAAATCCTAACTAATATAATTATGATTCTTGAAGCTACGGATGCATTATACTATTAGAACAATATCAGTACAGCAGATTATTGCCTTAAAAGGTTAATAATCTGTATTGAAATTTTGCAAACAGATACAGCCACAATTTTGGCTGCCCATGTGTAAATCCTATATTTTTTAGGCAATTTACATCATTATCTTTAAATGTTCACTTTAAAAAATCAAAAGTGTCATTTTTTAAAGATTTTATTTTGCTTTCTATCATAAATAAACTGTCACCAAGGGAGGAGCAGGTCAATTTTTTGTTAAGCAGAGGCTTTGTGTCCTTGAAAAAAAATATATCTGTATTGATATCGGGATTGGTGATAATGTGTTTGGAAATATAAGTTATCAGCCAAAATCTGATATTGTGCATCGCTTATTGAAGCATATCATGACTGTCTGTTACAGTTTCCCTCCAGTGCTCTTTGTCAGTGGGTTTTTAACAGTTTTGCCAAAGGCACACAGACCTGGCTAAAACCTGAAGGCATGCCAAAGCCACACATTGTCACACTGTTTCAGAAACACTGCTCTGTTTGAAGAGGTTTGGAACAACCAGCCCAGCAGGTTTAACGGTAATAAAAGTTAAAAATAAAATGAGTAAGTTACTATGAAACTGCAGCAAGGCTGTTCCACTTAGAAGCAAGTACAATATTTCCAGTGTAAAGCGTCTTACTGTGACTTCTTGTTTGAGAGTTTCCTCATAATCAAGTGGCCTGATCAAGTTGGTCCTCATGGCTGTGGCAATAGTGTGTGACTAACTGAATATAAAAAAAAAAAAAATTACAAAAGCTTGCTGTCGGGTCCCCTGCCATTTTTGTAGTCCTTGTTAGAAGTTAGTTAGCATCCATCATTTTAAACACACAACAAGACTTTAAAGTCCCAAAACAGTCAACATCAGTTTATTTTATTATTTCCCATCTCATGTACGTGTGCTCACATTAACCTTATTTCAGGCACTTATCCAAAATCGGTATTCTAAATCCCAGTTACTCTGGAGGGTTGGGAACCAGAAAGTGCTAATTCTTAACTCACTTTCCCATCTTTAGACTCATTCCTGCACCACTCTATACTGACGCAAACATTTTTTTGTGAAGAGCACAAGGCCTCCATGTAACTCAAATCAGCCTGTTACTTTCACGGTGCCAGTCTATTTGTGTTGGAAAAAGATGTGATGCAAGAGAAACAACTTTTTATTCAAATACAAGTGATACCTTTGATTTAAAAAAGAGAACATTCAATGATGGTGAGGTAAAACATTATTGCAAATTTTTATCAGCCTTACTGTATGTATCCAGTAAATCAGCTGTCTTAGTATGTCCATGTCTGTCAATACAGATAATCAACTTTAAGGCAATCATACATGGATATCGATAATGTTTGGATAACATTTTACATCCCTGGTTCATCCCTTGCTTGTAAATTGATATCTTAAGAAAACATCCAAGGATTTTTTTCCAAACTTTGCACAAATGTTCGCTCTGATTAAAGTATCAACTAATTACATGTTAGAGGTACAAGGTCATAGGTCAGGGTTGGGAACCCCATGTTCATCACCTGCTTGTTAATGTGACACCTTAAGAACACTTTGAAGGACTTTCTTAAAACTGCATATATGTCCTGATGAACTCATCACATCTTGTAGGCGCCAGGTCAACAATCACTGGGCGTCATGATTATCCTCTTGCATGTCATCATATCTCCTGTATACATTGAGAGAATATTTTTAAACTATGGACAAATGTCCACTTAGACATTTTATCTTTGTGTCTTTTTTCATATGGACTGCAGGATAAGATGGTGAGAAAAAGACCATTTTCAGAGGAAGAAACAGATGAAGAAGAAGGAGGGAGAAGAAAAAGCCTAAGATGTAAAAAGAGAGTAAGGTATGCTGATGATACAGAACCTGAGGATACTGAAGATGATGACACGGAGGAGGAAAATGAGCAGCCAGGCCCATCCAATGGCTTCAACCAGAGGGCACAAGAAAAACGTGAGTGTCAAGCAATGTCCAGCAAAAACAGTTGCCATACTTAATCATTGGTTCACAAAAAGCTGTAGCATCACATCAATATTTGAACTGCAAATTGACAGAGAGATAAGACTTGTTGTCACAGTAGTGAAAAAAAAAAGTTCCATGACCCCCTCTTACCCCTGTAAGAAAGCCAATGGTTCCTCAATGAAGCAAGGGCGAGGGGGATGGGGCACTACCCACATGTTTAGCTGTGTTACTCATTCCACAAATGCATGGTCCTTACAAGTTGTACCTTGTTGTAGAGGTGACTATTTAGGCTTTCCAATAAAATAAAATATAGCTCCAACTTTAATCTCACTTTAAAAATTGCTGAAAAAAAGCCCTCAACTTGAGGTATTTTCATTGATATTTTTTTTAGATTACTGTGGCAGATCAAAAGATTGTTCTCCACCCCCCAAAAACTCAAGCACAAGAAGGACAGTGCATAAAAACTCTGCAACTTTAATGGCCCAATCAGGGAAAAGAGGATGTGGCAACAACAGGAAGTGACTGCATGTTTGAAAACAACAGCGGCGTGCAGAAGTGATCTCCGCGGATGCAGCAAGATCTGCAGTTTTTTTAGAAATGGACTCAATTTCTCCTTTAAAAGAGGAGCAAAGAACATCACTTCAAGCTTTCTTATGATTTTCCTCTTCTCCTGACGGGGGATCACTGCTGGGAAACTGAGAGAGATGCAGAAATGTTTCACAAACGATGCCGAGCCGGAGTCATGGTTACCCTACGATATAAAATATGCCCTCCTCAGAAGTTTACCGGGAGAACTTGGTGGGTATTGTCTTTGACGAGATTCATGTCACATAAAACTGGCAGATGACACATCTGTGTCGTATCATTTAATGTAAGATAAGACGATGGTCTAAGGACTGAAGTACTCGTACTTTAAGCTAACGGCTAACAACAGGGTCTGGCTGCTGCGTCATACTGTGGCTTGAAATGGATTGGTCTGTGAAGAGTGTGACGAGCGGACTGATCGTCCAATCACCTGCAGCTCTGGTATTAAAGGTTCTGCCCTCTGAAAATACTGAAACAATGAAATAAGTTTAAAAATGAGATTAACATGATTAAAAAACATAGCGCACTAATTATGACTGTAATTAATTAATTGCAATTAACGTGCTAATTTGGCACCTCTACTTTTGGCACCATGTCACTTTGGCAATGGGCAGTATTGCTAACCTGTCACGCCAGACGGACAGTTCCATATATCCGTCACAGAGATATTTCAATAATTCATCTGGGAAACAGCCGTTCGAAAATGTTTTCAGAGGCAGAACCTTCAAAAACAACAGCAGCTTTTGATTGGATGATCATTCAGCTCGTTACACTCATCACAGACCAATCATATCAAGCCACGCTGCTACGTATAACGTAGCATACGTAGTGGCTATACATAGCGGCTAATGTTAGCCGTTAGCTTAAACTACCTTAGACTATCGTCTTACATTAAATTATACCACACAGATGCATAATTTAACACTTATATGTGACATGAACCTCGTCAAAGACAATCCCTACCAAGTTTTTCCGGGTAAACTTCTAAGGACAGCAGATTTCGCCAAGTATCATTGAGTAACCATGACGACCATAGACTAACCGGCACGTCCGTGCGTTCTCAGTGATCCCGGGTCAGGTGAAGAGCAAAAACATGATTTCTCGTAGGACAAGCTTAAAGTGACGTTCATTTCTCCTCTTTTAAAGAAAAAACTGAGTCAATTTCTGATAAAAAACCACAGATATTGAGACCGCTTCAGAGGCCGCCATTGTTTTCAAACATGCAGTCACTTCCTGTTGACGTCATGTCCGCTGCTCCCGCCTCTCTTCCCTGATTGGGCCGTGAAGCATTTAGCCGAGTAAAGTCATTGGACAATGGAAGTTGGCAAGACGGACATGCAGGATTTCAGAATCAGGCAGGTCCGTCTGCTCTGCAAGGCTGCAGTACTGCATAGTGCACAGCTTCATGTTTACAGCACTCATCCACACGTCAGCAAGCTAACCTGTCTCAGTACTGTTCCCCACATTGGCTCAGACTAATGCTGCATTACATTTGATTGTGAAAGTAGGAATATCAAAGTTGGAAATCAGATACAAAACTAAGAACCCTACTTAGGTTGAAATTCCTACTTGAGAGGTTGAAAGATCTTCAGTTACCCTGTGTTTACTAGCTTGTAACTGGATCACGTTTTGAGGGGATGTGATGTTATTTACATTTTTTTAAGGGAACTTTCCAGTTAAATCCTCTTTTCATGTATAATAATTTAAATCGGAACTTTTACTCACTTTTAGTGAACCACTAACTCTTTGCACACTGAGTCCCTCTGACAGTAACACCACTGCATTATTTGTGACAAGCTCTGTCTGTAGCTTGTAATGTTTCCATACTGGTAAAACATAAATTCTACAAGCACAACAGCCCGTTCTCTGAGTAAGAATTACAATAGTAATATCAGACTTAAAATGTACCTTTAAGCCCTACCTGCTGCGCCACTGTGTCACCCACAATTATTAATGGTCTTACAAAATCGTGTATGAAACATAAATATAAATGAAGCTTATTGTTGCATTCAAGCCTTCAAAGGCAAGTCTTTTGAGCTTCATTCCAGAGCATAGGAGCCTGTGAGCTTTGTCCTTGGGGTGACATGGGTGTCTAGTAGCCAGTACATAGTGCCACTGAAACCCTCGTAATTAACACACTTATAGGTTAAAACTACTTAAAAACTTGGCTGGACAACATGCTACAGCAAGATTCATCACAGCATTTAACTTTTCCACAAGCCCCTGTATTTAGAACTGTTGTGTGATGCAACAAAGGGTTAAATATCAAGCAACTCCCCTCATTAGATCAGGTCAGAGTGCTGCAACGGGATCAGGTAGTGTTGTAAATATGGACATCAGGACTCACCCCCACTGCAGCAACAGAGAGTTGTGTTGGCTTTGCCCATTCTACCAATCAGGACTATGACACACAACAACAGTTTGAAGGCTTACAGTAATTAAAGATCTCTGATAAAAGGTCCAGGAGAAGCCATGTTTCTTAGTCCCACTCGTGACAGCAATGGGCCTCTGAGTTTGTGGACATGGCTCACAGTTCATGCATCTGCACCACCAGGTAACTTGTGACTTCTGTCCTGCTCCTTCGTTCTCCATCCATGTTTCGACCTATGACTCAGTCTGCAAAAGTTCATCCTGTGTATACTCCGGTTCATAAATATACTCCCTTTTACCCACAACTAAGGCACGTTGCCATCCCTAGAGTAAGAATCCCTCTTTTTTAGTTCAGTTTGACTGTGAACCGTTTCCTCAAACTACCTGACATACACCTACCTACGTAACACACAAAAGTTCTAAACAGGGGTTTCGTTGGGGAAAAGTTTAAGACCGGAAACAATCTTGTTGTATTGTCAAGTCAACATAGTTTTTGGAGTAGTTTTAACCTATAAGTGGGTTAAATCTAAGGCTTTTGGTGGCACCATGTGCTGCTATGTTGCGGCCACTGTCCGTCTCCCCCCAGCGACAAAGCTTGCAAGTTCCTTTACTGGCATCCTATTTTCTAGTGCCTTGAGCCTCCAGCAACCCCACATTAAAAAACCCTGAACTAACCCTTTAAGGACTCGTGTAATTGTGTATCTATGAGGATATATTAACTCACTGTTCATCTTTCAGGAAGGGGGACAGAATTACAAAAAGTGATGAATGGAGAGAAAGCAGTGCATAAAGAAGTAAAAGTTGTGGTTAAAAGACTCCAAGAGGTAAGATATAGATTTATAAAGTCACTGATTCAACTGTAGCAATGTCTTTGCTCATGTAGTTGTCACAAAGTGGTGGACCTTGACCCATCCTCATGACACTCACCTATTTTCAATTAACTTGTTCAATCATGGAATATTCCACACAGGTCTGTTTTGAGCATTCCTCAACGTTCAGTCTTTTGTTGCCCTGTCCCAGCTTTTTTGGAATGTGTTGCAGACATCATATTCAAAATGAGGGAATATTTGCAAAATAGCAATGAAGTTTATCAGTTTGAAAATTAAATATCTTGTCTTTGTAGTGTATTCAGTTAAATTTGTATTCTGTTTTCATTTACACAACGTCCCAACTTCATTATTGGGGTTTGAAGGTAGTTGCAGTTTTAAGTACTCTTTTTAAAGAAATAACCAGTCAAAGAAATTGTTGTTTGACACCTATCACTGTAACCCACTCAGCATTGCCTTTGTGATTCTGTAAGTATGCTCTGGTTTTTGGTCCACAAAGATTCTCTGTCTGCATCCATGGAGCTGTCACTTCCAGGTTTGTCCGTATTATCCAATAATAATAATCTAATCTAAACGACACATATTAGTTTGTTAGCCATGTTATTTATTCCAAATTTTCTGTGACCTTTGGCTTATGCACAGAGAGCCGGTGTGGGCCACTGGAAGAAGAACAAAATAAAGATGATAGAGACTTAATCACACCAACACCAGAAGACCCCTCGGACACAGCAGCAGCTGACGTAACAGTGCCCACTCCAGAGGAGTTGTCACAAGGTACGGAGAGAAAACAAGAGAAACAAGGAGTCAGAAGAACTGGAGCAGAAAGTTCTCCAACTCCACCTGCAGTAGACAGCACACCTGAAATCCAGAATGAAACCCAAGTGAGAGGGTCCAGCCCAGTGCCTTCTACCAACTGTAATCTGGATACAATGGACCTGAACCAGCTGCAGAGGGAGAGCTTTAAAATGCAAATGAAAGTCTTGAAGTTGCAGGAGGAGTACTACTCCCGGAAACTAAAAGGAACTTAAACAGGAGCGCATAAGTAAAGTTCCACTGGTTTAGGTTTGCTTCCTCTGTTTCCCATCTTAATGTGATGTTCTGGTGTTCTTCTTTAGTCAGGTTAAGGACTGGAACAGTGACATGGCAGCATGAATTTTCCAATCATGCAAGCCCTCACATTCTTATACTTATACACTTCTTTCTTTGCCTGATCACACTTTTAAGACAAACCCTTTTAAGTACTAGACTGGGTCTATCATACATATGAGGTTTAAGATCCTAAACCTGAGGCAGTTCTAGAGTATTGCAGTACAGTAGTCCAGAACCTATGCGTTACATAGCATTTATTGAGTGACGTCACCATATGTTTGTGCATTGTTCAGCAGCCTTTAGCTACATAAGGCTAAAGTTCCACTAAGCTGAACCTGCTACTCATACGTATGTCACATCTACGTTGGTGAATGTTTAGAAACCATCTACAGTTAGTCAGGGGGGCCGTCAGGAAATGTCATACCCCACCAGTACAATGTTTCTTTCAGCTTTAGATACACTGACCTGTGTTGAACACAGCGAAATTGACATACATTCACTGAGATTTCGATGATTACGCAACGTTGGTCAACGTCTGATGTGTGAATGCATTATATAAAAACTTCAGCAAATTCTAAAACGTAATGCCTCATCATTTGGTATGTAAGACTTTTTGAATATTTTTAACAGGCCTTATTGTTTATTAAATAGACTTTTTAACTTTTAAGTCTTGACAGATATCTTTGAAGGTATGGTGATTACTGGTCAACATCAGTTAATGTATGTTGATGCGTGAATGTGGCCTAATGTTAAAACTTAAAGCAAATCATAAAACATATCAAAACAGTGGGTCAAGCCCCATTATTTGAGAAACAATGTGGTAGTGTATAAAATGCATTGCAGCATTTGTTCATCTTTTAATGACTGTGTGTCCTAATAACTGGGTTGACTCGCTCATTTCTTTATGATGATGCTTTTGAAAAGAAATCTGTCCCCGTCTGAAATCTATAATCACGTCAAGTGCATCACATAAAAAGAACCATTATTATTATTTTTATTTTAACTTTAAGGTCCTTTAGGAGCATTTCCTGCTTGTTGATGTATGACCATTAACATTTTACCTTCTGAAAACATTAAATGCAGAAATGTTTTTAATTATAATGTGGGATTTCATCTTTTTATATTGTGGTGATGGTGATAGTAAATATTGTTATAGGCCTGTATTTTTTATGTGTATGGACACATTTCTGGAAATGATGCCGTCTGTACAGAGAACATTTCAAAAACTAAAACCTTTTTGTCTCTGTGCGTACAGTGCCCTAGAATACTGTCTTTAAATATGTGCCTGAAATAAGGTTCAGGGTAAACACATGCACGTGAGATGTTTAATGTTTGATGGGATAACTGCTAACAAGGACTACAAAAGTGGCTGTTTCTGCTTGTTTTTTGACTATCAATTATTCACACACTATCGCCACTGCCATGATCAGGTCATCTGATTATGAGGAAACTCTCAAGCAAGAGGTCACAATAAGACGTTACACGTTGGATATGTTATAGTGGCTTCTAAGTAGAAGCGCCATTTTGTAGTTCCATAGTAGCTTGCTAATACCTTTTCACTCCGGCCGGTTACGTTTAAGCTTTGAAAAATCACAAAAGGGGGTTATTACATGGAGCAGAACATGCAAGTTTCATAACTTTTCATTTACTTCAGAGCTTATTATCAGCAATGATCCAAATCAGAGTGAAAAATGGGCTCTGAAAGGGCTTGCAGTCGAGGGAACCAGCGTCATGCTAACTTCTTCGTTTGCCTACAAAAATACGTCATCCCCACTGTTATAAAATAAATGATCTTCACTGTGATAGCCATGGAGGCCCAGCTGCCTAACACAGTGAGCTTTAAGAAGTTCAAAATCACAAGAGCTGCTCATGGAAAATTCACTGAAAACAGTCAAAAAGATCAGAAGCATTGACTACAAGTACTAGGACTACTTTATCGAGTCTCCCATAAAGAGACGCAACATTTATCTAAAAATGTCACTAAAAACTGTATTACACATCACAGGTAGAAAATTATCAATACTGCTCTTTAGGTTGGCTTCTTACTCAGCAATTTCAATGAAGTACAGATGACAGAGAAAAGAGGCTGAGGCTGATAAAAACTGTACAAAACACAAAAACTTTTATTTTCCAACTTTGCAATGAAGTGCAAGAGTAAACTTTTAATTCTTTAGGTTTATATTTACAGTTCTTTAAAAGACTGAGGTGTTTTAAGTTATCCTGTCATATTCTGTTCCTCTGCATCGTTTTGCATCTCATCTTCCTCCTCTTCATCGTCTTCATCGAAGTATTTATCCTCTGCGTCTCTGCTGACGATGTCCAAGTTGTCATAGTCTGGGTTCTCGTCCACCTCGCTGTAACAGACCAAAGTACGCATTTAAAGCAACACTATAATACCCCTTTCAGACTGGCCAAAAAACCTGTGTAAATCCGCCAACAATCGGCTCCTGTCCGCAGTTTGAAAGGGTCTAATCGGCATTTCGACCCGGGTCAACTTACCCTGCAAGCAACACGGGTTTTCATCAGCTCTTCTCCGGTCGGCTTCGGTGAGAACATCACACCCGGGTCAACCCGCTAAGTTACAGATGACATCGGCGTTTCGTGCTCACGGCATAACATCGTGCCCGTCCCCTCTGTCTGCAACTTCCATGACTCTTTGCCATCTCAGCAACAAATTCCATCCGCCTTTGGATCATCAGCGCAGAGTTTGTACATTTTTAAAGAGGGACAAAAATACAAAGTACAGAATACCGTGTCCACGGCGTCCATGCTCCTTTCCATTGTTTACATGGTCGTGTTTCATCACGCTGATGATGTCATCAACGTGATGACATCAGCTTGATGCGCCAGAGGGAAAAAAAAAAGCCACGCAGCTCGTCTGCTGCCGGTTAGACCCGGGTCTGCTGGCAGTGGTAAAGGAGTCACACGCAGGTTAACCCGCATTGAAAAAACACCCGTTGACCCGCTGATTTTAGTGTGAAAGCGGTATAAGTTTGTGAATCCCTCTATAGATATAATACTAATCAGAAATGCCCTGACTGGCCTGAGGATCAATCCAGCAATCTTCTTGCTGTGAGGCACGCGCACTACCTGCTGTGTCACCATGCTGCCCTTATTGGCACATTATATGAATTTATTACTTTGATTTTGTATCATCAATCTGAATCTAAAATCTACCAACATAAGCTAAAAATTGCCATGCTAAGTAAAGGATGCAATAAAAGTAGGCTTTCTACCACAGATATGAACATGTGCTAAATTATTTTCACCCATTCAGACATGAAATGGAGAAGTAAGTGAGAGCTACTGTATGAAGCTAAGAGAACAACCAAGTAGATCCTGCAGAGCTCAATTAAGGCAGAGTGATGTTATGTTTTAAATGTGTGTTCAACAATTTCAGACAGTAGAGAGCCTGAATGTGCTTTGCGTTCTGCTTGAGCCTACCTGTAGTTGAACTCTTTGTCTTTGCCATCTAAGAAGCGTTGGTGCATCTGGCTGATGAACTCCTCCCTGAGCAGAGCTTTCTCCTCCGAGCTCGGCTCCCATCCTTTCTGCTGGGAGGAATACGCTGGAGCAGAGAGAGAAGGAAAGATGTGACGACTGACACGTCAGAGAGGGAAGAGTTTAGAGAATGGGAGAGTAGTGACGGTGTCATTTTAACACCCACCACCATCATTGTCCTCATCATCGTCGTCCTCCTCCTCCTCCTCCCGTGCTCCCTCCTCTCTCTCCTGCTCCTCCTGCAAACGGTTTTGGATGAGACGCTCCTGATATGAGTTGAGGAGGAGGTGGGCAAGCCCTCCAGTGACCCCTGCTGGTTGTTCCTGTGCATCTTCGTGCATGGCCTCCTGAGACCGCTCCAGTACCTAATACATGAATGAGCCCCAAATTATGAATAAGAATCATGCAAAAAACATGCAAATCTATCAAAGTAAAGGTGTCATAAATCTTCTAGGTGTGGCAGGAGGGGCCTTGCTCAGAAGCTCGGATTGTTGGGTTAAGGTTAGTTTCAGTGGTGGATAAATTTTTACCTTTTTATTTTTTCTCGGGTTATTTCCAAATTTTCATTCGCTTCTTTACTATTTTATTTTAAGTTTCATGTTAAAAAAATAAAAAGGAACACACCAGCTCAGAGTTTTTATCATCATTTATTTGCAAAATAATCATCAGAGATAGTCTTCACCCTTCAGAGGGGATGGGAATCGAAAACCAATTCCAGTTGAGAATCCAAAACAACTCCCTGAAGGAATCGACGCCATTAGTCTTTTTGCTTAACAATTCCCTTATCAATTCCTTCTGCTTTGTAAATTAAAGACATCATGCTCTAATCAGAGGCAGTCAGCAGAAATTATGATAAAAGAAGTCAAAAGTCATGGCGGAGTGGTCTAAACTGCGTACTAAAGTTTGACAAAAATTTGCCTACTGCACAGCTTCAAGTGGAAACACCAGCAACTTGCAGAAGCATTTATCTGTGCAGCAAGACATTGAATCAGGAGTGTCGTGTTTGACATTGTTGCCACTGAAAACCTGTGAAGGCCAACTTTTGACCTCACGGAAAATAGGCAGAAATTGACAAGGGATTCGTAAAGGAATCGGATAGATAAGCAGAACTGGCACTGGAATCAATAAAATTCTATTCCCATCCCTACCCTTTAGTTTCTTCTTAAATTAAGTTTTATATCGTGGATGAGCAACTGAGGTTTTCAAGAGGGCTACATGTTTGCGATTGGAAGGGTATTAAAATAAACTGAACCTAAACAAATCTATTCCAATGAAGTTGGGACGATGTGCAAAACACGGATGACAACAGAATACAATGATTTGCAAATCCTTTTCTACCTATATTCTGTTGAATGCATGACAAAGACAAGCTATTTTATGTTGAAGATTAAACCTTTTTATTTATTTTTTAACAAATATTTACTTATTTTGAATTCCATGGCTGTAGCAGGTTAAAAAAAGCTGGGACACATGTTTTACACAACTTCCCAACTTCATTGTAATTTGAGTTTGTACAGTGCTTAATAAATATATTAGACCACCTGTCATACAAAAAGAAAGAAAAAACTTTAAAAAATCTTTCAAAAACTTGTTCAAAACTGAAAATGTCATTGTTATTGGACATACATTTCGAACAGGAATGAGGAATTTCAAACTGAATTCACCTTTTTACACCAAATTTGAGCTGCTCACTGGACTTCTCTGAGATGTCAGAAATTAATCAAACATGACACTCATGCAATAAAGCTAATTTTTCTGTTTAGAAGTGTAAAATAAAATCTTAATCAATTCATAATAATTTGCTTTAGTATTTTTTCCGTATTTTTTGTAGAAAATTAAATATAAATAGTCATGGAAAACAATAATAGTTACATTTTAGCATAAAAACTACCATCTTGGTTAAAGAGCTTCTGCACACTGGTGTATCAACCATTACAGAAACAGAGAAAATTATTTTGTTTTTCCCGGTGCTGTTAATTTAGGGTAGCTGTGGCATAAACCTTACTCTGGGTGATAGTCTAATAAATTTGTTAAACACTATATATAAACACTATATATGGACCACATACGGCCTCCGAGCCACCTGTTGCCCACCCCTGGTTTATATAATGAAAAGGTACTTTAATTATTATAACCATAACTATCAATAAATCATTAAATCATGCACTCACCTCTTCATCAGTCAGGTACTGGCCGATATATTGTTCATACAGCAGTGGCTCCCTCCTCCTCATCTGCTCTTCACTGAAATATTGACCCTCTGAACAGGAGGAAAAAATGAACAAATAACTCAAGTTTTTATTTTTGTCTTTAATAGATGTAAAGATATAAACACAAACGGGTACCAGGTAACACAAACTAAAGACCTTACTCGCAAAGTATGACAAATGAAGGAGCTGAAATAAATAAGTAAATTATAAAGCAAAAAAAACCTAAATATATTACAAAATAAAATTACATTCAATTAAATAATTAACAAGAAGTAGCTTTTAAGAAGGGCTGCATTGCCCTCTGCAGTTGAGAAAAATTCATACCCCTCTGCAGTGCTCTGAGGGCGGCGTAGCGCTGGTTTCTGACCCTGGTCCTGTTGGTACAACCTGCTGCTCTCCTCTGGATGACTTTACTGTAGTGCTGAGCGCGAGGGTCCGAGCAGACGTGGGCAAACGCCGGCAAGTCCTGGGGCTTAAGGCTGGCCTTAAAAGAGGAGAAAGGAACAGTAAAGCAACACCAGCGTGAAAAGACAGCCTGCTTCAGATTTGGCCGATCTGATATTATAAACAAAAATCGGTTCTGAAGGCAAAAAGGGAGTCCAACCAATACTAGCAGGGTGTAGCTAATAAAGTGACAGATACAGTACAGGAACAAAGTTATTAAAAAAAAACAACAACCGTATTTTATTACAACTACATCACCTTTTGCAAATCTACTTTTTGGGTTGTTTCTTGGATGAAGCTCAAAACAGAAAATAGTGAAAATGAGGGCTTCTGTAGAAGGGGGGATTAGGATCAGAATTAGGGGTGGCAACTGATAAGATTTTATTGAAACCAATGGAAATTATGATTTCGCTTATCGATCTGATTCTTCAACAATTCCCTCATCAATTCTTCTGGATTTTTTTTGACAGGAATGAAGTTGCCTTGCACCAGTTTTCATTGGCAATAATGTCAAACACATGTTGGACCTCTTATGGGTCAGCCTGGTCATTCTTCCTGATTTTGTTACTTTTTGCGAACAACTCCAGGCCTTTTTAGCTTTATTCAGTTATTTCTCTTTTGGCATTCCTCTTAATAAAATTATTACTAACTTTGGCTTTTGTGTGGTGTCCTTTCATATGTTTCTAGTCTCCTTTCAGACTCTCGAGTATGAAGGCGGGAACAAACTTATAAAAAGGCATTTTAAACTACAAAAAGTTAACCCCATCTCTATCATCTCTTCTCACTCAGTTGTTTTGGTGCATTTCTCAGATCAGAATTAAAATTCTCAGCACTGTAAGTTCAACCTTCACAACATTCAGTCATTTGTGCACATCATAGTAGCAAAACTTGCAAATGCTTTTGGACATGCATTAATTAAGTTCGTGCAGTTCTCTACTGTTTGATAACATTGTGATTTGCTTATATCATGTCAGTCAAAATTAACTATACTTGTGAATGCTTAATAGTTATTCCCAATAAAACTTACAGTCCTCATTTCATTGCTTGAGTCATTACATAAAAAAAAAGTGAACTAGTAGTCAAAATATGTCAAGCAAAATTTATAAATTTCTTATCACTTTTTTCCTGAAAATGTCTCATGAGTGCTGGTGTAATATCTCCCTTCCTGCTCCCCATTCCTAAATCCAATAGAGGAGTTTTTCTCTCTGGAGGTGAAAGGTGTATGACTGGCATTCACATATCAACATGACCTTGCTAGCAGCCATGGACGCAGCTTATGATGACATGCTTGTCTTTTATCATGCTCTGTGTCTTTTATTCCTATCACTGATGTTTGTTTTTATTTTATGTGTTGACACAAACGTGCTAATGGGACTGGGGATGGGAAGTAGCCACCTGGCTATAATCCCATATATTTACATGTTAATGTTCATTAATGCGCACTGTCCCATTTAAAAAAAAAAAAAAAAAATCTCAAATCTCAATACTAATCGCTCTATGGTGATGTTTCAGCTAATGTGTACTGCTGAAGCAGGCATGGTCACTCCACACAGCCTGAATGAGCAGCACATACTCACATAATAACTTTAGTAGAGAGCACACATACATGGTACCTCTCCAGGAACACCAGAGGTCTGCTCCTGTACTGCCTGAACAGCTCCTCCCTGCGCTCCTTCAGGGTCAGCTCTGCCTCTCCGATCTGCTGGCTCTTCACAGGACTCCCACTCCTGGCTATGGCTTCTACCATGGCGTGGACACAGATGGACTCTGCCTCACTAACACTCTGTAGAAATATAATAAACAGTAAGATTTACTTCTGCCTTTCCAACAAGAGCTACAACAGACTATTTGTCTTACCTTAGTGTCCTGTAGTGTCTCTGCGGGTGGAGTGCATGGTTCTGCTTCTTCTGGTGATTCTTTCTTCTCTTTATTTTCACACGGACTTGGTTGTATTTTCACAGGAAGGTCGATTTCGCCCCACATTTTAACGTATAAAGCGAGCTAAAGATTACACTTCTGTGCAGTGACTTCAACTTGAAGATAAATGTGCGCCACAAGCCTAATGTCGCTGTAATGCTGTCATGATACCTGAAAAGTGAAAAATACCAACATGGTCCTCTTCAATTTTTAACATTAACCGCGTAATGACGCGCATATTGTGCTCCTCACTGTTATGTGCAATTTTGGTTTGCCGCCATGTTGGTGCGTCAGGAAAACTTTCCCCCATCTGTTTTCTGCGACCGTGCGAAGGTTCCCACCGCTAGAAGATGCACCATTTCTAATAATATGCCGCACTCTAGTGGTGGCTGTTGGACATTAAAATGGATATTATCATAATTAATATTTTTATGAAATAATCAAGCCTTTTACTGTCGTTGTTTGAGAGTGGAAAGAGGGCAAAACATCGCACTCAAAGGACATCACTGATAAATAATTTACACATGTAAAAGGAGCACCATATGAGTCTACTCAAAGTGAAAAGAAACATCAGGTCATCAATATAAACATCTTTTCTGTGTCGTACAATGAGGGCAACAGCTGAAGAGTGATAAATCAAACATTTATTTGTTCTTCCTTATAAACTAGGACAGTGTATTTGGCCTGAATAATGAAATAAAACTACAGAGAAGTTAATTCAAATTTATCTGCAGTCTGCTGTCATATACAGTTTATGGATGCACAGCAATATCAGAATGAGTAAATGAGCTTTATCAGAGTTTGTAATAACAATTTTAAGTGTCTGTTTAGGTCTACACCATACAAGTGTTGTTTTCACTCTTGTTGAGAGTTGGTCCTTTAACTCTCACAAAGTGTGATTGTCTAATCTTTTTGGAGTTACCACTTCGCAGCATGACATTTGATCAACACTTCAAGTAGTGTTAGGAATGCTTTCTCTCAGAGCAGAGTTCATTTCTAACTTAAGTTTTAACTCAAAATTAACACTGCAAAGTCTAAACAATGCTTTTTTAATTTGCTGCATATTAACAGGGAAAACTGCGGCTGAAGTAAATACACCATGTTTGGTTAGAGTACACACACACACACACACACACACACACACACAGCATTTTCTTGACTTCAATCACTAGTGGATTGAGAGGCAGAGTGGATAGGTTTGTGAAAGGGGGTGAGAGAGAGCAGGGGTGAATGTCAAATGGGCCGCAGGTGGTGGTCAGATCTGGGCTGGCAGCATATGTGGGACGTGCTGAGCTGCTTACCACTCTGCCAAACTAGCATCCCAAGCACATAATTATATTAAAACAAAATAAATCCATATATATATATATATATATATATATATATATATATGTATATATATATATATATATATTTATGTACTGCAGTTTTCATGACATGGGCTTGTGGTATCTGTTGGTTCTTGTCCAGTGGGGGGGAGGGGACAGATGGGAATTTTGCCTACGCAAAAATTTCAACTCTCCTCAATTTTCTGAGTGGAATTAGATATTAAAGAGATCAGTGAAAATGTTCTTTACACATACGAAGAATGATTTTCCTTTTTTTTTTTTTTATAAATTCTCCGTATTTGACCAAATATGGAATGCAAAAGATAGATAGATAGATAGATAGATAGATAGACGGATAGATCGATCTTTTTTTACATGGCTTGCACACAAATTGCTTAGCCCTCATGGGTTTATAAGACACCAAAGATTCAGCTGCAGTGGTTCAACAGTATAAAAGTACTGCACTGTAGTTGTGCTGGCAAATTGTACATCTTGAACCAAATACTGGTTCAAGATGGATCTTGAACCAAATACTGCCTTTGTGAGTTTCTTGTATTAAAAATTGAAAACAATATAATACAGGCTTGCAAATCAGGACACAATCAAGACCATGTGCAGGCAGTCTGCAGCATACCAAAGAAGTCTACGGCTGTGAAGATGTGCACACTATTTTAAAGCTTAGCATATATAGGTGGAAGTAAAACCTAAGAAACCAAGGTAGGAGCTGATTCCAAATCACTAGACGCCAACAAGTGATATCTTAGTTAAAACCTTGTGTGAACCAAGGTCAGTCAACTGTGTGTTACTAAGTGGATCCTCCTTGTAAGAAAAACATTGTAACTCTCACAAGAACATCTAGTTAATGATATTTACAGCTTCGGTGTAAATAATGCAACAGGTTAAGGGAAGTAAAGGTCATTAGGTTATATGTGAAGTAAAACAGATATGTGAAGCAAAAACATGCAGTAAATTCTGAACAACACAGTTCTGGTAGCACACAGTTCTGATTTGGGTTCTCTGTCAGGAGCACGTTACCTCCGCCAAAGAGGTTATGTTTTTGCTGGCATATTTTTGTTTGTTTGTCTGTTAGCAAGATTACACTAAAACTACTGGACGGATTTTGCTGAAATTTTCAGGAGATGTTGGAAATGGCCCAACTTAAAAATTCTTAGATTTTGTTATTAGCAAACAATCGTTTTTGCTAAATAACTGTCTAACTAACAATGATATCAACATGATTCAGAATGCTAGGTGTGGGTTTTCAGGGTCAAGGAATCATATTATGATGGCAACTTTATCATGGAGCTATTGCTTATAGATGTACAGCAATACATGAGCTACCTAGGCAGAGATTTGTGCTCTCCGAGTGCTTTCTAAGTTGTATATGAAGAACCTGTGAGGCACAAAAGCACTAACACAGACACCGTCCTGAGCTCTGTTCCACAACACCAAAAGCAAAGAGAGACACCAACTTGTCCAAGAGAAAGAGCACGTAGGATCCTGCATATTTCACAGCTATACTATCTGAGCGCATCAGCTCACTCAGTGGTATAATTTCACTCCTATTTCTCGCTCGTATTAGTGAACTGCAAACATGACAAGCACTGTCACTGGAGTCATTTGAACAGCATCTGATGTATAAGAAGAGACTGTGCAGTGTCATTTTTCAAAGAGCTCTCTCTAACCTTTAATGTCACGTTATATTGTCTGATGACAGCCGCGACAGCACCTTAATAATGCAGATGAATGAGTCTGTCAATGGATGGGGACAGGTGTTTTATTCTGAGGAGAGGACAGGTAGAGAGAGTGATAAAGGCAGCTCAAAGATAGGTAAGTAGACAGGTTTGCTTTATATTCCAAATGAAAGAAGACAGATCAGCTTATAGGACTATAAACGCAGTTTCAGCTCTTTTCTTTTTTTTTGCCTCTGCCCTGCAAAGGCCATGAGTGGTGGAAGTATAGTTCCTGGTCCTCTGTTTGTACGCCGATTTCATTTTGAAACAGAAAGTCTCAGAAACACCACAACAGACGGTTTTTAAAATTTGGCAAAGCAGCTCATAGACGTTTTTCATCAACGTGTTAAAGTGCTTTAAAGTGAAGGCAAAATTGGGTTTTATTAACTGTTCAAAGTAGTTCTATGATCATCGATAAATATAAAGCACCCTCTCAATCTGAACAACCACCAACTGTGGTGTGCTGTAGCAGAGGATAGCTAGCATTGAGGCCAGGTAAGGGAACATGCTGGTCACTGTGTAAAATAAGCTGCGGTAAGAAAACACACACAAACCCCTACAGACAGGATAGCTTCACTCTGATTCGGGGATGCTTTGATAGCCCTTTCATATTATTTGCATCATAAAAGAAGAAGCATTAAGCTATAGCTCATCGGCCCAAGAGTTGTGCTCAACTCTAGCTAGGGTTAGTGTAGCTGGGTAACAATAGCATCTTACAGACATTTAATCTTTGTTTATAATAAAAGACGAACTCCAAGACAAATATCTTATCAACAAACACATTCAAAGCACAATAAGAAAAAGCGTTTCAGTAAAAGGAGATTCAGTCTGTTTTCTTGCCTTTCAGGTTGCACATCCTTTTTAGGGTGTTCAACCTAAAAGAAGTTTTTAATTTAGATTTTCAAAGAGTTTAGTCCAAAAATTAGCCTGCTTTGAGGCCTGCATATCATAAGCAGAAAAAAGCCCTCAGTGTCATTTGCTCTTTGCCACGGTGCTCACAGCACCCTCAGTTAAACATTTTTTAACCTTTAGAACAAATTTAGATATTTTACAGTATTATTTCTATATAATTTAGATTTCTGGTCAGTGTTTTTTTTTTTCCAATAATTAAATAACTTTCATATTATTGTTTCTCTTAACCTCTTTTATGGTGAATTAGAATATTTAATTAATTATCAGTTAATACTGTATTTATATAATGGTAAAGGTAAAGTATTTATGCTGCATTTAAAAGGAAGCAAATTATCTATCATTTTTAATGTTTGAATAACTATATATGGATGCTGGTAAAATATTTTTATGACAGCTTTATATTTGCCTTTTTTGTTTGTTTATATATTTTCCCCCATCAAGAGCATCCAACAATTTGTAATGGGGCCCTTAGGCAGGGATGAAAGGCTTTATGTGGCCCTCTCAATCAAAGGTGCCCGTCCTTGATAATATAATATAACATAAAACAATGTATAGTATACATATACATATTAACTGGCATACAACTTTATATACCATAACATTTTGTTCAACTTTAACTGCATCATTTGCACAAAACAAACAATTACATATTTCACCATGTATACAAAGTGCTTAAATGTTTCTCAGAGTGGACTACTACAGTCTGAGGCATGTTCATGATTATCTACAACACAGATATCGGTGCATTTTAATTTTTTGTGCCGTGTCAGCTTTAAGAAAAATCATATAAATTCCCTATCAGTCAATGGAAAAAGGAAAGCATGATTTTTCAAATGAGAGGGTGGGGCCATCTGATGAAAAACAGTGAAAACTATAAATAAGAAGCATGTTTGCAATTAGAAAGTATAAGACAGTACATGTGTTTTTGCCTCATGGGCTGTATGATCAGAAATCACAGTTATATTAGATTCAAATGTGTCTCTTTTTGACCTTGATGGGCTAAGTGTTAGAATTTTGATTATATAGTTTACTATACAGAAGGTCTTTACAGATGGAGATCAAATTTAAAAATAAAAAAGTTTAATATTTTGTCCCACAAAAGCAGAAACTGGACCTGAGAGTTAAGACTGAAGAATCAAAACAAATGTTGCAGCTTTGTTTCCTGTTTGTAACTAAAGAATTATGACAGGCAGTATTACCCTTTCACAGCTGCTTTAGTTTTATTTGGAGGCTTGTTGTTCAATTTTTTTATCCAATATACTTAAACCTATGGTTGCCATTTTTTCCTCTGGCACTCTTGCCAATAAGTGTTCATCATTGTTGGCTTCTGTTGGGTGCTTGTGCAGGTGTAATGTCTGGTTTTCAGATTGTTCCCTCATAAAACAGCTGCCTGCTGTGAGCAGGGATGCAGATGAAAGCAGCGAGAGAGCAGCAGCGGCTGTGTGGGAAGATGAACAAAGTCCTCATTTGGCACTTTCCACATTCTCCCAAAAATTTGCATCTAAATTTCTTCTCCAAAAACCTCACATTTACTTCCCTAATCCTTTTTTGCATCTCTTGGCAAAGACAAACTCGTCTTTCATACCAAAACACAACTTGCTATTGTTGAGTCCTGTCCAAATAAGCCAGGAGCTCCAAATAAGAGTGCCAGCTTAGAAACAAATCCTGCCCACTGAGTAAAGTCTTAAAATAAACTTCATGTCTCCTTAAACAACCCTTATATTTTACTTATTCAGAAAAAAGGGATATTAATTCTGATGCATGCTCTCTCTGTCTGAGCTTCTTCTGTTTTAATGTATATTTTTCAGGTTGGTAAAAAGAAACGTGTTGAGTGTTTGAGCAGCGCTGCCCACACTCCTCTCCATCTGAAGTCAGTAATAATGAGAGCGAGCTGTTTGTGCAGCGACCTATTGAAGTCAGACTGAGCAGACAGTCCCTCTGTGTGTCCTGCAGTAGTCCGAGATAAAACATTCATCCTCCTTTGATTTCAGTGATGTGGACGCTGCTGACGCACGATGGTGCAGTTTCTCCCACGGCAGGGGGAGATTTAAGCAGCTCCTCTAGGCAAACATGAGCAGACTAACACAAGCTCTCTCACATAGATAACAAAAACAGGTTCATTCAAACCTCATGTCAGACTTCACATCCTGAAAGTAAGGGGAATCATGAAAAGTACCATAAATTATTATCCATCCATTTATCACATTGGTCGAGGGTTCACGCTGAACTGGTCATCAGCTGACTGCAGGGCCACATAGAAAGACAAACAACCATTCATGAGAAATACATTTTAATGCCCCATATGATCAAAAATTTCACTTACTATGGGTTTTTATGTAGCTCTTTTTTGATGGGCAAAGAGAGGTTATTGTTTGCGCACAACACACAGAAAACCATCATCAGTATAAGGTGTAAACCACAGCAGCTCTAATTTAAAATCACTGGTAATTACCAAAATCATATTATATGTTGCTGTAATGGTTATTACACCAGCATGTAGAAGCTCTTCAATCAAAATGATATTTTTAATGCTGAAATACAATTTTTAGCATTATCCATGAATTTTCAAATGTAATGTTCTCCAAAGAAACAGATAAAATAGTAAAACATAGTATTATTCCTTGATTAAGAAGTCAAATTGTAGTTATTTAATTGAATTCCTGAACAGAAACATTAGTTTTAGTGGTTAAATGTAAATTTCTGACTCCTAGGAAAAGTCCAGTGAACTGCTAAAATTTGGGTCTAAAAAGGTGAATTTGGTTTCTCATTGTAGTTCAAAATACACGGACAATAACACAAGAATGTTCAGTTTTAAAGAAGTTATTAAAAGGTTTCCATAATATTTATGTTTTCTTGTTTTTATGACAGAAGGTCTATTGAATTTGTTAAGCTCTGTACATACTATAAATATAAACTATGGGTACTTTTGGCTTAGAATATTAGGGTTTTACTCTTTGAGCACTTCCTTATGACATAACATTTTTTTTTCTAAATCCATGAAATTCTTAGCCTTTAAAGGTGAGATCAGTCCCTATCATCTGCACAGGGTCAACTGAGGAATTTTACCTTCTTTTCCTGGGGCTACTATGTTGTCAATCAGTGGGTTTGACACCAAAG
>JBAMNC010001466.1:0-72017 GCA_037902135.1 Cetoscarus ocellatus
AGTACATTTACATTAGAATGTTTTGATATATGCTTATAATGACAACAAGTGGGTTTTACTGAAATCGATAAAAAATTAAGTCATACTTGATCTAATTGTTTGAATCCTAACTGCGTTTGCGGTTCATTTTAGCCCCCTGAAACCACATTTGCTTCCCTCCCCATTCTTTATGATACTGATAATATTTCAGTGGCCGGATGAGAATCTGTGGAGGGGCCTCATGAGGGCCTGAGCATGTCAAAGTGTGCTCAACCTGAATTGGGACAGAACTACTGTTTCTCATGTACAGGGCCAAGCAAGACATTTGGCTTGAAAGAGTGTTATTTTTGCTTTCTTTGTGAAAGACTCTGTCCTGCTTTGCTCTTTAAGCATCAAGTCACTGTTTAAGTCTTAACTTTGCATATTTATAACACATAAATGGGACATGCTTCTATTTTACTGACAACAAACCTGCACTCAGACTGACTGTATGGGACATAAGGTCTTCACTGGTCTGTACTGGTGGTTGCCTTGACGTTGGAGCCACTCTGCAACACTTCAGCCACAGCTCTCTTTCCTCTATGATGTAAGATGGTGTTATACTGCTGATGGTTGAGGCGTGTTTGAAAAGGGTAAAAATGTGTCCGGTTACCACACGCTGTGACACTGCTGAAATGCTGATTTCCTGACCCAGATATAGAACACGGAGCTGCTGATCTGCAGAAGATCATTTACAAGGAAAGATGTATTTCGCTCTGAAAAGTTTGGTGGGGAAACTTTCTGCAGATATGTCCTCCGAGAAAATGTGGGGTTAGCTCGGGACATGGTGAGTCAGAATGAGTTTGAGGATATTTTTTTTTAGAACTTGAGGAGGTAAAATCTCTGTGTTGAAAAAGTACATTGGGTCTGTATGTTCAACATTACTGTGGCTTTAAGTCCCCCTGTATGAAAAGTCAAAATCAAATAAGTAGAATATAAAAATTATAATAAAAGAGATGAAACAGTTTAAGTATTTCTGCATAAATCCCTTCTAATACCTCTGCCCCCACCTCTATGTTCATCCCTCGATAACTAATACGATAAGCATGATTTGAGGGATTTTCTTCAATCTAAATAAAAACATTCATTCTGACTCAGGCATGCGCTGGCTTAATTTTGGAGGTCATAAGTCAAAGAGCAAAGTTTGTGTCCCCAGTTTATCTCTGACTTCATACACAACACCTTCGCACTGCTTTGAGGGATTTTCTTAAAACTTAGAACGATTGTCCTCTCCGACTCAAGGACAAATTGTTTCATTTTTCAAGGTCATAGATTAAAGGACAAGGTCATTCTTCCTCAGATTCATCACTGGATTGTAAATGTTTCATTTGAAAAGGGAAAATCTGCAAAATTTGCAAAAATGGCCTCTCTGATTCAGGTATGAGCTGATATGATTTTGGAGGTCATAGGTTAAAGGTCAAAATGATTGGGGTACATGTTCAGCCCTTTATTGTGAGCCCAACATTTCAAACTTTATTCCAGTGTTCCCAACAACCACAGGTTAAACTCAATAAATAATTAAACTTGCAAGGTTACTTACACAAGTCTTATTACAAATTGTTTCCCTATAATGTTACATAAATTTGATTTCTACCAACACCACAGCTCCTCTTCTCTCAATTGTATACCTTAATTTGGCATATAACTTGCTGGTAGCTGTTCTAGCGTAAGAAGTAACGAAATGTGTTTTATAACTTTAACAAAGAATTTAAAAAGAAAACAGCACTCCGGTGTGTTCATGCTTCTGCTTAGCCTTTTAATGTGCATCTCTACCTTCAATCTCTTCTCATAGAGGACCACAAAGCGCCAATTTAAACTAGCATAGTGCAAAAACCTCTGCTATGGAACTGCACAGCTTTATTACTCATTCTTTTAGACAGAAAGTCTTTTTATTCACTGCTATTTAAAGTTATGAGTAATGCACTTCTCCAGTGGTTTTCTTTGGCTGTGAACTGAGGTAAAGTTGATGTATTGCAGTTTAATGAGGCTCTCCGCTCATCCTGCGTTACTGTCTTTCTCTTCTTTTTGTCTGTCTCTATTTCCAGCTGAAGCTGCAACGAATTCAAGCCAGAGATGAGATGGCCAAACAGAGGATAATACCACGTATGTAGCCAATTTTATTCTTCTGGAGAGATGAATGTTGGGCGATTCTCTATACGTCATTGTTCCCTTATTTGAGACTCACTCACACACTAATACTCAGCCATTTTTATCACTTTAAATTGGATTATTGTGCTCTCAATAATGTAATTTAACACTGCTTAGGTCACAGGTTAGAGGTGGTTAAGTGCAGTTACCTGCATAATGTCAAAGCAAACACATGCAGAACAATTAGCCGCTGACATTTAAGCTCACCCCTCCTGTCACATGCCCTTTATCGTAATTAAAGTGGGTTCTTGAGCAGATAGACGGCAGACGAACATTGTACACAGGCAGTGATCACCATAGGAGTATAATATCTCTACGAGTACCATACCCATGTCTCCCCTCTCCGTCTTTCACAAATGTAACCTTCAATTTATGTCGAATTTTATTTCTTCCCCTTCACTCTTTTCACTTGCAACTTTATGTTACCATACCCGATGAGGAGAGTTAACTTGCCAGAAAGAAAACGCTCCCCTGTTTGGAAGAAAGGCTGCTCTTACTGACCGACTGAGCTGAACTTGACTGAAAAATAGCACACAAAATGAGAGAAAAATAGGATTCAATAGTTGTTAAATGAATAGTGATGCAGCATTTTAAATATGTGTGCAAGTTTGAGCAATGTGACTGCAGTTTGGTGATATTTCAACATAAATAAGAAAAAGAAAAGTAGAGAAGAATGCAAATCATGCACTGCTGAAATGTCATGATAAAGAGTAAAGAAAAAGCAATGAAATTAAACGTCAGAAATAATATTTAGAGTTGTGGTGGTGTTACAGACGTCACAGCATCAATGTTTTGGAAGTAGCTGAGGTATAAAAGGAAGTGACAGCATTTATTTGCTCCTGTAGAAGACAATAAAAACTATTTTCTGGTTTCTGTACTTTCCTCAGCACGGCACGGCATCCTCCTCAATTGTTTCTTCAGTAGCACTAGAAAAACACACCAGTAGCACGCTAGCAGCTGTGCTAACTGATGTTGTGTTGGCGGACTTAGTTCCCACTACATCCCATGAAAAGTCTTACATAAACATAAGCTGAACTAGATACTGAAAACTCATCAGAGACTTTATCGAGTTTCTCCTCTCTGTGGTTCAGTCTCTAAACTCTAAAACAGGGGTAGCCAACAGGGTGCACGCGAGCACCTGGTAGCCCACAGGGAGCCTTTGAGGTGCCCACTGCGACACCCCGTTAACACCATAGAGCTTGAAATAGCCATTATTAATTGAAATATCATGTTTTCGCAAACCAATGATGCTTACATCAACACAAAAAACAACAAATGTAATTTATGTCACATTTTAAAACTGTCAATTTTCTATTCAACTTTGACCTGCATGGGGTCAAAGTTTACATTTTTTCCGTTAAGTTTAGCAGATAGATATGTATGTAAGTAAAATGTTCTCATATCACTTATTAATTAATTATAATAATTGAGAAAAACCATTCAAACTATAAGGTAAACAGCTCATATGTAGCCTATATGTGCATTGTATTAAATATTTTAAGGTAAACTATAAAGATGTATACTATTTAGAAACATTCAATCAAATAAGTAGTCCTCCATAATACTCCTCACCTTTTTAGTAGCTCTCTGGCTCAGAAAAGTTGGTGACCCCTGCTCTAAAATAACCGTGTAGAGGAGCTCCAATGCTGATGTGCAGCAATGTTTACTTCCTCCTCTGTGATGTCATGTTCGTACCCATTCACTCTCAATGCTGATTGGCTGTCGCGCCACAACTTTAGTGAATTGGTCACTGAAGTTGGATATTTTCAAGTTTGGTCAATGCCCCAAAATAAGTGTACTTTAACTTGGTCTATAAAAAGAAATGTCTCCATCAAAACAAGGATTTAAATTAGGTAATGACATGACATGCTGGTCATGAGAGGACATGAGGTTGGTTTTTTCTGATGTTTGATCTGATATTGCACTGAAAATAACATGAGGCACTGAAACAAGTGGACAATTTGATATTAAAAGTTGTCAAAGTACATCTCTGAAAATAGTTATTTGAATTATTTTTTGAAGAAAGGCTGATTTTGGTCACAGTGTGAATTAAGTTGTATTAAGTTAAGTTGGATATTGCACTAAACAAACACACGATGCAGCAAAATAAGTGTATTTAAACTTGTTCTGATAAAGTGAAAGCACTGCAAACCTGTCGTGCATCAAAAAACTTTGCACATCTAATTCAAGAGACAGGTGCATAGGAGAAAAAAAGTCAATTTAAACCTGAAGATTGACTTCCACACACCATCTAACTTTCAAGAAATTCATTCATTTGCAACGTTTCGGTCTCAGACCTTCATCAGGCAAACAGTGCAACAGTACATCATCTCAAACCTAAAAATAAGGCAATTAATTTAAAAAATATATTTTGGTTATAGGAGGAAAGCGGCTAGTTTTTTTGTTAAATTTGATATTGTGCAGAAACTGATATGCACCCAAATGCATGTTTTATGTAATCACAGACTCCATGTCATGCCGCAATATTTCAGTAATTTCATAATCGGTTTGTGTATCAAAAACATTTTATAATGTGTGTGCTGGTTTGGTGGAGTGGTAAACAACCAAGCACAACCCACATACATGCTTCTGCTGGCCCCGGGTTTGAATCCAGCCTGTGGCCAGTTAGCAGAGTGTCCTCGCCCCACTTCACAAGCCCATCCATTGCCTTTCCCTCCTATCATCAAAGGCACAAAATACCCAAAAAATAATCTAAAAAAAACTATATATACATTTTATAATGTGTCATTTAAAAAAAATCCATATTGCATTACAGTAAATAATGTACTTTTTGTTTCTTAAGAGGACTCAAGAGGTTTACCAGCAGCAGGACTACCAGGTGATACAGAGGACAGTTTGTTATTTAAGTTGAATAACAACACAAAAAAATCCTCCAGCAGCAGATTGACCATGAAACAGCCACAGCTCGGGGAGCGGATGGTGCTCGATGGACCTGCGGTTCCCAGACAAGGGATGCTGGTTAGCTTCAGCAGGGTGGCAAGAAGCCATGATGCAGCCACTCATGCACATAATGGGGTTTTTTCTCTCTGACCTCATCCCACCACTCTCTGTTTCCTCCTCTTCATTCGCCCTTTGGTCTGTTTTTCCATTTTTCTTCCAGCTGCCTCTCCCCATTTATCGCCTCTCCCCCCACTTCCCTCCATCCGTTTTTTTTTTTTTTTCATGATTCTCCAACATCTTCTCCATCCCTTTCTGAGTTTGTGCACTCATTCATCCTGCCCCTCTGTCTTGACACTCATTTCGTACGTAGCTGACTGACTGGCAGGTTACACAGCATCCTGGTGGATGGGTGAGAGGTCTGAGAGGGTTAATGGCCCGGGGGAGGGGGTGCAGGAGTGAGTGTGTAGTAGCAGTGTGACAGTGTTCAGTGACGTGAACTCAGGCTTGTTCAGGTACCAGCAGTCTTCCTCCAGGGTTACTAATCTAGTCACAACACGTGTGCAAGTGCAGTCACAGAGTATTTGAACAGTAATAGATTTTCTGTTGCTTTTAAATTAAACTGTAGTTATAAAATCATGCAGGAAAGTGTAGAACTTGAGCTTTAATTCTTGGGACTTTTTTTTCTCCCTTAACATCATTCATTTTGATTTTTTTTTGGTCAGTGTGGAAGCCTCAAGTGGACAAACACCAAATCACTTTTAATGTTGTCTTCAGTTATCACATAAATTGTGCTTTTCTTTAACCTCTTAAAGCCATTTGTATCATATTTGATACATAATTTTATGATACCTCTATCTAATCAATATGATCAACAAATTACTAAGAAAACATCTGAAGACAATCAGAAAAATGATAAAAATGTCCTCAAGTGGATTACCAGTTGCCAAAAACACCAAATGAGATGAAAAAAAAAAAAGTTAAATTTTATGGAAATTTGGATTTTATGGAAAGAATTTTCTGGCTATAATTTGTGTTTTCTGGCTTTAAAGGGTTAAGATTTCAATTTACTAATCTTGTAATCATACGGTAGTCAAGGAAAAAAAACATTAAGCTCAATAAACACAAACAGTATGAACAGTATGTGGACAGAGGTGTTTATGGCTCTTGTGGCCCCTTGGGTAACAAAGCAGACATAACCCCCAAAACAAGAACCATTCACAGACTAAGTAAAGAAATAGGAGAAAGAAATTAACATTTTAAGAGCACTGCTATATTCGAATAAGGTAAATAAAAATATATGGTTCACTAAGATGTATTAAATAATCAGAGAATGTTTGAACAGGCCACGAGTATAATAAATAGCTCAGATAAATAAATGAACACAAGAAGAAGACAGCAATAAATAAAAAGTTCCTTTTCATCTGTACCACTTATCCCTTTCAGGGTCTGGAGTCTATCCCAGCTGACTTTGGGCGAGAGAAGAAGTTTGCCCACATTTGAAGAAAAGAATGAAATCCTGTATGTGACCCTCATGAGTAGCTTTGAGGTCATACATTGTGTCAGCCCTTTTGGAAAACCCTGACCTCTTTTTCAGGAAATAACTGAATCTTTAAGTCTTTCAACATGCCTTCCTGTAACTCAGTTTGGCCTCTCTTCTAATTATGCAAATGTAGGCGAAATATCATCAAAAATTAAAGAGTTTTAAACATTCATCACATTGCATTTACATGCTAGAGAAAAAAGAAACAACTGGATTATGCCTAATTACATTTTTGATCCTGACTGTAAATATGCTTAATTCTGTTGTGAGCATTTTAACATGTGACCCAATGGATATTTCTTGACTTTTTGGAACACGCCTCTAGTGGACACTCATGGAACTGCAGTTTTTAGGAAATTCTACCTTTGATTCATTCCTCAACAACAAAATAATAATTCATGCTCAGTTTGGGTAGTTTGCCTATAATTTACCTGCCTTTGTTACATGGCCTTGTATCTATGCTACATTATAAAATTGGTGACGGTTTGTGGTCTATTTTTAGAGGCTGATTCATATTCCATGTGCTGCGGTGCTGCATTTAACAGCATTTTGGTGTCATCACAACCCTTAGGGCTTTAAGAATTCTATCACCACTAATCCCCTGGTTTTTGCATAATCACAGGCCTACAGAAAGTCTTGCTTGAGCCATTTATGAACAGACTCCATTAAGCCCAACGCTGCAGAGAGGCTCATTGGGCTGGAACCCCCTGATACATTTCTCTCCCTCACTCTTTGATTTCTGGCTTTTTAAAGAGCCTCTTAATGGGTCCACTGCCTGGGCCTGGAGTATAAAAAGTGAGCCTCTTCATTTAGAGGAGGTATCTTTGCTCTGACAAAAGCTTTGGCATTGGAAAGAAGCAATGATCCTAAGGGTTAACAAACTATCTGAGCTGCACTGGAACTAAACCAAAGCAAAGAACCAAACATTTTTTTTTATCATTTGATTGTCACTCACTCTCTCTTTTGTAACTTTTGCCATGCTCTTATATCCAAACTTCAAGCTCTAAAACATTCAGCTGCCTTACTTGAGTACTTTCTTGAGTATGGAACAAATTCTGGTGCAACCCTTCAAATCTATCATGAGTGAAAATTGGCCTGATAAAAGCAGATCTTGCTCATTTTGTCCATTCTACTTAGTTGAGAAAGCTATCAAAAGTGTCCTATAAGGGATGGACAAGCTGTTAAAAAAAAGTTGACAATACTAACAAATACGGCTGTGAAATAAGTAGTCAGAGGTAATGGTTAAATGGTTGAATAATGGGGTCTTCTAGGGTATGTTTGCTCCTGGAGATCAGACTTGTCATAAACTTGGCTATACAGTATAAAAGGTGAAATTAATATATACATACATATATATATGTATATACATCTGCCTCATAGCCTGAAAAATTACAAACAAAAGGGATGCATTTTTCCGTTCCATCAAAGGATTAAAACACTTCAACTCACAAAATGCACTGTGCCTTCTGCCTTCCAATGTCACTTCTTGAGGGTTTCCTACATGATTTCAGCTTCGCTCCACTCAGTTGTTTTGCTTTTCAAGGGTTGTAACTACCACTAGGCACAGTATAATGTCATCGTAAGTCAGGTTACTGCAGAGCATTGAATGGTCAAACTATTGCCACAACAACAGTGGAATATTCAACTTGGATAAAAAAAAATGCCACTTGATGTTGGCATGCTGTATGACTTCCCAAACTCTCCTCTGCTTTTAAAAGCATATCGTTTTCCTGCTTGCAACCATTTCTGGATCAAAACATGCCTCTTTGCTGTGACACAGCCTGAGGGGGAGATGGCAGCTCTATCACCTCTATTTCCTCCTTTGTTGTTGTTGTAAAAATGTCACAGTGTTTTCTTGCAGCCATGCAACAAATTTCTCTAACTATCTTTTGGACACATTTGGTCTTGATCAAAAGAAATCTGGTTCCAGAGGGTTTCAGTTTGCTTTAAAATCAACTAGAGTTTGATTGTGGTGGGTGTGATAGCCATCCAAACCAAACAAGGACTGAACAGATGAAGTGAATGACAACGCATGCATTGTAGCTCGAATGCTGCAGAGTATCACTGCAGTAGGAAAGCTAATGTAGCATTCAAAAAATAATATCAAGCAAAGGGTGGTCAATGTAGCATTGCTAGCACCACCAGCCTCCTGTTTTCTTTGGTGAACATCCAAAAGACTGTGCGGACTATGGTTACACATCACTTAATCAATATGCAAGAGTCACCCGAAGCAGCCTAAATCCAGTTTATATTGATCTAATCAGTCATGGCAGGTGCAAAGACTGCAGCTACAGCCCCAGCTAGTGGGGTGGCTATACTACACAACATCTGAAAGCTTTGGTCTACTGGAATAAGAGCAGTGTAAAAGAAACTCAACCAAATGAAAATTTCAGCAAGCCTAAAATGGCTTTTTTCTTGTGTACATCGTAACACTTTTAACAGAGCTTCTGAATATGCTCACCTTGAAATCCCTGACAGGGGTTTTCTGAAAATGCATTCTCAGAAAACGTAAAATGTCACTTGCATAGGTACAGAGGGCCAAAAGCACATTAAAATACATTGAGCCCTATTTTAATGGCATGAAGTGCACTGTTTGTGGTGCATGGTGGTTTGGTTTGGGGTATATCGGCTATATTTCGCTATTTTAAGGATGCATGTTTTCGGCGCAAAGCCAGCTGTAGGGCGCAAAGACAGCCGAGGGCACAAAGAGGATAGATTATGTGTGTGTTTTGGACATCACGCAGATCAAACCAATCAGAGTGTCTTCTCCGTTTTTGACCGAATCCGAAAAGTTTTGATTGCGTTTTAGCCTCCTGTTTACATGAGACCAGTGCCTGGAGTGCGCATACCAGGACAACAACAGCTTCGGCTGTCTACCGAGTAACATGTGTGATGCTTACCGTGCTCGGTTTGTTATCCAGACAAAACTATCCAGACAGATTTGTTGTCCCGACAGATTTGTTGTCCAGACAAGAAACTCCTGCGTCTTCGTGCGTCCACTCGCCACTGTTGTTTGTGAAAAGTTTTTCTTCTTCGTACGTGTGTCGTGACAGTGCTGTTTCTCTGCAAACCTACATCGCCATCTACTGGACTGGCATGCACGCTAGATCGTTTTTGAAGACGCAGAGGAAAAACCCTTGCGTTTCAGGTGAGAGCGTCTCCATGTAAACAGGGCCTTATTCCCTTTAAATCAGCGTGCGCTCGGCAGCTGTCGTTTCACTTTCTTCAAAGTGGGTTTAGTTGTTACCATCCACAAGAGGGCTATGTTTTTGCCGGCAAGTGATTGTTTGTCTTGTTTGTCGGTTTGTTTTTTTGTTAGCAAGATTAGGCAAAAACTACTGGATGGATTTTGATGAAATTTTCAGGACATATTGGTAATGGCCCAACTTAAAAATGATTAAATTTTGGAGGTGATCCAGGTAATTGCCACTAGCAAACAATCGTTTTTGCTCAATAAGTCTGGTCTGAACTGATTATTTAATTCCTCTGTTTTAATTGTGCCACTGTACTAAAAATCACACAGATTATTTTATGATATATGTTGATGCTCAGGTTTATGTTCTTTTTTCCACTGAAGAATCCAGAACATAAGAAACAATCCAAAAGTTGAGTGAGAAACTTTTGTTTAAAGAAACCTCGTCAATTATTAAAATCTACAGTTAAAACCAACAGGATCAGACTTGTATAGGGTTATGATATGCCTTTACAGGACATCACATTGGATTTAAGCAGTTTAGTTCCTCACTTTTCCCTGCAGGAATCCTTGGCTCTACTCTCTATTGCGTTAATATTATGTGCACCAAGGAGCGCTTGGAAAAAAGCCACACTGTCTCAGCTCTTCGTCTGAGCTCCGTCTGATTCTAAAGCATCCTAACCCTGAAACATATCCCTTGTTTTGTTTGCATCCAAAGACATCTGCAGAGTCATCGCTTCAGGCCGGGCAGCAGAAGAGAGCTCGCCTCACTGATGATCTGAACGATAAGATCTCACTCCAGCCGGGGCCCACAGAGCTTATCCACAGAACCATCTTACCTGTTCCCCCCAGCCTTTAACAGGCTATCACAGGTGAGCTGAACCATGATGCAGACTTGTTCAGTTTGTCATTCACAGTCCTGCTGGGTGTTAAAACGACACATGGAAACTACTCAAACAATTTAGTGTTTCTCAAATTATTTTCTGCCAATTTAACTTTATCTTGGACTGTTTCCCATTTCAAGCTGGACGAGAGATAACTCCGCTTTCATTATTACTTCTGACAAGTGGAACCAATTATGAGCATGACTTTTTTGTTCAGTTATTTTTGTTTGATAAGACTCACTGTGAGCCCTTTATCTCGCACACCACAAGCACAAATAATTTGGCAGGAACGAGCTGTTACAAAAACCCTGTTAGAGAACAGGCGTATTAAGTAGGGCTGGTCTTAGGCTTCGTGTCTAGCATGGTAGATATTATAATTTATATACCCTTATGGGCAGCTGTACATTACCGAGTTGTTTAACTTCTGCAGCCCCCATGTAAAAGTGTTGACTGTCAAATAACTGAAGCCTAATGCTTCCAATAGCATAGTTAGCAGGGGATGAGAGGGATGAGTTGACACTAAAGGATACTTTACATACAGTAGCATTCTCTGCTATCATTGAGTGAAAGGACTTCAGCCCAATTCACACTGCTGTTTCAAGGTATAATAGTTATCTCCATGGCCATGGTTACATGATGTTTTTTAATTCGGAATTAACTATTCAGAATTAATTAATTCAGAATTAAAGTATTCTCCTTGGAGTTTACATAGAAATAGTAATTCCGAATTTAGGTTTTCATGAAAAATACGTTTATTCACCTTTATTCAATTCCGCTTAAGGTCTGGGTGTTGGGAATAGTTCTGATAGGACAGGGGACATATTTGACATATTTACATCTACTGGAAGACAACAAACTCCAGATCAGCATCTCCAGCATCTCTGTCAGGGAAACCTCGTCCAACTTGGACGCTACAACTTTAAAAAGGTTCGCATTTTTATGTTTATGTCCATCCAATCTTTTCATTATTTCCAAATCTTCTAAGGCTCTAATTAAATAAATTATCTCGGCTCGAGTCCAACGGTTGCTTCAGGCGGCCATCCTGTTCCCGTCAGTGTGACAAGATCAAGGAATTATTCAATTTGGATTTAAAATCATAATAAACCAGCCACCTACTTCGGAATTAAGTTTTATTTGGAATTATCATTTTCATTTGAAATTAGGTGTTTACAAGGTCATTTTTAGTCTTTTTAAAGAGGATTTAAGTTTTATTCTGAATTAAAGGGGAATTTAAGCTCTCATGTAAACGTAGACCATGTGACATTTCACCTCCACTGTGAACGTCCTGGGGACCTCCTCTTTGCTCTGTCTCCAGTAACAGAGGCGGGAGAAGGAAGCGCGCAGACTCAGCAGGAAACAGGAGTGAGCGTCTCTGTCTTTGTGTGTACATGAGGGAACAAACCATGTAGTGCATGTCCAAGCCATATTGCTGTGTGAATTGGCACAGATGTTACAGCCTTGCAGATTTAATGTGAATGTCTGGAGGTGTAAATATTGCGGAGCCTCATTACAAGCTTTATACTCAGGGGCCACAAATTAGCTATGAAGACAGGTCATCACAAAAAAAGAGCTGGCTCCCGGAGGAGGACAGATCTTGCCATACTGTGCAACATAACAGGTAGAGACAGAGCTCCAATTCCTTAAATTCTGTACATACAGTATTCCAGGCCTGTAAATGGGGCTGTAATGTTGCCACAGATACGAGGTGTGTCAGAAAAGTTCCAGGACTGGTGTCACAAAAGATTTATTTCAAACCCAAACTTCAACCGTCTTGCCACAGGGCCAGACGATCAACCAGCATGTCTACAAAGAGATACTGTGGCATTTGCTTCGTTCAGTGTGCGAGAGTTGTGGCAGGACAAGTCGTGGCTGCTTCACCATGACAACGCGCCTGCTCACAATGCCTGAGCATCCAACAGTTCCTGGCCGAGAAGAACATCGCCGTGATGGAGCAACATCCCTACTCACCCGACCTGGCTCCGTGTGATTTTTTTTCCTCCTCCCCAAGCTCAAGGGGGTCATCAAGAGGACCCGTTTTGAAGACGTGAATGACATAAAAAAAAAAACGTGATGACGGAGCTGCGGAGGATCCCAGAAGAATCCTTCCAGGAGTGCAAGCAAGCGTGGCAGAGAAGGATGGGAAAGTGCATTAGACTCCAGGGGGATTACTTCGAAGGGAAAAACTTGTAGTTTGGACACACCTCGTATACATCAAAACCAAAGAAGAAGACAGGGAGCATGTGCATAAAACATGTGTGATGTAAACAAACAAGAAGAAGAAGACTGTTGACTAGGTGTTCTGCCAGTCAAAATCAAATATTTTTACAGTCTATGGTCAAAATAAAGTGATATAATAGATGCATTTCAGGCTCCGTGTCCAAGGCACCAGATAGTTAAGGATTTCCCTCTCAACGTAGACAACATATCAGTGCATGCATTTTAAAGGGAAATGACATCATATTTTTTGTTTTCGCGTCTTGCCTCTTAAATTTGCAGGTAATTTGCATTTAAGAATGGCTCGCAAACAAACGGCTCACTAACAACTGCAAATCGGTTTTCATTGATCACTTAAAAGAGCTGTTCAAAAGACTCGACTCATTCCCGAACGTCACATCTCTAGCAAACCACAAAACGGTAAAAAAACAAGTCACAAGCACACAGCCATTTAGAGTTGCTGAACAGTTTATCTGATGACTGCAGGCAGAGGCACGCTAACTATACCCATTGACTCCCAGTGTTTGAGCTAAGCTAACTCGCGGTGGGCCAGCTTTGGCCATCTCTTTCTTTTTACTGGACGCACAGTCGAAAGAATGGTGTCTATCTGCTTTTCATGGACCCGGGGGTGAGGCAAAACACACACAATAAAAAAGTTGGCATATTGCTTAAAGGGTGAGATGGGAGATTTATTCACTCTGTGTTTTCGGGTTCACAAAACCTTTACGAATACTCCTACACTCATCTCCATGTGAGTGGCCCCTTGCAAAAATCCCAGTTGATCAGCAGTTTCTAAAATACTCACACCAGCCAGGCTGGCACCAACAACCATGCCACATTCAGAGTCACTTAAATCACCTTTATTCCTCATTCTGATGCTCGTTTTGGACTTTATCAGGTCATGTTGATCATGTCTATGTGCCTAAATTCATTGAGTTTCTACCCTGTGATTGGCTGATTTGCATTGATAAGCAGATAACCACTACTGCATTTAAAAAAGTGGCCAAAAAGTGAATGTGACCTTTAAGTATTACTTGTAATAAGTTAATACTCCTGCATGACAGACATAAAAAAGAGTTGTTGAGTTATTTTTCTATGATGAACTTTAAATGTCTTCAGTTTCTGGAATGAAATATATCATGAATATTTCACAAGATGAAAAATAAGAGGCGAATGAATGTGAATCCACCTTGTAGCTTGGAAGATTAGCAACAAATTTGATGACCCCAACTTGACACTTAATATTACGGAAGAGAAATCCTGTACTGTTTCGTTAAGTCATACTTCTGCACCCTTGCTCAAGAGATGCTTGTGCCCTGTATTGGATGAAAACATCAGAGACAGATGTTCCAGCGGCCTGATTGATGTGCACGGGGAGGAACGCTGAAATTCAATAACATCCAGTGTCAGGGGATTATCTATCTCTGTCACTGCTGTACAACAAACACAATTGCATTACATTTGAGTTACACAGAGCTGACACGCAAAGATACAAACACCCAGACCACAGACCCACACAGGCACAGAGCAAGCTGCGCCGACGTCATTACATTATTGGGTCTGCGGCTGTTAAATAAGCCCCGTGTTGTCTTTTCATCATCGCCTGCTGATGCTGGATTAATGACCAGTGGGTCATTTTATAAAGCAGTCTGCCTTTGCCCACAGAAGCTCTTTTAATGAAATCAAACACACCCACATGCAAAGGAAAAGTCTCTGTCATGAGGCTGTAGGATCTCAGCATGTAGCTCTACTCCTTAAAGCCCATGAAGACCCAGTAACTGGAGGATTTCAGCTCTGATTCATCTCTAAATAATGCTGACAGATGTGGACACATTTGGCTCAATGTTGATATTTACGCCAACTGAGGCCAGAGATCAGATGATATCTTTGGATTGTCCATCCAAAAGTTCAGGACAAATCTTGTGAGCTTATTATCTCAGAATGTCTTCAACAGATTTTCACAAAATCTTAACCAAACGTCAACCTAGATCTAAGAATAAACTTATTCCAATTTGAAGTCATAGGTCAAATGTCAGGATCATGGAATGTCTTGGTCCTCCTCTGCTTGTGAACATGACATCTCAAGAATGTTAGCTGAGAAATCATTAAAACTTTGCACAAATGTCCATACTGACGAATGGATAAACTATATAGACTTACAGGTCATAGGTCAAAATCAAAGTGCCTCATGTTTTGCTAGTAAGATTTTGCAATTTGCAATTTTGCAGATGCAATATCACAAACATGCTTTCAGGGATTTTCTTCAAATTCTGCACAACTGTCTACCATGACACAGGGATGACTTGATAAGAGTTTGGAGATCATAGATCAAAGGTCAAGATGATGGAGCCTCTTTGTCACCCTTTGCTTGTGAACATAAAATCTTAAGAACATTTAAAGGGATTTTGATCAAACTTCCATTTTTTCCGCTGTCCACTTTGTCTTTAGAATCATATAATTAGGGTCCATCCCAATTGTACCCTTTAGCCCTTGTCTTACCCCTTACCCCTTAGTTTTGCACGTGAAACGAAGACAGACCGGGACCTCACTTGAAAGGAAGGGGTATGAGAATTTCCCATAATACACTGCGCCCGCTGACAAGAAGGCAGAGCAGATACCAAAGGAACCGATAATTATAAGTTATTATGAATTGAATTTGAATTGTTGGTCGTATTTTAAAATTTCTCTTCAACTCTGGGTGATGACGTAATGGGAATCGAGTGGCGTCTTGTTTGTCAGGAGCGTGTTTTTACCCCTTCCCCTTGGCCCTCAAAACAGAGGGCTAAAGGGAAGGGGGAAGACAAAGGGAAAGGGCTAAGGGGTACAATTGGGATTCACCCTTTGACTTGGGCCATTGTCATGAAGTCTTCTGGTTATCTTTTGCTTGTGAATGCCATCTTGTGTACATAACATCTCAAGAATACTTGAGTGATTTTTCCCTAAATTTATACAAATTTTCACTGCAATGCAAAGACAAGTTGGAATAATTTTTGAGAGACATGGCCAAATGTTTTTAGGCCTCATGATCTTGCCTTGCTTTTTGCTTGAGGTTACAATTTTTTGAGGGATTTCTGTCAAACTTTGCATAAATGTCCTTTGTGACCAGACGGTGGACTGATCACATCTGAGTGGTAAAATGTCAAAGACAGAGGTCACTGGGCCTCATGTTCAGCCCTGTTTCATATGATTTCTTCAAATCACCACCAAGTCTGTCTTCTTCACACACCGTTGTTCTTTCACTTTCTGGCAATGTATACCTCACAGAGGCATAAAGCCACCATGAGGTATTTCTGGTGACATTGTGTGGGAGATCCTTGGGCTTGCAGCCACTCCACAGATAGTTTGTGCTCTCAGAACAGGACCAATATGTATGAAAAAAAAAACACTTCAATAGAAGCAAACTAACATTTTGACCTGCTCTTCATCTTCATCAGAGTCAAACTTAGAGTCGGCAGATGCAGGGCACATCAAAACATTAGCCCTTTGCACCTGACTAAAATGCCTAAAGTGACTCGTGCTCCAGGTGTTTCTTCGGAAGTGCCTTTATTCGGGGATCCATTGAAGTGTTTTTACATTGATTCATTTAATCTAGAAGTGCTCCATGAGCACAAACTTCTGACAAGGCATTTCTGTCATTTGTAGCTGAATCATTAGCAAAATGTGGTGACCTGTCCTATCACGCAAAGTTAACAAATTCTATATCCTCATCCATATTCAAATCACCACCAAAATCTAATCACGTCTTCCTTGTGCCATGACCAACATTCCTGAGACATGCTGGAGACATGTGGCTCACCTTGGCAGCCTGAGAGCTCTGAGCTGATAACTTCAATGAAGTGATGTCTACAGGAAGCTGAAATATTTGCTCTCTGGAAGATTTCTTTCTTTTTCATCTCTCCTTTATGACTCATTTGATCTTAGAAGATTTTAACAATGCTGTTTAGACTGTTTCTGTCTCTTAATGCGAGGCTTTGACAGCAGAGGATGAAAGAATAACTGAAGAGGGCTTTAGTAAAAGATGCATAAAAACAACAAAGAGCTACATGACGGACACAAAAGGAATTAAGCTATGCAGAAAATTTGTTTTGTTGCCCCCTGTTCACAATAACAGAAAAACTTGTATGCCCATAAGGTTATGTTTACATGTTTATGTGCACCAATGCAGAGCTGTGTATGACATATACTCACATGTCAGAGACAGGGACACACTCAGACATGAGACAGCTACAGTAGCATGTTTGTGTTTGTTTATGTCACCTACCTGACCTCTCCCCTCTACCTTTTCACACAATCCTCCCTCTTTGTGTTAGAGTTTTCCAGAGGCTGCAGGTGATAACTGGTCATGTGATAAGGACAGAGGTTATAGTCTAAGTCTGTTTTCAAAACTGCCTGCGACATATTAACAAACCCTGTATGTAGTCAGTACAGCATATTGTATTTGGTAGTATTATAGTATCGTAGACTGCCAAACAGCTGCTGTTTTGAAGTCTGCTACACAGCTGAGCTGATTCTCCTTCTCCTTTTTGTCTTCTGACTTGCGGTAGCTACCGTAACAGGTGCATTAGTGCCACCTACTGGACTAAAGTTTGGATCATAGCAGCTATTCCTACAAAACAAAAAGTATTTAAATAAGCACATATAAAAAATTGAGTGTCTTGTGATAACTCAAACAAAGCTTTGCGTGTTTCCTTCAGCAATCCAATCATTTAGCTGATTGCTGTGTTTGGTGAAGAAAACAAAACAGTTGCTCAACTAATAGTAGTTTAGCTAACAGCTTGTGCCACTAGCATCCATTAATTCACTGAAAAATGAGTAATGAATATATTATTGGGATTTCATGATTTTCACCACTGAACACACACAAGGAATGAGTAACATCCACGAAATGTAAATTTACTGAGTTTTCTTCATATACAGTAAATACACTAATGTTAACATTACTATGGCCGGCTGGCTGCAATTTCAACCCCTGACACATTGGCCCTTTGCATTGTGGGTAACAGTATGGAATGCAGACTGGTCTAATGAATACTGTTATTTTTTTCCTGAAGTAGTATGATGTCTGGGTAGTTTTGGCATACTACAGATTTCACAAACATTTGTATACTTTGTACTTCATACTAAATTTTGGTAAAATAAGTACGCACTGCTAGTACAACATGTTGTTTTGAAAATAGCCTAACTTCAGAGCAGCTGCTGGACCAGGGGTCTCTAGTGCAACTTCCTCTGCCTTCTTTACCTCCTTGTGTGCAGGTAAAATCAAACTTAAGAGAATGCTACAACAAATATTTGAACCATCTCAATTTTTAATCCTTTCCCACATATAAATACCTCTGTCTTGTGAGTTTTATACATGCATCAGAGTACACAACGAATGATTCCAGCAGAGAAAATGAGTGAAATTACGTTTTCAAATCTGTCAGAATTTATTGGTTTATCTGAAGGCTCTAATAATGTATATAGTTAAGGTTTTATGTTTAATGGGTGGAAGTGTCCACCACATCTTTTTGCTAATTTATGATGTTGTGTAGTCTGAAATTTCTGTCTGTCTGTCTGTCCATCAAAACAGACAAAAACGATGTGCTCTCTGCCCTCAGGTAACTTGTTAATAAAAGCTAATGATTATATGTTTAAAATAATGCCCCCAAAAGCAGCATCCCACCACAGAGCTGATCAAAAACAGCGCTGTGAAGCCTTATCTTTTCTTTTGTTCTCTTTTATTCCTATTCCTGTTAAATTTCGTTCTAAATTTTCCCTCTTTTTGTTGCTTTTTTTCTTTTGAGTTAATTTTCCTAAAATGCTTTCTGTTTGTCAAGCAGCAAACGTCAATTCTGAGTTGTAGCTGCGGAGCTTGCCTGTCACTGGCACCAAAATCAAACTAAAAAGAGAAATTTGAGATCTACAAGGGAGTGAATGGAGGCAGCAGCACTTCTCCCTCTCCAACAGCAGGGGGAACCACAAGGCTGACGGCTGAAGATGCTGGAAAATCCTCCAAAACTGCTGCAACCTCCACCACCATCATCAACAACAACAACAACAACAACAACAACACATCTCAACATCAGACATCGTCTCTGAGTGGTCAGCCAGAAGATTAAATCAATCACAGTTCTTTGTTATATTATGTGTTTAAAGATAAGAAAATTGCAAAAAAAAAAGTGGAGATAATGTATTTTATTTTTGCAAAGATTTTCCTTTATCTCTGTTGCAGCCTCAGTCTCCTCCACATCGGTCTCGCTCACCCCCTCCCACCGCTCGCTGGCTCCATGAGCCCCAAGGACACAAGCTGTAACTGTGACCAATAACAAGAGACGGTCAAGATTTTTCCTCCCATGGTCGTTGCCTTATCAAAAATACCCTGAAGCATTTTTTTTTTCATCCATATTGATTTGCAGCTTCTTTCAAAACTTACATATTTTAAGATCATCATTTAAAATCAATGAAATTCAAGTAATGGAATTAACACACCAGTGAGGAGCATTTAAGCTGGTCATAAAAAACAGGAACTTATGTTGATCTCTTTTTAAGCCACAAAAGCAACACGACAACCAGCACACCACTGATTTTTTTTTTTTATTATCATTATTAAACGTCTGAAACTATGGCTATTAGGAAGGTGTCAGAGCAGATATCCTTTACCGTGGAGTGACAGCAGAGTTTTATTTTTTCAACATTATTCTCAGGAAATTGTCTGAAGAATAAGAAGAGGAAAAATTAAGCAATGATAACACTGTCCAGAGAGAATCAAAACTGACATGTATCAAAATTTCCTTTACAGGAGCTTTGCCATATCTGAATTAAAGTATACCATCTATGGCAATGGCTGCTGTATTCTAATTTGTATTACAAACAAAACTTGTTTCATTCGATAAATTCTACATGAAAGTATATTTTCTTTCAAGTAATTGCTGTAATAATGGCACAAAATCTACAAACTGATCAACATGCTTGTTTATACAAAAGTAGTTACGCATAATAAATGAACATCATGTATTATTTTTTAGATTTTAAAAAAATCTAAAATTTAAGTAACAGCAAATTGGAACAGGGTTTCCCACCTCTTATATTAATCTAGCCATTGTAACATAAAAACATTCAAATTAAGCTTTGCATCAATATTTTAAGGCAGTCATTTGTAAAATTTTGGCATAAAGATGTAATTTAGCTGAACCTCTATATGCTTAAAACTGACAATTTTGAGAAACAGTTAAGTGTCATCTTAACGTATTGTGAATTTTAAATCATTAACATACAGATATAGATATAGAGCAAAATTGCATTCTAAACATGACAACAAACATTTTAGACATAAATGTTAAAAAAAAGGAATAAATAAGTGCTAAAAAAAACTGACCCTCCGAGAATGCTAGCACACAAGTATGAGCTACAGATTATGTTAAAACTGACATTTTAAAAATGTCAGCTAAATGTTGTCTTATAAGTAGTCTTAATTTGGAAAAAACATGCAATAAACTGAATACTAGCCAAAAATGAATATGTACAAACTGACAAATACGTGGAAGACATGTTAGTCAATGGTTTCAATCTTTAAAAAAAAGGACATCTTGAACATGTTAGCAAAGAAGTGTTAGCTCATGAGTAGGCTGTAGGATGTTGAAACTGACAGTTTGACAGTGTTTGTGCAAGATACTAGCCAAACATTAGTATGTTGAGACCGTAAAACAAGTTAGAAGAACATGTTAGCTAAAGATTTAAATCTTAAAACTGACATTTTAGCAAACATGTTCACAGAATAGGCTGTGACTTCACAAAAATATAAGCAGACAAATAACTTAAGATTACTGTGTTTAAACTGATAAATGTTATCAAACATGCTAGCTTAAGATTAAAATGTTAAAAATAACATTTTGAACATCTTAGTAAAGAAACGTTAGCTTATAAGTAGGCTTTGTTGAAAAATATATTTTGATTGAGTTACATCACACAAATGCAAACAAATATGTTAAAACTGAAAATTTGAACTTAACAGGCAAACAAATGTTTACTAAGATTTATATTTTGGAAATGACATTTTATACATTAACAAGCCAAATTTGGACATTTTGAGCATGTTAGCAAGTTAGCTTAAGAGGTATGTTCAAAAACATACGTATATTAAATTAATTCAAGAAGATCTTTTTTTTGAGTTTTATAACCACTCAGAAGTTTTTTTTTACTCCTGTGTGATGATCACGTCAATGGACAAGGCTAAAAACACTGTGACATCAGGACCACTCCCTCTCCTCCAGTGAACAGCATAAAAAATTGTCTGTAAAGGCATTTTTCTAATAATATGAAATACATTACCAGTAGGTATTAGTAAAGAGGACAAATGATCGACCAAAACAACGTTCCTAAACTCTTTTTAAAACAGTCAGAAACTTTGTTTGGCTTCCAGATAGCTGCATATTGATAAGCATTTGGGTCAACCACTCTTCAGTGCAAACCACTACACACCTGTTTCTCCACCTGCACAATCGAAGCACTTGCTGTGCTGTTAACAAGAGTAAATTTGAGCATAGAATTTCATTTTTAAATACATGCGGTGTAAACAGCAGGTGTGATGCTGCAATGCAACACAGCATTCGAAACTTGCGTATAGTTAAGACATTGTCTAAAGTGGAAGTTTCAGCTCTTGCAGTTTTTATACTAAAATTTCATGGCTTCTTGCCTATTTACTTTTTTCTTTTTCTGTACTGATGAGTTCACCTCACACCCAGCTGAGCCTTCAGGCATGTTCAGCTGCTCCTCTTCCAACAAATATTAGAGAAGAGCAGATGTGCTCCACCTCAGCACCTTGTCAATTCTCTTTAAATCTTGCCTGTCTGCAGAAACATCGCCCAATCTCATTAACCAGCACCATCACTAGATCAGCAGCACTGGTAGAGACTGTGGACAAGGACAAGATGCTGGAGAAAGAGGACAAGCAGATGGAGGAGTTAACCATGATGCTGAGGCAGACGCAGGGTGGTGGGGGTGCTGAAGATGCAGCTTCATTCTGACGAAAGACAAGGACACGTATCACAGACACATGTTCTTGTAAGAGTAAAACATGAACCCCAGAATAAGCCAGTCGTTCCTTTATCAACCACCCATCTTTTATTTACACAACAGTCTCCTCTAGATGTGAGATGGATGTTACAAAAGTATCTGTCAAACAGAAAACACTGAGGCGGAGGAATTTGTTTCTAAGACGGCTGTGCAAATACCAGATGCTCATGGATAACAACAATCTTCCACCCAAACTCTGGAGGCACAGGAGTAAACCAAAATCCAAAGAAAGCCAGAACAGACAAACAGCCAGACAAAACAACTCTTACAGCTACAGAAAAAAAAAACACTGTGAAATTGGCCCAACAACCAGCCTCACAGAAACACCCAATACAGCAACAGCACAACAGTCAGAGCAGGAAAGAAATAGCTCAGAGGTCAGAGAATCAGCTTAACCTGTTGGAGCAACACCCACGACAAATAAAGATCAACACAATCCACTGAAGCAACAAAACAAACAGCATTAGAGGACTGAACAACTGCAAAGAACTCAAATCCAGACCAAGAATCAGCTAACGCAGCGACAATAGAGTGGTGCAGAAATGACTCCAAAAATATGGACGTTAGTTAGCATTTAGCACTTCTTGGTTCTCAAGGACGAAACTAAATGTGATTACGAATACCATCTTTGGATAAATGCCTGAAATAAGGTTTGTTGTGGACACAGGACATGAGATTTTAATGCTTAATGGGAAATAATAAAATGTATCTAATATTGCCTGCTTGTTCTGTTGTGTGTTTAACAAGATGGTTGTTTACTAACTTAACAACTTGAGCAACTTAATGAGGACTACAAAAATGGCAGGGGGACCCAACAACAAGCATTTCTGATCGTTTTATAAGAGTCAAATATTCATTGGCAACTGCCACAGCCATGAACACCAACTTGGTAAGGTCATTGGATTAAGAGGAAATTCTCAAAGACGAGGGTACGGCAAGGTGTTATACATTGGAAATATTGTAGTTGCTTCCAAGTTGAACTACCATGAAGTAGTTCCATTGTACCTTACTAAAAGCTTTTCACTCTCGCCGATTACGCTTAAACTTAAAAAAATCGTGAAAAATGAGGTTTGTTTGTAAGATTATCACAAATTAAGATTTCGCCTAATTTCCTTTCGCCTACAAGAAAAGCATGAGGCAGGGAGGGAAGCAGCCAAAATTATCTCCCATAGCAAGCATCACTCGTAAGCCCACATTGATATATAAGGAAAACGGCTTAAGGAAGAGATAGGGTGGAGGAGGGTTGCAAAGCAGCTTGCAGAGGTTGTAGCAAAGAGTAGGCAAGCTAGAGCAGCTTAAATAAGGTGGTCTGTATGCATTTAGCCACTGGCAGCTTAGAAGTAGTCAGCTAGCTATCAGCAGTGGCGGGCTAGCACTGGAATGCTTGCATGATGGCAATCCTTGCTCTGTGTCCTGCCAGAACTATCGTATGCTTGATATGTGGGCAGTGCCCCCCCAAAAATGTGCCAAAATACCCTGCAACTGGAGGCTGGTGTTCCAGTACACAGAGTGGCAGCTTTATTTGGTGTCAGCCCTGGTACATTTCCAAACTTAGGACAAAGTTCCACGTCACTGGTGAAGTCAAAGAAAGACTATAAAGTGGGCATTCCAGGAAGACAATACCCCAAGAAGACCAGGTCCTCACCTTTTCATCACTGAGGAACCACAGACTTTCTTCGAGGGGAAGAGGGGATTTTTGGCACTTTTTTGGCACTACCCCCATGTTTAGCTGTGTTGGTTCGGTGGAGTAGTAAGCAGACAGGGATGTCCCATGCTTCTGCTGGCCTGGTTTAATTGCTGTCCGAGATCAATTCGCAGACTGTCCTCCCCTGCTCTCTTACCCCCTTTCACAAGTCTATCCACTGTCTCTCTTCTCTATCAACAATGGCATAAAATGCCCAAAAAATACTTCCAAGAAGTGCCACCGCTTTCTGACTTGGTGCTCCCACCCATTTGTTGAAAGTTTCAAAGGGCTTTTTGCCAGATGGATCAGTGAAATATATTGAATTTTGCTTTCACCTAAAGTTAAGTTAATTACACAAGGCTTTTGCCCCCATCTGCAGCAATGTACAGCCCAGCTCCTGTGCCAGGTCTCTCCTTACAGGTGCAGAGCTGAACAGAATCACTGTGACTAATTTATTTACATTGAAATGGACCTCATACAGCTCCACTTCAAAAATAATGAACTATCCCTTTAATACATCATCAATTCACCAAGTGAACATATTCAAATGTGAGCATCTTTCTTTTTTATACATTTTATCATCACTGATAGAGACACACTCTTCATCCTCAACAAGGCCTCACAGCCCCTGTCACTGAAACGACCGAGCAGACTGCTAATGCTCCATTAAAAAAGAGCCAAACATGCGAATGGCAGAAAACTGCTCCAGCGAGTCCAATAGCATCTGAAATTAATGATGTATACAGTTTGGGACGGTGACAGCTTCACTTGATAATGGTGTCTGACGCTGTCATGATGCTGATAATTATTGCTTTGCTAATTGCTCTGACGACATCCTCCATTAATATGATTAATGTTGTTAGCTGAAGATGAACAGAGACAATAATGTGTCATTTCTGCTTGTGGTATGCAGTTTTCCTAAGCCACTGCAGGTGTGTCAGAGTACAACATCAGCCTCAGAGGATGTCAAGAATTATGGGACATTGTGCTCTGATTTCAGGTGTTGCTTTTATGAGAAATCTTTGCAGCTTTTTTACCAAGCTACTGGCAGCAGTTATTTTAGTCTAAAAGCCTAGGATGCAAATCAGAATGAATTTGCTTAAAAACTTAAATTAAAGTGCCTTCAACCTGCATTCTATCTTAATTCCAGCAGGAGGCTACCAGGTTGGTTGTTAGAAAAAGCTTTAAAAATACTCCTCAAAAAAAGTTTGGACACTTATTTCAGTCGATTGGACCCCTGGAAAAATAGCCAATGCTTTTGCTAGTGCTAATGGGGATCTTAATGAAGAAGAAGAAGAAGAAGAAGATTATTTACCTCCCTTGATAAAACCAATTGATATTGTATTTGGTAAGTGTAGAAATACCTGTGCAGTCAACTTTACAACGAGGTACAGCTTGTATGGATTGTGCATTTGTGGAAAGAGAAACACACTTAAATGTACTCAGTGCACTCAAAAAAATGTCCTTCAGCATTCTTCTGCTGGTATTTACTTTTGTTTTTAGCTTCAATGTTGCCAGGTCTGTGCCACTGATTAACAGGCAAGATTTGCACAACAGTAAATAGACAGATCTCTGGAGGAAAGCCTTTAGTTCCTCAGGGAAGCAAGCATGAGGAACCAGTCTTCTTGGGGTGTCGTCTTGCTGGGATGCCCACTTCTCGGTCTGTCTTTAATGGTGTTTTAGGGAACAATCTTTACCTTTTAAACTCTGTTTTTCCTCTCAGACATGTGGTCCACCTTTTAAATCAGCCCTATACCCTTCACTAGACAAGCTAAGTCCAAACTCCTGTACCCCAACACACCTCCACACTCAATAGTTTGCATTAACTGAGAACAAGACTCTGGGAGGAAGGGAAGCAACTCAGTGAAGCCAAGAGTGGAATTGTGAAGGACTATCCATAAAAGACCATGGGTAATACCGTCCTTGGGGTAGAGCCCTTTGGTCCTTTCACATTAATTGATGACCTCCTTGGTGAAATGTTTTGCACTCCAACACCCTGGACCTTCCCACTTCTACAAAGGAAACCCATGACATGGACGCCAAGGGAGCGAGGGTAGGACAGTATGGATTGGTTGGATTTTGACGTGGGAGGAACAATGGGGGAGCGAGCCATGACTCTGGACCCAGTGAGACACCAAATACTCCCTGGAGTCTTTTTTACTGACTTTCTGGACAGTTCTGACCTTCAGGTTCATCGGGACTCCTGCCTTTAACAGCTGGAGAACATCCATCACAGGAGCCCATAGACATGTGTGTAGCATACTTTTGTTTAATGAGGTTCAGTATGTCATTAGAGAGCTCTGTCTTTACATGATGGCTTACAGGACTGGAACTTACTTTGACTTTCAATATTTTTCTATTCACAGCAATATTAATACTGTTAATCAGGCACTATTAGGATGCAGATGAATTGGGGATTTGCATCATGGATGAAATAAAAATCAAATAGAATACAATATGAAGGAAGAGTTTGGCATTGACCTACTCTTTTGTAAACTGTCTTGAGATAATGTTTGTTATGATTTGGTGATATAAAAAAATAAAGATTGACTAATTGACTGATGTAGAGCACAGAAATCTGGAACAATTTGCAGCTGTCAAGTCAATAGGGACCAAAGACTGAGGAATGTTTCCAGCGTATGAAAGCTATGCCACAATGAATTGAGGATGTTATGAAGGCAAAGGGTAGTCCAACCTGGTACTAGCAAGATGTACCTAATAAACTGAACATTGAGTGTATAGCTCAGTCTATTTTTGGAATAAAAATGATCTGCCTTTATTCTGCTTTTGCAAGATCTCAAAAGAATATTAGATTGTTTTGTTTATTTGCTGTCTTTGCATGGGGTTTGATAAGATGATGGTAACACTTTCATCAGTATTGTAAAACTGAACTAAACTCATACATTAACCCAATTAAGGCTTAAATTGGTGTTTAAAACCTTTGAGTTTTTTATGGCTCAAAAAGGACAGCATTGATCTCAGATCTTTTGAGGTGCTGTTAGGCCCATACTAGATTTGCCTGGCACCGTAACCGCAAGGTTGACTTTTTTCTCCTCCATATTGCTGTATTTAAAACCCTGAAAACCTATCTTTGGCTGTTGATCCTCATTCACTTCATTAAAAAAGTGTATTTAACACTGATTTTATCCACTGGGAAGAGCTGCTGTATATAAATATCTTTGAAACATTTGGAAAAAAAAAGAAGTGACTCAGACTCACAGCTTCTCAGAAATCTCTCAGTGTGAGAGCAATGACAAGTCAGAAGAATTATTTTTTCACATATAATTTCCAGATTCCAGTCAAAATTGATTTGGAGGAAGTAAATTTGATGACGTAATATTTAACCATGACTCAGTAAACTTGATCAACTGCTCAGTTAAGGTGCCAGTCTGTGTAAACAGATGTCCCATCTGTTTACATAGTCAAGCTTCTTGCAATAGTGCAGTCTGAAATAACCCATGTAGATCTAGATTTGCATCATTAATTTGAATGGTAAGCCCTATATTTTGAACTAATGGTGACAACTAAAATAAAATACAGTACATCATACAGCTTTGATATTTATATTGTATGAATCATTACAATTCAACAATTTTAGGCACACAGGCGCTCTCTCCTCATCTATTTCATTCACACACACACAACTAATCAAAGCAAGCTAGATGTGTAAATATGAAGGAATATTATTTTTTTTTAGTAAACAACAAGTTATTTCAACAAATTCTACTCTCTATAATGTTTTTAAAAAACATTATAGCAACAAAAAAGTTGCAGACATGAAAGAAGTCATGCATGCCCAGAATAATCATAAACAGGCAAGTCAAGCTTGTTGACCTGCATATCTGCTTCTTGATTGGGTAATCTAAAAAAACAAACCTTTAAATGTTTTATTGACAAAATTTTACCTGTATATCAATTATTGCAACTGTATTTCTTAGTGTGGAGGTCAAAGGGTTAAGGCTTGCTATTGCACCACTGACAAAAACGCTGATGTTTCTGTTTCATATCCCATCTCCTTGATCAGATGTAACATTGAGGACAAACACATGGATACAAAAAGAGCAGACTAAAAGAATGTATTAATAAGGCCTTTTTGTGTAATATCATCTCAAAATAATAATATAAAAGAGCTCTTAGCATTGAACAAGCTGGACATAATAGATGCATATTTGCCTTGTGCACCTTTAGCCCTGAAACTTTTCAGCTCATCTGTGAAGATATAAAACTCAGCAAAGTAAAAACATCTATAAACCTGCATAAGAGTTAGCAGTGCAGCACTTTTAGACACCTATGCAGTGGTTTGAATTTGCTGTTCAGGTAGTGAGTCACATGAGGGCGTACAAACAGGACATGGGTGGGCTTGTGAGGGAGGTGTGAGATTGGCTGATAAAAACTCTTAAGCTTATTATGGTGGAAAACAGAGGAACATCTATGTAACTGTGGGCATCCTTGGCTTCCCACTGGAGCACATAACAAAACAGAGAGGGTGTGTGTGTAAGTGTGGGTGAATAAACAGCTCCTCCTCTGATGTCAGGTATCGTCAGAATCTAAACTCCCCAAATAGTTTATCGGCCTTGGAGGATAGACCTGCAGCTGACTCATTGATCCTGTTTATCTGCAACTTTTGCTCATCAGTCTCTGAGCTTCCCCAACAGAAACAGGATAAGGAAAGAGTTCATCTCCCTTCGGATCATCAAGCAGACTCTAGTACATGCTACTCATTTGATATTAACTTATCCCATAAGAAAACACATGTTTTAATGAATCTTGGTCCTGTTTTATACGATAGACTGAGGTATGCAAATGACTCATAGGTTCAAACTGTTGTGGAGTTGTGTAAGTATTCCCATAGACAGCAGTAACACAGCTTTATCAACTGCAAAGCCCTCTTTTGGGGGAATTACAGGTGAGCCAATCAAGCCAAATAACGTTTTTGCATCTGAGAGGGCCAGATTATGTTTATAACAATGTGTCAGCCATTATACCTACACCATTTGATCTTTAAGTCCAGTGGGGTGAGCGTTCTTGTTCATATACCTGCCTGTATGCTATGTGTGTTTCTGGAGGACACCACTAGAGGGCACACAAAGACCTTTTGCTGTATGCAACCACCTGCTGAGTGAGAAAGAAATTTTAAACACGGCAGCAATTACTGTGACTCTGAGACAATGGCGGTTTTAAAAACTGCATACTATTCCTGCAGTACGTTCAGATTTTGCCAAAATGTAGTATGTCGTATGCAATATACAAACTTTTGCAAAATCCCCAGTATACCAAAAGTACCCGGATGTCATACTACTTCTGGGATAATTAGTGGCATGCATCGCACCAGTCTACCTCATGTACCATTACCCACAATGCAAAGCGCCAGTGGGTCAAAAGGGTGGACAACATTTAGCAACATTTGGATCAATTCTGTTACATATATCTTATTATAATGAAAGCTTGTCAAGTTTTTACATAGATGTAACACATTCATCATATGTGTGATCAGTGATGAAAATCATGAAAAACAAATAAATCAAAAATCATCAGACTCGTTTAAAGGTAGAATCTGCAGGATTTTCCTTAAAAATAAAATATCAACTTTTTCAGGAAAAATCCTGCTCAATCGTCTCCTATGGGTCTCTATTGATGTGTGATGGTGTCTTTGTTTACCTCACCACCCTCCTCAGCATGTATTTTGATATTTTGGTTGTTTTGGGATGTTTTTTGGGTGGAGAGTAGGCTGGGGTACCCCAGTCAATCACAGCGCGCCCAGTGCACAAGTGACTTTGAGTGTTATAAAATGCACTAACAGAACGCTACGCAGACCGGCAAAGATGGCAGACGCTACAGCGAAGAAAAGAAGATACAATCAGGCAAACGCCAAGCGGACAAAGCTCAGTCTAAAACCAGAGTGAACCTAGGGATGGTTTTACACCCGCTTCCGAGCTCTGAAGGACCGTCTCGGGATGAAAAGCGACGCAGAGTTAGCCGTCATGCTGTTAGACAAGTAGGTTATTTTCCTGCTCAGAGCCGGCAGCAGGGCTGTCGGACTGGGGAGGTCGCAAGGAGTTCACAGGGAGGGGCTTTGTTTGAATGTTGTGTTTACAAACAGTAACGAAAAATCCTGCAGACCCTACCTTTAAGTCGATTAATGGACATTTATTTAGTCATGCTACCAATTAGCTGAGCTACCTTTTATTTTTTTTCAGGAGCAGAAACAGAATCCAACTAAATTATTCCATTGGGAAGGGAAAGCAATTAGCTTTGTATAATTTAGGAGACACAATTTCAATAATTATTAAAGCACACATGTTTATATGCATTTAAAATAGTTTTTGCACCATAGAAACAGATGCTTTGTTCAAAACTTTAGCCCAGTAGGTGCCAGTAATGCACCTTATGCAATAATCGCCACCAAAAAACCAAAAAAAAGGAGAAGACAAATCAGGTTGGCTGAGTGTAGCAAACTATGAAATAACAGCCATTTGGCAGTCATACTGCCAAATGGCTGTTATTTCGTACAACATACAACTTAAAAATACATTTTGCAGTATGCAGTATACAGAGTAGTATAAAAGAATGTAGTAGGTGGTTTTGAAAATTGCCTAAAATGTACAACATAAACACCAATAATCAATGCTATCATCAGATACACGTCGTTAACTGATAACCAGAGGTCAAACCTCACCATAAGCACCATCTGCGCTCCATTTCAACAATATTTTCCTCCACGTATTGTCATCTCTGTCTTGTTGTCTAAGGAATGATCATGTTGACAGCAAAAGCAGAGGGAGTGCCAAATGAGTAAAAATTTGCAATGAAAAAAGTGAAAAATGAAAAGTTTCTATCTTGTTTTTGTTGTGTACTCATTTACATGTATTTCAAAAGGATTTGCAAATCATTGTGTTCTGTTTTTATGTTAAACAAAACATCCCAACTTCATTGGAATTGGGGCTTGTTCTACCACCATATCAACACCTCTATGGTGTTATTGTTCTAAACATATGAGTAGAAGAGGAAGATTGCTTTTTATGTAACTGGCACGTTACTATTTCATCAAACTAATGACTCCTTATCTACAGAAGCCTAATTTGTTGCTCTGTGATGCACCCCAGGCAACACAGTGGTGAGTCTCAGTTATAATTTCCATCTGTTGTGATTGATATCAGAATTACTGAGCAGCTTGCATTTCTTCTCCATCAGATCAGAAAAACAAACACCTACTTTGTAGATATCTATGAGGACAATCAAATCTTTCATCTACCCTTCTGCAATGCTGGATGCACATAGACTCACAGTCCTGTAAAACCAACCCCTTAAGTGCTGGACTGGGTTTGGAGGGCTTTGAGGCAGCCTGAAGTCATTCTGTAGATGCTTTGATGCATCTTGACAATACAGCAGGGGGTCCTCTTGTGATGTTGAGGTTTTTGAGTACATACAGGAAAACACATGCTTGCACATGTAGCAGTCTCAACTTGTAAATCAAATAAATGAGCCCAAGAGAACAATTATGAGGACTGCAGTGGTTTTGTGGAATCATCATTTTGATAATTTATTCATTATCATTTGCCAAGCTTGAATTGATACATCAACTGAATACAGAGACATCTCCAAATGTAAGAATCAACAGAGAGCGTCGACAGTACAGTTTGTTTAAAATAGAGGAAAAAAAAAACCACCCATGATCCAACACTAACTCCCTAACAACATCATTATCTTGTTTTCTTTTATCTGAGAGATTCCCTGCAGCCAAATCTGAACTTTGCCTGATTTCTGCAGCTTCCCTTCATTTACACTAATGTTGGTGCTGTCAAAACAACCATCAGCTCAACCTGCAAAAGCACGTCTTTGGTGATGACTAAGCCCACCAAACTCCTGATCTCCACCGTCATAAAGTATAAAGCAGAGACCCAATGTGAAGCTGCTGTCTTCCTTAAATAGATATGACAGTTCTTTGAAATCCTCAGGTTCTTCCAGACAAAACATCACGGCAGATCTGCAGAGGAAAATTAATTCATCGACTGGCTGGTATGGGGAGGGGAGCGCTTCCAACTAAAACAGGATTTTTCTAGCTGAACAAAGAAGCAGGCTAGAGACTGGCACCACCTGCTAGTTTTACACAAACACAAATGCCAGATCATAGAAGATGGGAAAACAGAAGGGCAAGGTGGTCTTTGTGATAAGCTGTTTTCACACCAAACATGGACTTCATTTTGTTGCGCAATGAAAATACACTGAAAGTGAAATGGATGATGCAAAATTTGTGTTCTTAGCGCAACAGAATTAACTGTGAAATTGAATGACAGTCAACTGTGAATTGTTTCGTGAATGAGGGAAATTGTTGTATGCAATTTTGCCCCTTCTTTTGTCCCTCGCCAAAGTTGAAATTTCTGCCACAAATTCGCCTAAAGCCATGGCCAGGCACGCTGAGCAAGCAAAAGAGGGGCCATCACCTGGACATCGTGTTGAAACTTTATGTGCGCAGCTCCAAAGGATGTTATGGATCAGCAAATGGATGTTTCTATTTCAGCCTTTTCTGGGACTTTTAGCTTCAGAGATCGTAGAAACATCCACCATGGCTCATCATTGACCCAGAGGGCAGAAACACATGATGCTGTTAGAGGTGGGATTTATGGCTCTTTGAATGGAGCTGGATCTTGAGGGGCTGTTCCTTTTAAAGAGCAGTAACATCTCTAGGGAGTGTCAGGTGATGCTGGAGCTGAAGACAGAATAGTGGCCTGGTGTCTTAAGCTGCATTCACACCAAATGCGACTTGGCGACTGAGATTGCGTCCACCCAAGTCGCGTCTCCTGCCCTTAAATAGCTCATTTGGTCACCGTTGTGATGTCACACCCACTTGAGTTTCACTGCGATCATATTATATCATATAATAGGATGTATTAGCTGACATTATTCCAACTGTATAATTTTCACTCACCTACCAACCACAAAACACTGCAGCTGATGGCCCTGCAGCAGCATCGTCTGTCAGCTGCACCTTAAGTAGGGAGTTCTCTGCGGTCCCGTCTAGGTGGTACTAATTCTCACTAACCAATGTTCCCACAAGGACATGGATTGTCACTCTGTGGACCGGAATAAAAACTGTCTGTCACTGGTGTCGTCACATACCCACACAACACCAATTACGGCACAGCCGCACGCATGTCGCCTGAAAAGTTCAAAATTTTCAACTTCAGTGACCAAGCAATGCGTCCTGGTTGCGCATCCAAAACGACCCGGTAATTCGAGCAGGTCATTCAGATTGCATCCGATGCATCGCAAGATGTACATTGACTTTGCATGGACAGTGGTTGCCTAGGTCACCCAAGTCGCATTCAGTGTGAATACCGCTTTATACTACCTAATTTGGAGGCAGAACTAGCGGATTCAGTGGAGGTGGAGGGCTTGACAGGCACATCACTCTCAACAGTGCCAAAGTCAGTCCATTCTTGTCAGACATCTGGCAGTAATACTGTCACCAGGTGCCGAGTTTTCATGTGGCTGTGCAAATTATTTGTTGGCCTGGACTTGAAAAAAATGTTTTTTTTGTTTTTTTTTTGCAAATGTTGCACTGAGCTTTACCTTGCCTTTTGTCCCCAGAGAAATGCTTCCAAATGTTGCTATGTTCCTGACTCTGGCTCATTTTGTGGGTTTATTTTTAGTTGCTATCTCCTCGTCCCTGATATAGCCATAAATACTGACTTCAGTCCAGTAAGTCGGTCTCAGGCGCTGCTGGGCGCTCACTTCTCTCTCCTCATCCTCCCTGATAATGCAGCGGCAAATGTCTTCAGTCCAGTCGGGCGGCACTCACAAGTATCTCCTCAACAAAGTTATCTGCGCAATGGGCATGTGTATAGCTGTGTTCATGTGAACGGAGTGTGCTGTGGACAACGCTAACTCGGAGATGTCAGTTGTTCATGTGAAGGCAGCGTGCTGTGCGCAACTCAGAGTCATGGGGCACACAGATGACACCTGAAGGCAGCGTGGGAATGGCTTGCAAACGAATGGCTCACTCATAACTTTGAATCAATTCTCATCATCCACTTAAGAGTTGTTCAAAAGACTCAACCTGTTCACAAAGGTCACATCTCTAGTTGCTGTGTTGTGGCGACAGGCCTGCACACTTCTGTTGTTGCTTTCGGGTCTGAAGGGTGAAAACACACAGTAATTGATATGAATCATTTGAACATGCAAATACATGCGCAAAATTTAGTCACGTGAAGAGGCAATGCAAGTATTTTTTTCACGTTTGGTGTGAACACAGTTGTAGACTGGTTCAAAATGCACTACAAGCAAGAGATGATCACAAAACCAAATCTATTTGACCTTTTACGTCTAAAATTTAATCCGATCATCCATAAGTCAAAGCAGATGCTTTCACAAATTCTTAACAGGGTTCTTAAGATATAACATACAAGAGCAATTGAATTTGAACTTCTAAAATGTTCTCAAGATTGCACCATCAGAGGACAAGGATGGACATAAGGCTTCCTGACCTTTGTGCTACATAATTAAATCATTTAAACTTTAAACCAACACTACGTAGTTTTTCCACCCTAATATAATATTTCTAGAATAACTGTGATGTCACATCACCTTACAACAGGTTGAATGACACCTCTGTCATGTCTGAGGGGGTCTGTATCATCTTCACTGGCACTAAGTAACTTCAATGTGGATGGTAGGAACACTTCCACATTAAAAAACTACAAATTTTTACTGCTTTGACTGCTTTACAGCATACGCCACTTCCCCCTCGAGGCGAAAGCTAAACATTGGGAAAAGGAGAATATAAAGCAGTTTATGAATTTTTAAAACATATTTAATGAACAGAATTTAGTTTGAAGTTAATATGCATTTATTTTCCTAATGGAAATAGGGACCTTTGGCTCACACTCCTGCATAGTAGGTGGTGGTAATGCTCCTCTGACGTTGGATGCCACCAGCCGTTAAACAAGAAGAAGAATAAGAAAGCTAAATGCTTCTCCTCCCTCTGTATGTCAACAAACGCATGTTGGTGTGAGGCCCTCTGTTTTACAACAGTGCAGTTACACTCAACGACCATAGGGGCCCCTAGAGAGCTGAAAGCCGGAATCTTACTTAGTGCTGCTTTAAGCCAGAGTGAACATTTGCTCAGATTTTAAGGAAAATTCTTCAAAATGTTCTTGAGATATTGCATTTACAAGAATGGTCTGAGCAGACCAGATGGCTGGCTAAAGAACAACCTGAAAACAAAATCCCTCAAGAATCAGCAGTTACCAGTGTAAAGGCCTGCACTGAGATAATAAGAGTGTGATGGAGGGAGGAGAGAGAGAGAGGAACATACAAGCAGAATACTGTTCAACATGTCTTCTTAGTACTGTAGATCCTCAAGGTCAAAGCAGGCTACCTCCAGATGACAGATAATAAGCTAAATCTGGTGGCTCTATGGAAACCTGCTGTGATGATATGTTCACATGCACACATGGATCTGGAACATTCCAGCTCCAGCTGCATGTTCAGACAAAAATGCTGACGGCAGCTGTCGGATTCTCATGCAAATGTGAAAAACCTGGCAGGAGGCACACAGACCTACTGTAACACATAAGAGTCCGTGTGTATAACTGAATTAACAACGTAATAGATATACTCATTCTATCTCATATTTATACCATTTCTATGAGCTTTGCTACAATAAAACTTGTCTATCCTTTAATCTATTCATCGCTTTCCACTACTCTGCCTCTCCATCACACTTTCTTGGCATTTGCGACAGATGGCCATCCACCTGGGGGTCTGGTTCTGTTCAAGGTTGAAGTTTGTCAAAAATCTGTTTTCCTTTATCAGCTGTCCAGTTGGTTGTACATAAATTAGTCTCTTTGCAAGGTACCGAACAGAAATGAAATTTTAATTCATTATTAAAAAGAGGCGGTGGCTGCAAGTGTGGGTAAGATGTGCTGAAAGCAAAAGGTAACTGCAAGCCTCTTTTTGGCCTATAATGAATGTGACAGAAGTACTTGATCAATTTCCTTCGATTTTCATTCGATTTTTTAAGCTTCTGCTATTCTCAAACATTTCTATGGGATGTTGCCCAGATTGACTTGAAAAATGTCCCACTGATATGAAAAACAGTCCTATTTTAGCTCTGCATTTTTACCACTGTCAAAAGGTGTATCATAAGGTTCAATACTGGGTACTGTTCTGTTTATAATATTCATCAACACTATCACATCCATTATTATAAAGTGTAATACACACCTTTATGCTGATGATGCACTTTTGTATTGTTCAGCCAACATTCAACCATTGAAACCCTCCAGCAGGCTTTTGGTCAATTAAATTATGGTTCATATAATATAAAACTGGTTCTAAACTCAAAAATAAATTCATGTTATTCTCCAGATCCAAAGACATCAGTAACAATAGCATCTCACAACTTTAACAGCACAGCATCAAAACAGTCCCCTAATTCATATATCTATTCAATTCAAATGTCACTACCTCTGAGGACAGACCAAATGGGTAGGGTTAAACTTTTTTCCAATAAAGTGATGCAGAGAGGACATATTTTTGTAGGCCAATTCAGAAGTTGGTTTCCTCAACCTACTAAAAACCTATGGGATTTTTTGGATCTGTGTTTTGGATCATTGCTGATAATAAACTCTGTGAAGAACAAAAAATTACGTAAACTTACATGTTCTGTTCTTTGTAGTAATCTTAACAAACCCATTTTTCGTGATTTTTTTTTAAGCTTAATCATAATCGGCTGGAGTGAAAATCTATTAGTAAGCTACTTCGGAACTACAACATGGTGGTTCAACTTGGAAACAACTACAATATTTCCAGTGTATAACACCCTGCACCCTCACCTTTGAAAATTTCCTCTTAATTGAACAAACTAATAAAGTTGGTGCTCATGGCTGTGGCAATAGTGTATGAACAACTGATCATTAAAAAATAATTAGAAATGCTTGCTGTTGGGTCCCTGGCCATTTTTTTGTAGTCCTTGTTAGCAGTTAGTTAGCAACCGTTATTTTAAACAACAAACAATGGTTTAGGATTCATAAGCTGGCAGTATCAGATGCATTTTATTATTTCCCATTAAAAATTGACATCTTGGGCTCTAATTTCCTGGCGCAACTCAGGGTGGCGCAGGGTGGTGCAGCCTGGCGCACCCTGCGCAGTGGTAGTTTCATCCGGTGCACCGCCGTGCGCAGCCAATTTGGCAATTTGGTAGACCGGCTGCGCCGAGATGGGTGTGATGGCGCACCAGGGGGAGGTGTCGACAGATTCAGCTTGGCGCAGTGACAATTTCGTGCCAAAAAACCGTGCGGAATGTGCACTGAAAGCTCGCCAGCTCCAACCTGGTCTATTCTCGGCGCAAGAGAGGCGCACCCAGGGCAGTGGTAATTTGGCTGACAGGCGCACAGTGCGCACACGTCACCAAAACCTCACAGGCAGGTATCCACAGTGTCAGGCACATTTCAATGCAATAAACAATCAAAATAACCACTATTTAATGTAACCGTCTGAACCAGCATATACATTTGTATCTATATTAATTGTCCCGTAACATCTGATGTCAGATCAGAGACGTTTTTCATAACTAACGAGTTCACGTCTCTCAAGCCATTCACAAACAGCCACATCATCCGATATGGAGTATCCGGCTTCTGTCATCTCATGAAATTCAAAAGAAAAGAAAAAAGAGAGAGACGCTCGCTGAATAAATGTAAGTCACTCGGTGTCTTAAGGATTTACCTGTGATTGCCCATATGTCTCTGTTTTAATCTTTATTCGTGACGTGATCTAAAAAGATGGAGTACATTATTGCAAGGAGGATGAGGAGGAGATATATTTTCACCAAAGGTTCTGCTATTTGGCGATGACCGACCAGAAATGCAAGTGGATCACAAGAATGATGAATGGATTAGCCTGCTGCTGTGTTTAAATGTAATTATCACTTAATTTTGTACTCCTATTATGACACAGGAACAGATGATATCTGTCCCGTGAGGTGGTCCACACGGTGACGCGCGGAGGACACGATGTGCGGCCCGGTGGCCCCTGCGCTCTCCCAGCTGCTGCAAAAGTGACAGCGGCTCTGACCTTCTTCTCCACTGAGGTGAAATTGTCACTGCGCCTCGCCCACGGCGCATTTAAAGGCGAGGAGAGGTGTTCATTTGATTGGTGAAGATCACACTCGGCTGTGTTAAACCCTACTCTCCTCCCTCTCTGCCTTTTCGCCGGTGGGAGAGACAGAGACGTGGGTGCGCCTCCCTGTGCAAGACTGCACCGTGAACAAAACTTGCAAAATGCCCTGGACACACCCTGTTTGCGCGGCGCAGGCGCGGAGCAGGGCAGGTGCGCCGCGCCTGCGCCTGGTCTACGAAATTAGAGCCCCTTGTGTGCTTGTATTTACCACAAACCCTTTTCAGGCATTTATCTAAAGCCATTATTCTAAATCCCATTTAGTGTCAGGCTTGAGAACCAGGAAGTGCTAAATGCTAACTCACCTTCGTATTTTTGGACTATAGCATCAAAGTCACTAAGTTGGCAACACTTTTACGAAGCAGACCAAATAGGTAGGGGTCAAGTTCTTTCCCAATTTCATCTCTGCAGTGTTCCCAGTTAAGGTAGCACACCACAGGGGTGTAAAGATTATAGCTTTACTAAGAACAGTAAATGGGACTTTTCTCTACATTTTGCACATTTTGCCATTTTTATCAACTAAATAGGTCAGTTTTGATGGACAAACATTTTCTTTAAATACTGTATTTTCCGGACTATAAGTTGCACCGGTCTATAAGTCACATTTAATTAGTGCTCTGATAGAGAGGTGGTTGCCTTATATGAAGCGGTAACACCAAGAAGGCCCACTTTCCTCATTTATATTCATCTCCTTGGCAGCTACTAGGGCGTGGAGACGTAACTGCACCGTTAACAAGTCTCACTCAGCAGCACGTTGTTCAAACACCTATCTGTGGACTCGTTCCTCCAGCTCTGGCCATCTTGCTTTCGGCCCTCGATTAGCTCTCTTCATTTTCTTCACTGTAGTAAGAGTAACCTCTGAGTTTCTCACTCACTCCAAACGTTATGTCTGCTCAATTACTGCTCAATATTTAAATACCTGCCGTTTGTTATCTGCGGAATAGGATTTTCAGTTAAAGGGCATTATGTTTATGTCTAGCCTAGCCTAGAGCGCCCTCTTGCAGCTGTGAACGGTAATGTTTACTCCTTGTTTTATGTCAGTCAGTATGAATTAACATTTAAAAACATGTTGAAATTATTTTTATTTTGATATATAAGTTGTGCCTGACTATAAGTCGTAGGACCAGCCAAACTATGAAAAAAATATAATCCGGAAAATACGATACCTATGTTTAGTAACATAAATTATTGTAGATAGATGATACACTTTGATAATACAAGTCTTTCCAAGTCTCACGTGAACTGAAAGAAAAAAAGTTCAGATACTTAAACCTGCGGTGCAACACCTCCCTCGAACCCCCAATGGACAATTAATGTTCCTTCCTTTAACTCTGCCTTCCCACTCGTCTGCTGCACAGAGGGATCGACAAAAGAAAATAATGATGCAGACGTAACCGCTGACATCACTTCAAATCGACTGAAGAGGTGAACAGAGAAAATGCAGCTGAGCTCAAAAACAATGAGAAATAATGTGTGAGCGGTTTAGGAAAGAAACTGATGTGGGAATAAGTGGTAAAGAGGTCCATACACACCATTGTCAGACACGAGTGAAGACATCTCAGTTCCTCCTGGCCCAGAGCAGAGTGTCTGAGTGTGAAAATTCGTGAAACTGAGACAGAGAGGTGAGGAGAACAGAAATAGCTCCGGCCCATTATCATCGCCTCTACCTGTCTGGCTGTCGCACCTCTAATTACTGCCACCACATTGCTCCGAATAGCTCACAATGAAGAAAGTGTGTGCGTGTGCATATTGAGATGTATCCATGTAAGATATTAAATCATGTACAGGATGAGATTTCCCCATTTTCATGCCATTACGAAATAGTTTCCTCACATTAAATCACTGTTTCAGTGCCTGTAATGCTTTTTGTGCTCCTGTCAGACTGTGAGTGTGATGTGTGTGTCAGTGTGTATGTGTGTGTGTGTGTGGAGATTATACCTCTCGCGTTAACCACCTGGAGAGAGACAGCCTGCTGAGAGAGGCTTAAGAAGAATTTAATCCCCGCCTTAATGTGACAACAGCATTTTCTGTGAAACTAGCATGATTACTTAACTGTTGAGCTACGGAGTGTGTTGCTAAGCAGGTTGTGTACATACACACACACTTGAAGACAGACATTTTGAGGTAAGATGGAGTAAATGTGACTTCACGTGTCTTCTTAAGCACACAGTGAGCAGTCGATGTAGGTCAGGCGTATTCTGAACCGAGTCTCTGACTGTTCTCTGACTTATGCTTGGAACCAAATGCTAAAGGGGGATTTTACTGACAGCAGCAGACAGACCACACACTAACACACATATAAATGTACTATCATCACACGAAACACATAAAATGCCTCCTGAATCTGGGTCAACCAAGTGCCGAAGACTGTACTGACCTTTCCATAACACATTTGAAGACAAAAAGAAGAGGTTTATAGATGAAATTTGTCCTTGAACTCATTTTATATTTGCTGTAAACATGAGGAGACTGTAAGAGCACGGGCTCAATCATGCACTTCAGTCCTTATGCAGATAACGTAGTTTTCTGATTAAATTCCCCGATACCAATTAAGTTGTGAGGTTGTGTCAAATGTAAATAATGTCGAAATGTATAAACTTAATTGTTTTTGAGCAAATATCTACTTATTTCGAATTCGATGTCTGCAGCACATTTCCAAAAAGCTGGAAGAGGTTTATTTTTACCACTTACAGGGTCCACTTATCATCTATAATTTTAACAACACTCAATAAGTGTTTGAGAACCGAGGACTCCAATTGTATTTGGAATTCCTTACCATTGTTGCTTCATGTAAGACTTCAGTTGCTCAACAGTTCAGGGTCTCAGTTGTCATATTTTGCACTTCATAAAGCACCACACATTTTTAATTACAGACAGCTCTGGACTGCAGGCAGGCCAGTCTAGTACCCGCACTCTTTTTATTATGAAGCCACGCTGTTGTAACACGCGCAGAATGTGGCTTGGCATAATCTCTCTGAAATAAGCAGAGACGTCCCTAAAAAAGACAACACTTGGATGGCAGCTTGTGTTGTTCCAAAACCTGTATGTACCCTTCAGCATTAATGGTGCAAGTTACCCATGCCAAGGTCACGAACACATCCCCACACCATCACAGATGCTGGCTTTTGAGCTTTGTGCTTGAGAACAACGTCTTTTTTCTCTCTATCCCAAAGGACAAAAAACGAGAAGCTGGCTGTGTTTTTGGCTAATCTTGATATATGGCTTTCACTTTTATTTTTAACTTGCACTTGTTGATTGAAAATCATTTTCCGAAGTGTTTCTAAGCCCACGTGGTAATATCCCTTATAGAATAAGGCTGGTTTGTTTTCAACCTTGCCTCTTACATGCAGAAGTTTCTCTTAATCATTTTATGACATTATGGACTGCAGATGAAAAAAACCCTGAATTCCTTGCAAATGTGCTTTGAGAAATGCTATTCTCAAAGTGTTGGACACAGTTGTTCACTAAGTGGTGAACTTTGCCCCATCCTTTCTTGTAAACGACTGAGCCTTTAGGGAATGAGAAAAGTCCGTAATTATTGCCTCCACTAAGGGGTTCATGTTATTGCTGGTATTTGTAGGTTTGTTTGGTTTTAGTTAGATTGTGAACAGGGTAACTCAAATTGTAACAAATGGATTTTGATGACATTTTCAGGAAATGTCGATCATGGCACACGGAAGAAGTGATTTAAGTTTGGTGGTGATCTGAACCCAAATGTAGATCCATGATTTTTTAAAAGGATTTTTAACAGTGCAAGATCAGACCGTTTTTCACATTTTCACTAATTACTCAGTAAGTTTTCAATGGATTTTGATAAAATTTTAAGGAAATGTTGGTCATAGGACAAGAAAAAAGTGATTTAATTTTGGTGGTGATCTGAGTCCGGATGCAGATCCAGGAATATTTTAAAGATTTGTTAACCATGGGAGTTGTCCACATTTTTGACAACGACTTTCCCGACAATGTTGTAAATGCCTTGGTGGAGGGTTGTGCCCTTGGGGCATTTTTAGTTTCTTCTTTTCTGAACAAAAGACAAATAGCATCAGTCAGCACTGTTGTGGACACTACTTGACCCACATTGACAGCAGATGATATTGTTCAGGATTTCACTTGTGTTGCCAGTGTGTCAGTCGAGACAGGACAAGATTTTTGATGGGTGGTTTGACATTGTGTCTTTTAAAATACAGGAAAAAAATGTTGCTCGATCTACCCACTTTAGAATGAGTTGATTTGAGTTTGTGTGTGTTTTATGTCCACTTTAAACTCATATATAAGACTTTCCGTCCTCTGGGATTCTTCCTGCCCTTGACATCAATCTCTTTTCCTGCCTCTATGTGTGTGTATGTCTGTGTAAAGTGCAGAGGCAGCATCATATGGCCCTTGACAGCTCCCATACTTTCTCCCTCTGCTCAACAAAACTGCTGAACCCCTGCCAGAGAGAGAGGCTGAAGAGGAGAGGCACAGGCAGCTCTCCATCCAGGACTCCCATCTGGTTAAAGTGATGCAGTGCTTCTTTTTTTTTTTTTTTTATCCTGATGGGGTTTAAAGCAGGTTTATGTGTTTGATCTCACAAGTGGGAGTCTCCATATGTCTTGCGATTATGTTCATCTGTCCTGCAGCTTTGAAGAAAGAGGCTCTTCAAAGTCTCTCTCCTTAATGAAAATAACTAGCTTGTATCAGCTTTCCACTGTCGTGAGAAAAGATCACAGACTGTTTAAAATCAGGCTGAAACAACAGACACCTCAAAGTGAAGTCCAAAGACTGGAGCTACCTCCGCTGAGTGGACATAGATCCTCAAATATACTCAACAGCAAAGAATTAACCAGCAGGCTTGTACAGGGAGGCGAGGCTTCACCTAAAATTCTTCCTCTCTTACAAACCCCAATTCCAATTAAGTCGAGATATTGTGTGAATGGCCTATCTTCAGTTGAATACACTACAAAAACAAGATATTTAATGTTCAACCTATAGAGCAGGGATGTCCAAACATTTTTAATCGAGGGCCAAACACAGAAAAATACATGGATGATAGGGCCGCTTACACCTCACTTTTGGTGTAAAAGTTAAGATTTTGGGATCTCGGGGGGGCCAATTTGTTTTCAAGGGCCCCTGGTTGGCCGTAGCTCCCATGTGATTCACGCGTGGCCAGGATTAGAACAGTAGTCAGACACAAAACAAGAAAAAACTGCAAGAAGCTGAAAAATTTTGATGGTTTGTTGGTGCTTTAAGGGAAATGGTGTAATATGCTTTATCATTGGACCTTAAGTTGGAAGAAATAGTGCAGTAAATTAGTATAACTAGTGTTATTTGCTGCTGTTGCTTTTCAATTGTTTGGGGGCCAATTTCAAATGGACTGTGGGCTGCATTTGGTCCCTGTGCCATAGTTTGGACACCCCTGCTATAGACCTTTATTGTTTGCGAATATTCACTGATTTAGAATTTAATGCCTGTGACACATCCCTTAAAGTCTTGGACAGGGGCAACGAAAGACTTGGAAAGTTGAGGAATGCACACCTACGTATTTGGAAAATGAACAGGTTAATTGGAAATTAATGCGTGTCATGATTGGGTATAAAAAAAAAGAGCATCCCTAAAAGGTTCATTTATTTACAAGCAAGGATGTGGCAAGGTTCACCACTTTGTGAACAATACCATGAGCAGTTAATCCAACAGTTTAAGAATGTCTGTCAACATACCATTGCAAAGAGTTGGGGATTTTATCATTTACAGTCCATGATATTATCAATAGGTTTGGGGAATCCAGAGAAATCTCTGCATGTAAGTGGCAAGGCAGAAAAACAACACTGACCGTGACGTTTGATCCCTTAGCACTGTATTAAAAACTGTTAAAACATTAATGTTCCTTCTGTTGTAAGTTATAATACACACTGGATCCAAGCAGACATGTAAGAAACACAACAAAAGCAGGAAAAATTGCTGACGTCTGGCCTTTAGACAACTGAACTCCGGTCTACCCTTGCCTAACGCCCGCATTTGACCTGTCCTTTGCCCACAACCCCAATGTAAGTTTTGTGATGTCCATACTATTGTCTTTATTAAATAATAATTGTAATTGTTCCAATAAAAAAACATTATCAAATCATCATCATCAAACCACAGACCAGGGTTCTTTCTCCTCATTGAGAAGAACAAAGGTAATTGAATGATATGTTAAAATAAGAACAAAAGCACACAAAGCACAGCTACATGGTTATATTTGTAGGATGTTCTTCAGCAGAGCTGCACTGTGGATAATGATGATAAGAAAAGTTCTGCTCTGCTAGTTTAGATAAAAAGTTCATTTTTTTTAATTGGGCCAATCCCAAACTTAGATTATGCATGTTTGCATTTCTCCTGCTCCCACCATTTTTCCTTTGTAGAGCCCTGGTTGTGTTTCACCCTCAGTCTCAAGTCGTCTGAGGACATGTATGAGCTGTAAGATGCACGACTCTGATGCAGGTGTTGCCTGACCTGCCTGGCTTTAAGTGGAACTTGTGTCCTAAAATTACAAGACACGAACAGATGACAAAAGAAAAGATGACTACAAACTACTTCAATGAGGACGTTGTGGATGAGCTTACATTCTGATACAAATGACAACAAGCAGCACTGGTTTTGGTCTGACCTAAATGTCGAGTTAAAGGAAGATGTTGATGAAACTTGGTTGTTTCCTACTGAGTTTTCCTAAATGTTTCTCAAAGCAGCTGTTGACAAAAAAGCATGGTCTCTGCAACACATAGTTGTTTCAGTGTTACTCAAAAGAGCAGCTAGCCAGTGCTTTTTTGAGGTAATATGACTTAACTTTATTATTTGCTGTCCAGTCAGGCTGCTTTGTGTTTGTTGAAAACATTAATTGCATTTGAAAAACATAGTAGATAGATTTTGCATGCAGGTTTAAAATAATTAAACTTAAAAGCCACAGTTTGGGCGATCAGGTGGATGCTGGGGTGGTGGAAGGTTGAAAGCAAGAGTGGAGTACTGATGCATGATGTAGCTGGCAAAGGAGAGGGACAGAGCAGAAATCTTGCAGCTTAAATGACCTACTAATTGACTTTGTTGGCTCTCTGATTGGTTAACTGAACAACCAATCAGAATCAGAGAACCAATCTTCATAGCAGCTGTTTCCCGGTAACTTCAGTCCGAAATTTACTGTGTTAGCAGTGACTATTTCAATACATTGTGATGGAATTGTTGTATTAATTTGCTACTTCAACATTGAACATTACAAAGAATACTTAACTACAATCAGAGGTAACAAAAAAAACAACAACAACAAAAAATAAAACACTGGTATATTTGGTGTTCTAGGACGATTAAGTGGAAATGATGAAGTTGTTTGTTGATGTGAACAGTTGATTTTTAGAGAACAGAAGGTACTTCATCAGTTATAATATTAACTCTTTTAAAAGATTCATAAATGTTTGCAGTTTTCTTCATACATCCCAATGTAGCTTTGTCTTTAACCTTTCACTTAGACTAAAGTTCAAACATGAATAATGGTCTGTGATTAGCTGGTGACCGGTTCAGTGTGTATCCCATCTTCTTCTCTATGTCAGCTGGGATAAACTCAAGCCCCTCACGACCCCAAAAGGGATCTGGGGAATAGACGATATAGATAATGGATGAATAAAAGTTAATCAAAAAGTGAGTAATTTTCAAATGTTTCAAATGATAGAGAGGGCAGTGACAGCAAATTTTGTCTAACCTAGTAATAGCTACCAAGGAGGCGGGGCTTGATCGAAGCTCTCTTCCTGTAAAGGGCAGGCCTTGGCAATGCGTCAGTTAGGAGGATGCTTTTTAAAGGACTGAAAAATGATGCATGTCCAGTGTAAAAGCAATGAATCTCAAGGTGTCTGCCTGAACAAGCTTGCATAAGTCTTTCCATTCAAGAGCTCATCATGGACCTTATTTCTCCAAAAACCTGTTCCAAAATCGAACAGACTTCGGGATGTAGGAACTGGAAGTGCTAAAATGCTAATTCACTCCTGCATTTTTAGGACTTATTCCTAAACTTAACCCTTTAACTGTGCATGTAAACACATTGGATCAGCTTTAAAACTGCTTTGGTGTGGACAAAATTCATTTGAAAAAAAGAGACCAGCTTGGCTGAACCTACACTATAAAATCGTAGATCTTAGCAAGTGGCTTTGTCTAATTCAAGTCAAAAATATCCATAACACCTACCAAAATATCACATTCATTTGACAAGCCAAGATGGATATCTTATAACAAGGAATAAAACACAAAAAAGAGTGCTGAATTGCTTGTGTTTATTAGAAAATATCTGCCAATGGAACAAACAAAATTTTACTCCTTGAGCGTTTTATTCGGGTATAATAGCTACTCAGGAAAACAACATTCAAGCAAAATTTCCCTGTCTCATTGGCAGATATTGAGATTATATCAAGCAATTCAGGCTTATTTTTTTGTTTTTATACTGTAATAAGATTATGTAGCTGGACATGTTGGGCAATTTTGGCTTACATTAAAACCATTGAGATTTTTAGGGTTGAAATTGGACAAATAATCTTCCTTAGATTTGAGTTTTTTGCAATTTAAACATATCTTTTAATGGGGTCTATATTTGAAGTACTCAAGAAATAACAAGCAAACAAAATCTTTTAGATTGTTAGAAAAGTAAAACTTGGGTTCAATCTATGCCAGTGAAACAATTTGGTTGAGGCACCAAAGAAAAAAAAGGTTGTTGTATTAGGGTTAAACAGTGACATGTTTAAATTTGTTGCAATAAAACTGCTTTTTACGTCTGTTAAAGTGGCTGAATTGTGTTTAGCTGCTACACAAAACCAAAGCAATGCATGGCTTGGCTTCCACGTTGCTTCACCATCTTTCCTGTCTTCCTACTCCAAACTCCCCCATCATCTCAACAAATTAACCTCCACTTCAAAGACTCTCAACTATCCCTTTAACATCTTACTTTGCACATCTTTTCACTTTCCTGCAGCAAAGCCCTCCACTGTTTCCATAAAGAGTCCACTTTCAGCCACAGTGTGGTAAGAGTTTCTGTTCTACCCCCGGTCCCGCCCACTGTCTGAAAAACCCTCCGGCACGATCAATGACTCACTTATTTTTCCCCTGTTTCCTCCGTCGAGCATATTAGGAGGCATTTGTGATATTCCCAAAGAGTTAAGATCAAGGCGGAGAGCTTATCCACCTTCTGTTCAACAACTGCACATTTCCCATGACAGCTGTGGAAGGTAGACTTTGGATCTTATTATTCCCTCTCTGATCTTTTCTGTCTCCTACAGGCCAAAGTTGTATATCCAACCAATAGAAGAGCTGAGCTAGCTGTAATGCTACTCAGTTTGTCACTTGTAAAGCTGTTTGTAGCCATCAGTGTTACAATTACCTCCAGCAGTGTCGGATTTGATGTCTTTATACTTGCAGATACGCGTTTGACATGCACGGTGAGTCAAACAGTCTTACAGTGCTCTTACATTTGTGATATCTGCTCAACTCAGCTGGACCCTGCACAGTCTTTTTTAATCACAATGTTGACTTTGTCAGTACCTTTTTAAGGAAGGCGGGGTCATCATAGCTTGGCTATGCAAAACTACCATGGCATCCTCACAAGAAAAAAGGAGGAAAGGAAACAGAGACAATAGAGGCATTTCATTTTGTTCCAAAGACAGTTGCAAGCAGCAAAACGTACTATCTAAGCAGAGGAAGATTTGGGAAGTCATGCAGCATAACAGAGCGGACAACGGGAGGCTAATGTCACTTCTGTGTCAGATATCTGTGACTAGTGGTGACACTCTGACAATTAGAAGTCAGAAGTGTCTCCAAGCCACATTTACTTTTAGCTCAGCTTGCTTTGGACCCAGCTAGCGGTGATACTAAATCTGTGCCACAATCCCTAAAGAAAAACCTAAACAACTGAGTAGTGTTGAGCTGATAGAGCAGGGGTCACCAACCTGTAGATCGTGATTTACTGGTAGCTTATTTAGACATTTCTAGCTGATCCTTAAGACTAGATGTAGTGTGTCTTCATTTGATATGCTGCATGGAGTTTTCCACCAGATCACTGAGCCAAGATATCGAACTTGTAACTCCAGCAGCTTTAGAGGGTTAATTAGGTCCAAATTACCTCCTTTTAACCCATTAGCATTTTGTTTAAGCAGGATGTTCATACAGTTTACAAGCTTAATGCCTACATTGTTTCAGTCTTAAACTCCTAAGGTCGTGAGCTCTGTTTTGTATTTGGTTGCATCAGTCATACAATGCAAATAGGACTTTAAATCCATTGATTCTGTATTTGTATTCATTCCCTTAGTCATAAAAATGGATTGAAGTTTGTATTAACTGGTTTAATGTTGGTAAAATTAGACAATAATCATTAGAAAGAAACTATTAGTCATGTTTTCTTGGTGAATTTGGGCTTTTTCTAGCAGCATCTTAGTAGATCTTAAGTTAAAAAAGTCCCATTAGTACAGCAGGTGCATTGTTTGTCTATCAGTCCCCGCCCTCCTTGGTTTCGGCTACTACGTTAGACAAATCTCTTGTGGCTTGGATCCCTCCCATTTTAAAGCTATTAAAAATACCAATCATCTCACTTTTACTCAAATTTAATACAAACTGGTTGTAAGATTATTACCTCCCCTAATGAGGTTATGTTTTTGGCCCTGTTTGCTTGTTTGTTTGTTTGTTTGTTTGTTTGCTAGCAAGATTACGCAAAAACTACTGGACAGATTTTGCTGAAATTTTCAGGAGATTTTGGGGATGTCCCAACATAAACATGATTAGATTTTGGTGGTGATCCAGATAAGTGCCATTAGCAGATGATCATTTTTGCTCAATAACTGGCAAAATAATAATATCAACATGATTCCGAGTGCTAGGTGTGGGTTTTCAGGATCATGAATCATATTATGATGGTTACTTTATCATGGAACTATTGCTTATAGATATAACAGCAATGTGAGCTACCTCTCCGAGTGCTTTCTAGTTATCAGTTTGTGCTCCAGATTGCTAGCAGATTGCTACCAGACCTAGCTGCTGCACTCTGATCTGAACAGCTAATAAGAGGAAAGAAGGCCGTTGCTGGTTGGAGAATTTGTAGCCCATATGTCACATAAAGAGTTCTAAACACAAGGACTTTGTCAAGGAAAAGTAAAGCAATGTGAAAAATCTCAATGTAGCGTCCAATCGAGCCAGTATTGTTTTTTTGTGCAGTTTTAAGGGGTGTATTTACAGGGTTGTCAGTGGCACTGTTGACTGTGAAAAATCACCTAGCGTCGGCACCTGGCTGTCTCTCCTCAGGGACAAAACTGACCGGATGCTTCAGTGGCATTCATATTTACTAGTGCTATGGGCCTTAAGCAAACCCATTTAAAAAACTAAAAAACTCTTAAGTCCGAGTGAAAATTTGGTCAAAATTGAAAGCTAATCCCCTAAAGCATGCTTGAAATACCGAATTCACAAGTACATTAGTCACACTTATCTTGATCTCTGACATAATAACTAAAAGTTTGGGTGGATGTTTGTGCAAACTTTAACGAAAATCCTATAAGGATTCTCACAATATTATTTTCCCAATCAACAGATGAACATGAGACCCAATTTCCTTTAGACAGACAAATGGATGGACTGACAGAGAGACAGCCTGGCCACATGGTGCCTCCAACTCCTGTCTTTTACCAGTACAGGAGCTTCAAAAACGTACAGATTTTAATGGCAAACACATCATCATCCTTGTTTCACATATTTGCACTCCTTAATTTTACAATCTGGGGTCAGGCTAACACCTCTCTCTGTCAAACCACTCAGACTCATCCTTCACTCATTTCTCTGTTCCTCTCTGTCACCTCACTCCCTTAGATATTCACACTTCAGACATTCTCTCCATTTTCTCTGCCTCTCTCTCTTACTATTCCTGACTCCTCGTTTAAACCTGTTTCACACATGCAGGCCAAAGAGGATTCTGTCACAGGAAGTGCAGCTTAAAGATTAGCTGCTGGGACTGAAACAATCAGAGCCACACGTTGCTCAGCTCACCTCAGCTTCTTCTGAGCTCTTGACTTTCATAAAAATTCAGCTCTACATACTCTGAGCCTCAGAGCACCTGCAACAAACACACCCAAGACTAATGCTTTTACCACAACACAGATGATTACTTGGCTGTGTTGGTGATTGTTACCTGGATGTAGTAAGTAAATACAGTCCAGGTAAGAACTTCTGTGGTAACAGGCTGCTTTAATGCAGGAAAATAGGCCTAGTGGAGAGTCCAACACCTTACATCTACCGACAAAAATGAAGCATTCATTCATACAAATGCTCAGATAGCTGTTACAAGGGCCGCCATTAAAGCATAGAGTGCTCCATTCTTGTTCCTCAAGTTGCTAGTCTTAGTTTAAATAAACACAATCACACAAAGAATAAAGACTTTGCCAAATGTCCTTATAAGCTGCTGACTCAGTCACGAGACTGGTTGGTGGAAACTATACTAGCTACATCCCAATTCAGGGACTGCATCCTTTAGAGGGCACATTTAAAGACCAATTGCAACACAGCAGTGCATCTGAGTTATTCCCTTCTTTGAATCCCTATAATTTAAATCAATTTTATTTTGTCTGATGTACAAAACATGTCGACAAATCTGACACCATTTTTAGTTCCTTAAGCACCTCCTCTTTCTGTATTTTTCTCACAGGTTGGAAAAAAGTAACAGTGACTCAGCACAGGTAGATCAAAGATTCATTAAAGGTGCTTTCACACCTAACATGTTTAGTCCAGGACCAAAGAAACTCTGGTTCCCCTTTGTTGAAAGTTTGGTTTGTTTTGGCTGGTGTGACAGTTTACATGAACTCTGGTGTAGACCAAAGAACCAAACTCTGGTGTGCTAAAAGCTGGTGGTCTCTGTTTACTTCATGGCATATTAGGGTTCGGTTTGCGGTTGGTGTAAAAGCACTACGAACCAAACAAGGACCAAACAAGGCAAGCGGACCAAATGCATGATATACACATGATCCTACCTGTGATGCACATACACATCACAGGTAGGATCAGTGTAGAGGCAGAAGAGAGATGACAGATTGATCACACCGGCAGAAGCAACAATTAAAAAAAAAAGTTTAAAAGACAAACTGATTAATAAAGACAACAATCTTCAACTGGGGACCGTGTACATTGGTGACTAGGAGCTGACACCATGGTTGACTCTGTCCATGCTTGTGTTTGTGTTGGCTTAACTTCTGTAGCTCCATTTTCACTGATAAACTACTCATTGCATTAGAATAACCCTTTATAGAATAGAATAAACCTTTATTCGTCCCACACGGGGAAATTTGCATTGTTTGATACAATGATTAATAAAACACTACACAGTGATGAATTGAAAGTTACACCCTTTGTTTTTTCCAGTGCTTTGACTACAACGTCTATTAGCATAGTTGGCCGCAAGTCATCACTTAACACGGTAACTCATCACACTCATACACTGAGATAGCTCCAACAGTGCATGGAGGAAAATATCATAGAAATGGAGTGCAGATGATGCTTATGGTGAGGTCTGACCACTGGTAATCACATGTCAACAAATATTTAAAGACCATATTAAATGTTGGTGCTCATTTTGTTACTTTAAGTCTCATAATTACGGACATGTTTGAAGTTTACTTCTAACACAACAGGTAGTTAAATACAGCCTGAGGAAATTCTGTGTCCTCTAGTGGTATCCTTCAGTAACACCACCACATAAAGGCAAGTATATAAACCAAAACACTCATGACACCAACAGACGCAAATGCAAATGCAGGGACAAACTACAAGCATATCCCCAACTCAAGGATGTTACCCCTGATATGAGACACAGCTGCTGTCTTGGGACTAGATGTAATGACTTCCTAACTGTCCTTGAAAAAAAATGGATTGAACTACTTTCCAAAGACACAATAGCCCAATAAATAGCAGATGCAGATTACAAGTACTATTGTCAGTGTATGTTATTATTGTAATTTTTTAACCAAAGTATTTCTTCATCTGTGATCACTGTCTCTACAAGACAAACTACATAGTGTTATTTTGAGGAGTATCCAACCAATTCAGGTTCAACATCCCAAACACTGCCAGATGTAAATTAAAGCTTTTATGCAGATTAAAATTGATGCAGCAGAAAACCAGATCAATTCATTACATCCATATTCTTGAGATTTTTGCATGCTATGCTAGTAGTAGCTAATGCAGCCTCAATGTGTTAGCCTGCAGTGAGAAAGTATGTTGAGGGTAATGAGGATACGATTTTCATTTTTAACACCCAGACCTTATTATTTTTCATTTTAAAACTTAAAATCATTTGCCTCAGAAACAGACTCAAGTGACAACACTGAAGGCGTTAATCAGATATCAAGCAGTCCCCACCACCAGTTGCTATTAAAGGCTTTATAGCCTACAACTTTATTCTGTAAACAGTCTTTGATATGTAAATGAGTGGAGTTTCCCCCTCCCAGGAGAAATTAGTCCAGCCCTGAAATATCACCCAGCCTCGGCTGTATTCAGGATATCCTTAGAGAACCTCACAATGGTTCATGGAGCAATTTACAAAACTCTGGTCTTTACTTGGTCGTGATCATGCCACTAAATGTGGAACACAGGGATTAGGTAAAAGTATAGATAAAGAGTTTTAGAAATAAAAACAACATTTAATTTGCTTTCTTAACCTGTTTTACCTGAAATTTTGTGACATAAAGCAGAAGGTGACAGCAAACAGGAGGTTAAGTTCCCTCCCTTTGGAGATGTTGACCATTTTCTTGTTTGTACACAGTGGGGACAGTGTTTGTCACCAGTTAACATGGTGACTTTTCCGTAACACTAAACCAGCCAAAAGGACAGAAAACACAGTTTTAATAGAGGTGAGCTGTCATAAACATGTCAGGAAACTACAATCTAACAAGGAATCAAAATATTTCAGATGGATAAACTCTAACTTTTTGTTATTTATTCAACTAATTGTGCAAAGAATGTTATAACAATTTAGCCTAAATCACTTCTTGCACACTAACTCTGTTACAATTGATGCTGCCTTAAATGTCTGTATTTCACTTAAAGGAGCCCATATTTGCCTTAACTTAGGGCATGTATTCATTTTTTATGACTGCTAGAGGATGTTCACAATTGCTCATGTTCAAAAAACCTTCTACAAACCAACATTATACTTTAAGTGTGCTTTTAACCTTGTTTAACGTTTGCACCACTTCATGCCTTGGGACATTCAGTGCTGTGTTTTGTATGCAGTGTGGGAGTCATTTATGTTTTCCTAATAATTGATGAGGTTACAGTGACTTACGCATAAGTCCAGTGCATCTTTTTTTTTTTTAATCATTTCTGATATTGTGGGAATGCTGCTGTGAAATATGACTCTAATGAGCACTAACATTATTCATACAGTGAGTGCCCTGGAGACAAATCAAACGATTTACTGGACTTCTTGACAAGCACATCCCTACATATTTATTTGTAATCAAACAATGTGAGTGTCTGATATAAATATGACAACTATGTGAGGTGGAAAACATGAAAGACGCCGGCATGGCACACGAAATCACAGCACTGGTTGTATAATAAGCCCCATATTCAGATATGAAACTGGTCCATGGCAGGGAGTTGCTGATCTTCAGCACCAAAAACAAATATACCTTTGTCTGACTTTATGAACTAACTGCAAATTAAACTTCTTGACTGATACACCTTAGCTATTATCATTGCTTTTGTTGCCCTAATTCTCCCCTCTTTTTCCTTCTCTTTTACCATTTTATTTTCCCACTATTGGACTGCCCCCGGCACCCATTTTGTAAAATCACATTTGCACACCTAACAACCTCAGTCACAAACATCAACTTCATCATAGCACTCTGAGAGACTTTGAAAGAAGGTACTAAAACAGAGGACATGGATTCAAGTAAAAGCAACAGGGTAGATCAGAGAAAGATGATATCAAGTGTTGTTTTCCCCGGTTATTAAAAATATATAGACACATGCATCAAGGACGGTGGTTTTGTGTTAGACAACATCATTTTTTTGATACTCAAAGACGCTTGATGCACTTGTTCTCATTAAACTGGATCTGGATGACAGCTCAGATGGTGTTGCACATCCTCTTTAGTTATAAAGCTGTCAGACTACAAATGATTTTCTCTCCAGCATCTCCCTCTATTTTCCTTTCACCACATTTGTTGACACTCAGATGTGGTGTTGGCAAATAGGACGTAATGAAAAGGCCCGGTCAGCGTAGCGTATTTAAATTCTTCTGTCAGAGATAAGACAGTCAAAGAAGAACGATTCGTCTGAGGAGGGGGGAGCATCAGCCAATCAAACACAGCAGGACCGCTTTAATGTGAATGCAGTACATTCACTTCATTACAGGGAATTGAGTTATTGTTGAGAAAGTGTACTAAAGGAGAACCATCTAATTAGAGTCTGCGAGGATTCAAGGTCTTTCTTGGCACACAGTGAACACAAATACACAGTAATTAACCTTTAGTGCTTTGTCAGCTTGTCTTTAACATGATGCATGTCTGTGCTTAAAGACCAATAATGACTTATTAGGTTAGTGAGAGCTGAATTTATCATTGTCATTGTATTCTGCAGAGTGGAGAGATAAAAATGGGAAAAGGCTCAAGAGACAGGAAGAGACTTTAGCGTTAAGACTGAACAAAAGACAAATGATTGAGTTTTCTGGCAGAGTACAATATGAGGCTTTGTATGAACATGCAGAACAAAATGGCTTGATAAGGATAATACAATGTGAAACAATACAAACCTATATAAAACAGTACCATTCAAGGTCAATTATTACACAATAAAACACTTACACATACAATATGAGTACTAATTCAAAGACGGACATCTGCTGCCAATCAGCGTGATGAATGTCCTTAAAGGGTTAGTTCATGTTTTTTAAAGTGGGCTGGCTAGAGGTCCATGTGCACTTGTAAATATGCCGTTATTGGCTTTTTTCCAGTGACATGGGCCTCTGGCAAAAAAAAACCTCAAACAAACCCTTTAAGTTCATGAGGATAAGATAACAAAACTGGAGAGCACTCGCAGAGCGCAAACCTCCGTCAAGGTATCTCACACATTGCTGTTACATCTATAGCAATAGTTCCATGATAAAGTTACCACCATAATATGATTCCTTGACCCTGAAAACCCACACCTAGCACTCAGAATCATGTTGATATTTTTATTAGTTAGCCAGTTATTGAGCAAAAACAATCGTTCGCTAATGGCAGTTATCTGGATCACAACCAAAATCTAATCATTTTTAAGTTGGGCTATTCCCAACATTTCCTGAAAATTTCAGCAAAACCTGTCCAGTAGTTTGTGCGTAATCTTGCTAACAAAGAAACAGACACCAGGCATACAAATAAACAAACAAACAAACATACAAACATAACCTCCTTGGTGGTGGAGGTAACAATCATACTAAGAGCAGATGCAGGAATGAGTCCTAAAGCACAAGTTACATTTTAGCACCTCCGCTTTCCATGTCCCAATATCATGGGATTTGAGAACAGCTTTTTGTAACCCATGCTATTTAAATGTTTTATTTGTGATCCCCCGCTATGTCTGAGTGGCTCCTTGTTAACCTCCATAGCCCCTCGCTCAGAATGATTATTGGGTTTCTGTTTTATTGCATGTGGGACTGCCCTTTGATAATGTGCTTTTGGAAAGGGTTGTTGGACTTGTGCAGTTGAATTATTGGCAAAAAGTTCCTGTATTCTTAATATATATCCAGATAACTTTACAGTTTCAAACAGAGTTAAGTGTCTGCTTAATGTGTGTTTTCTGGAGTCTTGGGTTTTTTTTGTTTTCCTTTTGCTTCTAACTCTAATGGACTGTAAGCATGTTTTAGTTAAGTGGAGCCTTGTTATCTTGAAGAAAATATTGGTATCGGCAATAATGAGTATGGAAATATCGGCATCCCTACTTCTCAAGGAAAGGACAGAAACTCTTATCTTAGTGAGGAGGTGTGGTTGACCCCGTTGCTGGGTATGAGTCATCATTTCAAAAGCTGTGATTGGTTGATCCTAAAAGCTAGATAAAACATATACTTTTGGTGATAATAGGCAAAGGATGGACCCTCAAATCGATACATTTCATCATAGAGTCTAATCTTAAGAAGACTGTGTAATTGTAAATGATATTTCACATAAAGAAAATATCTTTTAAATGAACAGTAAGCTAATATTATTCTACAAAATGTGTGAAAACTTAGGCCCACTTGCACAGTATTCACATAGTGATAGTTATATTTATTTCACTTTTTTATTTACTTTCATTTCAGGTGGTATTGCATTGTAGCGTTGGGTTGGAGAAGTAAGTGTATCTCTAATGACATCAACCACAAACATGATTCCTGCACGATCCAATCTGTAGCGTTTCATTAATTCACTGTCATCCAGTGTTTGGAGAATATCTCTCCTGCCTCTTCCATCCGCCATTTTGTCCTCTGCTTAGTGAACTCTGAAGCCGCTTAAAAGTCCTCTTCCCATTCTCTTAACAGATCTCACCTTAGGAGCTCTCTGAAGAGCTAGGATTCTTTAGGAATAGCTTTTTTCTTTACTAGGATCGACTCTTCACTTTTAGGGGAAATTCTGAGAAAAAAATCATGATTCTAAGAATTTTCTTAGAATTTGGCCACTGGGAGCAACTCTTTGCACTTAGGAATACGGCCCCAGAGTGTTTCGAAGGGGAGGGAAAAGAGCTGCATCTGATCCTCTACAGAGACGGAAATTTTTATTTTTTTAATTCCACTTAGATTAAATCATTGACAACTGAAAAGGGATGTAAACAGTCAAATACACCATTAAAACAATAGTTGCTAACAAACTGTTAGCAGGGACTACAAAAAATGGCTGAAAACCTTACACTGTCATTCATTTATCTAAACAACAATAAGTACATGGTAGCCACGTCCATGGTGGAAAAGTTACTCATAAAAACTATGAATATGTTTTCCTCTGTCAGTCATTCTTGCAGAGCTGTTGTATACAAAGCAAGCTTTCTTAACACAGATCATCAAGTGACCCCTCTAGCAAGAATAACATAAAGACAAAGATTAAGGGGATCAGTACATTTGCAACAATTAACCTTCTAAGGCTAAGAATGTCTGGACCAAAATTTCATGGCAATCCATACAAAATTTGTCAAGACAATTCCCTCAAAGCCACAAATGTCATCCAGGGGAAAATGTCAGCAGGTCACCAAAGTCTGTAGGATTCAGCGTCAATGTCTAGAGAAATAGTTAAAGCTTCATCCTCCAAGTCTAAACTGAAGCAGTGGATCGACCAACTGACATTTCCAGTCATAGATCCATGCGGCCATCATGGCTAAAAACACATCAGTAAGCCTCACTGCAGCACTAAGTGACATGTTCCCTTATTACATTGAACAAGGGTACATTAGTCTCTTTTTTAGTCAATCACACATACACTGTCCTGATTGTGCTCCACAGCTGGAGTCCAAAATAGTCCCCAACAACAAATCCTCTGTAATGATCAGAGCATTGTGGAAGCATGCTAAACATCCTAAACAGAAGCCATTCTTACTTACCTTTAGAGGCAGAAGGTACTGAAAGAAATGTATACAACTGAGTGCTGATTTTGGTCATTTTGGGTAATTGTTCGTAATAACCAAACTAAAGAAAAATCCTTCAAAACCAAATGGTTTTTAACCAATAATACCATGTGAGGGGTAAGGCCAGAGTCACTATGTTTTTGGTTTATCTAATCTTCTGTCCATAATCCATCTGTCTTTCTGTACATACCTCTGTTTCTCCTATCTTAAGAACACTGTGAGGGTGTTTCTTCAAACTTTGCACACACGCCCCTCTATAACTTTATATTAGACTAAGAAGACTTTAGGGGTCTTTGGTCAAAGTTTCAGCCCCTGAAGCCTCATTTATGTGACAAAAATGCTTTGAGGAATTCCCTCAAATTTTACTCTGATGCATCCATGAATTTAATTGATTTCAGTGATCATAGGTCAAAAGTCAAAGTCATAGAATCACTTACCAATTATCAGGCAATGCCTCTGCAGACAGAGCTTAATCTTTTTGGCTTGGATCTGTCCTGTGGCAGACAGTGAATCAGGTGGATCCAGCTGCACTGAAAGGTTACAAAGGTTCAGGTCACGGAGCCCAATGTCCAACCTTTTACTTTTACTGTGATTTCTTAAGATTACTTTGGCGTATCTCTGTCAACCTTGCACATGAGCACATAAGTCCACTCTGACTTAATAATGAACCCTTTCAGTTCTGAAGGTCATAGGTCAAAGGTCAAAGGCATGGATACTCGTGTTCATTTCTTTTCTGTGAAAGCAATATTTTAGGATCCTTTCAAAAGATTTCTGTAAAATTTTTCATAATTTAATGCTCTGTAATAAAACAATAAATTCCAGGGTTCATAAATCAAAGGTCAAGGGTGATGGGCTTCATGCTCAGTCCTTATGAACACAGAGTGATTTTACCTCAAACATTACACAAATTTTTCCATTTACTCAGGAAAGAAATGATTATTTTTTAATTTCAAAGCTCAAAAACCTGATGTTCATCTGCTGTTGTTTGAATTTCTACGACCTGCATTGCCCATGAAACCATTCCAGCCCTTCCTCTTGACTCTTTATTGTATTTTCAATAGCTGAAAATTTCGTACTTTGTGGAGTCATGAACACAACAGTTTTAGAGGGTTTTGTTTTACTGTATAACAGCAAATCCATTGCCTTATCCTTTATGCTAAACAATCTTTTAACAAAATTCAATGCTTTTTTGATGGAACCGTCATATTTCTTCGCCATATTAATCTGTTAACAGAGTTATATTTGGAGCATCCTTTACCTCGTCATGTCCCCACTTACCTTTTATTTTCCTACACACAACATGACATATAGCTCTGGTCTGCTGATTAATATGGCAATTTCAATTTCAGTAATGATCCAAACGATTGAATTCTTCAGTATAGGAGCACTGTTTATCTATTTAACACACGAGGTCCAATGGGGACATTGAAAGGCCCATTGCAGTGCTGTCTGTATATTTGCCTGCACACAATTGATTTCCAATACATGTGTCAGCAGAGAGGGGGGGATTTGTGCAAGCACAGTGTCAGGCCTCTCACAGATACCTACAGAAGGTTGTGTTAACACAGAGCAGGCCGGGATACTGCTCATTAGCATGCAACCAGCAGAGTTATCAATGATATTGAAGAGAAATTAGCATCCCATTTTCCTGCAGACGCAGCATATCCCACAGGTTGTGAATTCTGGAGTCTATGTGCATGATAAGAGGAGATCATTGGCAGTCGCCTCAGTAATTCCTGTTGCAGAGAAACAAATATTATTCAAGAAGATATTTCCTGCTTCCACAGCTCTTCAGAGTAAGCAACAGTTTTGCCTCAAATGTATTTTTCCTCCCTCTCTCCCTCTCATGTACTTTCTCCTCTCGCTTGTTATCCTGATTACCGCCACAGCATCACAATCTTGCAAATACTGTCCTGGAAACTGCTGCTGTCATGTAATAAATTAGGAGGGTTTGTGCCTACAAGGATAGAGATAAAGCTGGATGAATAAACAGGATCCGTCAGCAAACTTCAGCATTAAACTTAGTCCCCTCTCTCTTTTTGATTACTGTGAAAATACATATGACAGATTACAGTGAAGGCATGAAACAGTATGTTCCTTTATGAACCCTTTTACCCTGATTCCGTTAACGTAGTTTTCCACACACTGCAGACGATGATGAAGTGAGCCATTCAGTCCCTAAAGTATATTTTTCAACCATTTTTTTTAAATGATGAGGATTTACTCTGACCGGATACTTCATTTGGCACACGCCTTCAACTGCTTATTCATATAAGTAATGAGCTAATTGCATGGCAACAATACAATGCCTACAATGTCAAGATGACCTGTGTAAGCCAACACCAAGCATCAGAATGTGGGAGAAAAGGTGATTTAAGTGACTCTGCATGGGCATGAATGTTGGTGTCAGATGGGGGCTTACAGAGAATTGTCTAAAAAAAGAGATATCCAGTGATCAACATTTCTCGGGGCAAAAACGGAATTTCCAGAGGTCAGAGGAGAATGACCAGAGTGTTTCAAGGTAACAGAGGGGCAAAAGTCCTGAAATAACCATGCAGGAGCATTTCTGTATGACTACATGACGGTGGCACAACCTAATGGTGCGCTGTTGGTTATCGAAAGGTTGCAGGTAGGAGCCCAGCTGTGACATGTCGATGTGTCCTTGGGAAAGACACTTAACCCCAAGTTGCTCCCACTGCTGCGTCAGTGGTGTGTAAATGGGTGTAAAAGGGCGTGAATGTGTTACCAAATACTGATACATAACTCTGAACCATCAGTGAGTGAATGGGCAGATATGAGCACTACTTAAGATCAAGTCCTTTGTCATTTATATATCAAAGTCTTGAAGCAGATACAGCAGCAATGGACCACACTGGGTACCACTCCTGTCAGCAAAGAACAGGAAACTGATGCTAAAGATGCTCCAAAATTGGATAGTAAAAGATTCTAATAGTGTCCCCTTGTCGGGCGAGTGTCGATATCTGATGTGGCAGTTAGATAGTGAAGTCAGAACTTGGGGATAGCAACATGAAAGCATGGATCTATCCTGCCTTGCATCAAAACTTCATGCAGGTTTTGTTGTTGTCATGATGTGTTGGGTATCTTTTGGCCCTGAAGCACCAACAGAGCACACCACAGTCTGAGTATTGCTGCTGACTGCCTTTTTATGATCATATTGCACCTACATCCTGATTGCTACTTCCAGCAGGATTAAGCTCAAATAATCTCAAACTGGTTTCTTCAGCATGTCACTGAGTTCACTGTACTCCAGTGGCCTCCACAGTAACCGGATCTCAATCCAATAAAGCCTCTTTGGGATGTGGTGAAACAGGAAATCCATATATTGGATGTGCAGCCGACAACTCTGCAGCAACTGCATGATGCTATTAAGTCAATATGGACCAAGCACCTTTTCCAACTCATACCCCAAAAAATTAAAGCAGTCCTTAAGGCCTTCATCCCAGCACAGGCAAGGTGCACCTCATAAAGTGCCCAGTGAATGTCATCACCATCCACACTTAAAAGAGATGTCCACAAATAGTTCCCAAACATGAGTGCATCGACTGCAGTCCCAGGGTCATGTTAAAAAAATAAAAGCTTCTCATGCTTTAGTTAAAAGAGTTTCAACTTGCTGCTGTTGTCATACTGCACTCAGGATTACTGTTGTGAAACATTTTTGTTTTGACCATAAGCCTCAAAAATCACAGGCCATCTGCTGTGATGATGCCAAAATCACATCCATCAATAAATAGATGGAATGAAGTGAGACAATCCCACCTTACTGTCCAATCATATTTCAAAAGGGAAATGCTGGTTGAGACATAGTTTAGGGTGAAGCAATGATATGTTGATAAAAATGACATCTTCACATCCTCAATAACTCTAACCTAGCTGGTGCTATTACTGGATGATAGCCCCTGACTAACTGAAGACCACTATAGAGGTGCAGGAATGAGTCCAAAAACAATGAAGTGAGTTAGCATTTAGCCCTGGCTGTTTCTCAAGCCCAAAACTAGATGGGATTTAGAATACTGCGTTTGGATAAATGCCTGAAATGAGGTGAATACACGCACATGAAAATTCAGTGTTTAATGGAAAATAACAACATGCATCCGATATTTTCTGCTTTTAGTCATTAACCATTGTTGTGTGTTTAACATGATGCTTGCTAACGAACTGCTCACAGGAACTACAAACATGGCTGGGGACTTGGCTGCAAGCATGTCTGAATCATTTTTGAATAACAATTATTTACTCTATTGCCACAACCAAGAGGACCACCTTGATCAGGTAATTTCATTAAGAAGTTACAACAAAACGTTAAACATTGGAAATATTGTAGTTGCTTCCAAGTTGAACCTCCATGTTGTAGTTCATTGGGAGCTTAATAACAGCTTTTTACTCTCACTGATTATATTTCCTCCTGAACCCAGGCTACTCAAACTGTTTGTGTGGCTCTGTCTCACATTCATCCCCCATCTGTTCCTTACTCTCCAGCAGCCTCACATCTTCTTCTCTAATCTTCTCTTGCTTCATGTGCTGAGTGACCCTTCAATACACTCAAGGTTTCGTTTTGAAGGCCCTGCATGGTCATAAATTCTTAAGCAGTTGCATCTTCTCAAACAGGTTTCAGGAGTGGCTCCATCATTATACATTATAATAATTTTTTTGATGAAAATTAACCTTGAGGTGATTTTAATAAGACACCTGCCACAATGCATTTCAGTTAAAGCTATCAATCACTCTGTTAAGAAGAACAGAAGATTCTGTTTAAGCACAACAGCCAAAATCTAAACATTTAGACCTAATTATACAGTATATTAACTACACAATATGTAAGAGCAAAATGCCTTTACTCTAGAGTGCTAATCATCATACTACAGAATTAGAAGTGACCATCCATTCATCCTGTTATCATTTGTACCACTGATCCATTTCAGGGTCTGACAATGGGCGAGAGGCAGGAAACACCCTGGACTGGTTTCCAGCCAATTGCAGGGCCACCTCGAGAGACAGACAACCATTCAGACACTCACCCACCTCTAAGGGCAATTTAGAGTCATAAATTAACCAAACATGCATGTCTTCAGGTCTGTGGGAGCGCCTGGAGATAACTTGCAAATGCACAGGGAGAACGTGCAAACTCAAAACAGGAGGGCCTTGACCAACACAAGGTTCAAACCAGCAACCTTCATGCTGTGAGGCGTGCACTACCTGCTGTGCCCCCTTGCTGCCCGCCTTCAGAGATCAGCTAATAATAAAACTCAAATGCAGCAGCTAGCCTCTTTAGACTTAAATGTTGAGATTTGGACCAAAACTGATCAACAATACAACCTAATTCCTGTTTCGAGAGATTTTAATCTAAACATGTTTTTATTTTAGTACTCTAAGAGCAATTTTAGTAACAATTACAAATAAAAGGGAACTTTCATGTGTTTTCATCATGGGAGTTTCACAATGATGCTCTCACAAACAGTGTAATGTTTTTAATACTGGTGCCTACATTTAACTTCATGCGGCAAACATTCTGCTAATGTTAGCCTCCAAAACAAGTTTCTTAGTGACTGCATAAGAGGACTTTAGCATTACGAGCATCTTTTGGCGTTTTATAGAACCTCTCAGCGGGGGATTTTATTTGATAATTTGAAAAACAGGGGAACAAAGTGTGTTGCTCGTCACACTTACAAAGGAACAAGACAGAGCTGCACCAGCAAGTTTTTAAAAAATTACCAGAGATTAATCCTATCAGCATTTTCTTTTGCAAAGATGAAGTCTGTCCTACTTTCAGCTACTCTTAATTGCTTCCTTTCATTTTTTGTCTCATGTCATACAGCGAGAGGTTAAACATTCCTGCACAACAGACACAAAGCAAAATGCAAATGGCATACGGCTGAATCAATACACATTGATGGCTGAGCAGCACACAGCCCAGCCCATGCATGCTCAGACACACACACACACACACACACACATTTCTCCTGCACATCCTGATGCGGCATACAGGCTGAGAAAATGCTGACACAGTGAGCTGGGGTGGTGGTGGTGGTGGAGGGGAGCGTGATAATGGGGCAGTGGGGCCGAGCGTGGAACGATGAGAAAACAGTCATCAGAGCCATTAGCATCAGTGTGACCCCATTGGCTGCAATGATGACAGGCTGAGCTTGAACACATCATGGCTCTGCAACAGTAAGGAAAGAGACAAGAAGAAGAAGCGCAGTGTCTGATTACATCCAGAGGACTGTAAACATGCTAATAATATCACCAGGGTAACGTGGCAATGGCACGCTTCTCAAGGGCTTCATGTCACAAAGGTCAGGCTTCTATACTGCACAAGTTTGTAGGATGAGAAAGGCGTCAGAGTGTCCTATTGTTTCATCTTTCATGCTCAGCTGTCTGTATAAAAAATGGTATTCATCTATTATAATAACATGTTGCATATATGACATATTTCCTCAAATACCAGTCATCAAATAGCAGCCTAGCCCACTAATATGACTGGGTCATGTTTCGCGCAAGCAAATAAAGGCTTGCTTGCATTTAATGGTCAGGGTAACACCAAAGATTAAATGCGTATTCCTTTGAGTTTCCTCTAAAAAATGTAGCTTTCAAAGCCGTTTCAATGATCTTCTGTTTTCAAAGGTGCAGCTTCTGTCTTCTTTCTGATGGTCACATGTGAAGCAGAACAATAAGAACAAGGGGGAAAAATGGGGGACTTCCCAGGACCTCAGTATTTCTAAAATTTTAGTCACAGCCCTGTCCAAATGATTCATACTCATAAATACAAACATACACAGAGGCATATAATACATTTCAGTCTGTTTAAACCAGCTGAAATCTCCACTACCTGTATAATTTGTCTGATTTTCACATTGAATAATCCACAGAGAGCAACACAACTTAGTGGGTTAGTTGTTGAACTGACTCTTTAACAAGCTTGATCTCTTTGGCTAACTTTTATAACTTTTACCAGGTTGAACTAAATCTTTGCTTTCTATGCTTCTCTGCATTCCAGGCAATGTAAAGTACCCTACAGTTTGACTAAATTTCATCCATATTCAGTTTGTTTGATTTTTTCTTTAAATGAACTTACCCATGATTAAAAAACAAAGACCAAGATACAGTAACATGTATAAAGTTACCAAACCCCCGCCCCACCCAAAAAAAAAAGTTAAATTATTTCAAAACAATACCAGTGTCTGATGCTTGTAATGTCTCCTGCTAACCACCAAATCGGCTGTTCAATTATTTCACTGGTCCATCTGGGAAGAGTCCATAGAGAGTGTTTGGGAATGGGCAGGATCTTTCAAAAGCACATCCAGCAGGTGATTGACATCCTTCCGTCAATCACATTTATTCGGGCCAATCAGATGTTATAGTACAGGGGTATTCAATTAAAAATCACCGAGGTCCAGTTAATAAAATTTCCACTAATAAAAGGTCAGAACCGAAGTCCAGTTTGTGTCTTATAGCCTTCCCCCATGTCCACATTTTTATGGTTTCAACAATATTTATGGTCAAAATTTAATGAAAGATATGTTTAATTGAGTGCACAGCTAGCTCCTTTACCATAAATAAAAATAGTCCCAGGCAATTTAATTTAAGGCCTTTACTTCAGATTAAAAAAGAAAAACCTGAAATAAAATAAATAAAAAGTGCAAACAGAGCCAAATAACATTTTTTTTTTTTTTAACGAAACAAGTAGCCCAGCAACAGTGGTTATAAGAGGGGGCTCTCTTATTGGTGGGTCAGCAGATCAATCAGAGAGCGAACAAGTGTCAAAACAGCTTAAGTGGCACCTAGCTGACCTAAAGCAGCATCCATGTGTCACTCCGAGTAACCACACCCCTACTTAGGCCTCATGTTTAGCCTTACTACATCTCAAACAGCTGTATTTGATAGAAATGTAGTCAATTTGGGTGTTCTTCTTTACTTCAGATAAGGCACAAGACAGGTCAGTGAGTTATTGGTATGTATCCTGCGGTAAATATTTCTGTCTTCACCAAATCTAATGGCTGCAATAGACTGCTTGTCAACATTACCAACCACTATCACCATCCCATCAGTCAGGCCTCTATCATGGCCAGCATAATGAAAGATTTCCAGGATAAAACAGGGGGATTGAGGAGGGATTATGTTAGAAAGATAAGGGAGTGTGTGCGTATACGATGACCTAGGTGGGACAGAGTGAGTAAGATGTGTGAGGTAAAAACAGATGCTCTATATTTAGCAAGGAGCCATTGTTTCCTGGGGGTTTGATGCCTTATTCAGCTCCCTTGGTAAACCTATTCAAAGTATCCAAAGTGCTTTGTCATGGACTGTTTAACACAGACACAGGAAATTCTCCACATGAACACATGTAAAATATACAAATGCTTCACAGTGTGTCTGAGCTCATCTTTTACCATTCAGTCCTAAGAAATTCACAGACTCTCTGCTGAGGCTCAATGCCGTATTATGATCATTATTCAGGAGCTGACCTTATCATTCTGTGATTTATTGCTGACTGCAGCACAATGTTATTATCATCCCATAACATCTCCCAGATACGGTGGCCTGACATCTCTGTATCTCTTCAGCCTTACATAATGAGGATTCTGTGACTGCTAATAAAAAGGTTGCATAAGAGGATCGCAGGTGTGTGTTTCTGTCTGGAATACAACAGCATTCTCACCAAAACACCTCCAAATAAGGAGACAAGTTGTTTGCACAGTACCTTCACATTTTATAGTGTTTGGGATGGCACTAGAAATATGATTGCCACTAAAGCAAGCTTTGTCCCTGTGAGGACACAACTGGGTGTGAATGCTAGGTGAACACTCCAACATTTTTGATGTTTTCGTGTCTTACCTCAGTCCACAGTCATGACAAGCAGGTAGACACCATTCTTTTGACTGTGCGTCCAGTAACAAGAAAGAGATGGACTTAGACTTAGCTTAGTTCAAACACCGGGAGTACATGGATAGTGCTTAAGCCTGTCTCTGCCTACAGACATCAGATAAACTCCAGATGGTTTGTGTTTTTTATTGATGTGTGATGTTATGTTACCTATTTTTAGACCAAGATTAGCATTTTATTACCTTTTGATTCTTACGAAACTAAGCTGCAAGGGTGCATGTGCAAACCACCGCCGAAGTGCTTTTTAGCATGTCAACAAACCAAAGCCTCTGTTTACGAGTAGAAGAAGAGTGCTACTAAAGATTATGGCCGACTTTATGCCAGAGGATGAGGATGACTTCTTCGGGACTGACGCAGATTCAAAACCTTACCTATCTGAACCAGAATATACGGAGGAGGAACTACATGTTTTTATAGCTGAGCGTGAACGAAGAGAAGCTGAGGCGGTGGAACAGCATGTGGCTGAGGGGAGAGTCCAAACCGGCTTTCTCTTTCAGAAGAAGGGGAAGGATTTTGGCTCAGTGTTTTAGGCGCTACCACACACATTTAGCTGTGTTACTCATTCCACAAATGCACAATCCCTACAAGTTGTACCTCGTTGTAAAGGTGACTAATCAGGCTTTCAACATAGGGTGACCATACGCCCTCTTTACCCTGGACATGTCCTCCTTTTTGGTTGTAAAATTATGTTCAGGGGGGTTATAAAATTCTCTAAAATGTCCAAGTTTTGCTCAGCTTGTTCTAAAGACTAAGCTGTGACCAATGACAGAAAAAGACATGCATGATTCAAACTACTAGAACTCCTCAAGTATCCACGCTATCTAAATAATCCAATGGATTCTGAAAGCTGAGAAGTGGAACTTTCCAGTGATACACTCTACATTACGGTAAAGGCTGGAGAGGTATGGGAAGAGAGCTGACTGATCTGGAGAACAGAGGATTTAGAGACAAACGCAAGTCATTTATCAATGGTTTATCAGTATTTTCTGTGTAAATAATCTAAACATATTGTAAATAATGACATTAGTATCATTCTGGATTGTTTTCTTGCCCTTCTTTTGCCATATTTTCGCTGAGTTTTGCCATATTTTCCTGGTTCATCTGTCTTGTCATTGTTTTTTTTCATCATAGTTCGTGTTTTATCGATTTTATAGACAGTTAAATAATATAATCATATAAATAATAATTAAAAAAACATAAAATAGGTTGACTTTTGGTTTTGTCTGATGTACATTCTCATTTAAAATTGTTCGTGAAGTGGAACCTGTTGAAAATTCAAATCTCTTTTTCTTTTCTTGTAATTACACACTGCTTTAAGCATTTACAACTGAATAAAAAATAAATAAATAAAGTGTGCACTTGAACACTAGCATTATTCCAATGTACGTACCTGTCAAGATATTGAGCGTGCATGCGACATGCATCATGATGCAACACATTCTGCTGAGGGTCCTCTTTTTGAGTTTTCAGAATATGATCACCCTATTTCAACATAAAAAAATAAGATTAATTGGTATTAATACAGGCGAAAATAAAAAATCAAAATAACATTTCCAAACTTTTTTTGAGAGGTACAGATCTGTTTTCAGATGCTTTTAGGACTTTATTACTTTTATCAGAGGAAAAATATGTCAGCTGTCAGATGTGTCTTTTGCCAATGATTTACTTTCACATAAACGTCCACTAAAACAAATGGTCTTAGGTCTATTGATAAGCTGTCACTGAAAGTAGTGGTGTTACCCGTGTGCGTGCTTGTGCATGTACAAGCGAGCAATGCAGAGCCCACCTCCTTCAAGGGAGCCATGGACGTGACCCGCGCTCAAGCATGTACGGCGTAATCACACAACGAGAATGATTCAGACTTTAGGGTGGAAACAGCTTAACACAGCACAGAATGGCTCGTGTGAGTGCACCCTAAGAATACAGCTGGATGAGGAATACTCAGTATATGAAGTCTGGAAATTTTTTTTTAACATTATTGATGGTGAGCGCCCCAAAGCCATCACTGGAAATGAATACATGAACCTGAGTTACAGCAAATGTGGGCTCTTTTGTCGGGTTTAAGGTATTTCATTGTAAAAAAGAAAAAAAGATAAAGTTTAGTAAAAGTCGTAGCCGTGTTGTTAATTTGGTGTGATTAGCATTGATGAGCGTGGTGTGGGTGAGTTCCATGACTCCACACAGTCATCCGGAAGAATCGATGTTTGAGCTTGGTGTTACATAACAGAGAGACAAGAGCAGAAGGAGGTCCTCAGTGTTTCCACAGGAGACTTTTTATTCTTTTATTGTCTTCAAGTAGCACTCCACACTCCTCTGAAGAGACACCTCATTGACTCTACTCCCTGTCTCTTCTTAGAAATTTGAGAACCCAGGAGAGACGGAGAGAGCTCTTTCAGACACTCACGCTTTCCTGCGCTCACAGGCTGCAGGAAAAGCGTGAGAAGAGGCCTGTTGAGTTCTCTACAAGAGAATGAAATCCAGAAAGAAAACGACAAACAAAAAACTGCTTGCTTTTCACTTGAAAGCCAGTCGGGAGTTTCCACAGTAGGAATTAAAGCTGAAATACCGCAACTCTCTGCCCTGAGGCGAGAAGTGCGAGGTAAGTTCACAAACAAACACACGAATCCCATCTTGATGATTTGTCTGGAAACAACATGTAGCCAAGGCTTTGGAGAGCTGCGTGTGGAGGAAGTGTTGTTTTATTCAACATATAAATCTAAAAACTGTTTTTATTTAGAGCAGAGCTTAAACAGGTGGCCTGTCAGGGTCGATAAACTTTATTTACTTGTTTACAGTCCATTAAAAACAATGTTTGAGTGCATATGTTTATATACTTGAATGAAGGCTACAAACATAAGATAAAGACTTTGTTTGTTTTGTAATTATGCATAATTAATTAATTTAGAAGTAAAGGCACATGACTTCATTTGTGTTCTTAATTACCACCGTCAGCATAAGATGATCAAAGTAGCTTCTTTTGGGCAGATGAGGCAAGTAAGACATAAAGACTTGTTTTTTTTGCATCAGTTATCAGTGTCAAATAAATACAAAATCACGTCCAGTATTTTATGCATTAATTACGATTTCAAAATTTGTTCAATAGACTTGTTTTAGCTTGTTTGCTATATGTGCACAGAACTAAAATCAGATCAGAGTGCATTAACTTGATGACGTATTGGCTGGAATTTGTTCATTTTTTGTGCCTAAACAGCTAAAAAAGCATACACAAACTTCATTACGTTTGCTCTGTATACATATATTTTAATATATTTATTAAAGTTCAATAATGAAATCATAAGTCTTAAATCAAGACTTAAAAATGTATGTTTTATTCATTAATTGCTAATATTATGTACTTAATAAGAGAAATAAAATAATAGTTTATTGTTCAAACAGGAAAGCTGTGCCTTCTCTCTTCATCATGACCGGGTTTTCATGGCTTCAATTTTATATCATTACTTGAGGGTGTTTAATCTCTGGTTCAAAGGGCAGAGGGTTCACCATCTGAGAGGACAGAAACATAAAGACGGATCCAGCTCTGTGATTGAACATGGATGACGCTTCAGCTGCTTTTCCCTCTGCGGGGGCCGAGCGGGGCCACAGGGAATCAACATCGAGGCGGATACAGATTAAATGTTAGCATGGCTGAGAGGGGAGGCAATAGAGAGCAGGGCATTATATGGTACATAATGATGACCTTTAAGTGACCTATACATAATAACATAAACACACTGTGACATATGTTCCTACAGTTGGTTGAGGAAATGATAGAGGAAACCAGTACTTTTCCTCATATATTTATGGTGATAAACAGAGGCATTATACTCATCCATCATTAGTGCTGTCAAAGCTAACACATTAAAACACATTAACTTCAAAGACCTCTTAACAGCACAGTCTTTTCATGCACAACTTATGAATGCACTTTGAATTCTGACCCTCAACCTGGTCTGGACACAGCTGTAACTAGAAAGCACTCGGAGAGCGCAAACCCCCGCCAAGGTAGCTCGCATATTACTGTTACATCTATAGCAATGACTCCATGATAAAGTTACCATCATGATATGATCCCGTGACCCTAAAAATCCACACCTAGCACTCAAATCATGTTGATATCATTATTATTTAGACAGTTATTGAGCAAAAACAATCATTCGCTAATGGTGATTATCTGGATCACCACCAAAATCGAACAATTTTTAAGCTGGGCCATTCCCAACATGTCCTGAAAATTTCAGCAAAATCCATCCAGTATTTTTTCCATAAACGTGCTAACAAACAAACAAATGGACAAACTAACCAATAAACAAACAAACATGCCAGCAAGAACATGACCTCCCTAGCGGAGGCAATAACAAGGGTGAAACCCAGAAATGGACAAGACAGGGGGTCCCAAATAAGACCAGATTAATCTTCAAAGTTCTACCAGGTGACTCTCACCACAAAACCAAAGTTTCTCTTACTACTCTCCATTTGACTTCAGTTATGACCAGAGTTTGTGGGGTCTCACATAATGGTAAACAGATCAAGCAGAGAGCCCCTCTTTTCTCACGCAAAGGAAGATCTATTTGCAAACATGCAGCAGCTACTCACAATACCTGTTGCTTCCACCCTGATGTGAAGGATGTTTTTACACACAAAATGTCTAATAACGTGTCAGAAGAGCAACAGTGGCAGAACACTAAATTTGGTGCCACGCCTGCCAGCTAAGTCCAGGAAACTGAGGCAACAGGCTCAACAAAATTGGATGAAAGAAGATCAGAAGGTTGGATGATTGTTGCCTGGTTGATATGTCTGAATATCTACTGTAACATTTTCTTGGTAGGGTTAGAATCTGTTGTAAAAACATCATGAAGGTGCGGATCCATCCTATGGTGCTTTTAACTGCTGAACTTGGCTTGATACAAACCCGCTCCATTCTCTGTCATTGTATCAGGCATAACCGTCACAGTGTGGCTGCGCGAAACTACAGTGGCATTTTCACAAAACAATGCAGAAATAAAGGCGATAGAACTGCCTACCCCTTGTGGCTTTTTGTAATGGTAAGAGGATGATTTCTGTTCCAAAGATGGTTGCAAGCAGCAAAACAATACCCTATTTAAGCAGAGGACAGTTTGGAAAGTCATGCGGCCTCCTGGAACAGACAAAGGGCGGTGTTTCATTTCCATGTCCAATACCTCCGACTCATGGCAATACTATTGCTTCAATGTCATGTTTAGTGTCAGTTCAGTTTGCCTGGAACACCACTGGAGGTGATACGGAAATCTGTGCCAGGTACTAGGTACAATCACTGATTGAAAACCAAAACAACGAAGTAAAGTTGAGCCAAGTCAGAGCCAGCAGATAGTAAATGGTGGAAAAGCCACATTAGTACCATGTCAGCATTTTTTTAACACAACCTACCTTAGCGTTGTTGCTCACCATGTCTGTATGTTTATGATCACTGTTACAAAGCTCAAACCACTTGACCTGGTTTTCTTCAACAGTGTACCCATCAACTAAGCAGGATAATGCACTATGACATAAGCTTAAGTCATCATCGACAGGAGGCTTGAACACAACAAAATCTTCACTGTAAAATCTCAAGCCAACTGAGCACCTTGGGAAGTGCTAGAACAACGACTGGCATCATGGATGGAGTGTGGCAATACACCCGTATGGAAGATAACTGTCAGCTTTTAAAAAGCAAGTATTATATTGGGCTAAAAATACAGTAATACA